>JACXIT010000005.1:1600388-1959696 GCA_014737525.1 Bombus difficillimus | reverse complement strand
AAAAAAAAAAAAAAAAAAATTATGTACACTGGAAAAACATTGTACGAGTAATTGCGCGATATCGACGCAAGTGAACTGTTATCAAACACGACAAGTAATTATTCCTTTTCTTTTCTTTCCTTTTTGCAAGTGGTCATTCGGAGTGTTCCTGTGGGAATTGGCGACGATGGGCCAGCAACCATACGTCGAGGTGGATCCTTTCGAAATGATGGCGTGTCTTCGAGATGGTTATCGACTGGCTCAACCGAGGCCATGCCCGGACGAATTTTTCGCCGTGATGGCCGTCTGTTGGTTAGGCCTTTCCAGAGACCGGCCGACCATGCCTCAACTTCTCGCCTATCTACAAGACTTTCACGATGCCCTGGGCGGCTTCGTTTAAAATATTTATACTCGAACGTTTCACGATGTTCCTTGAAACGGCAAAGCATTCTGGAATGATATGTTCGAATCACGTCGCGGAACCTTTCCGTCAACGTCCCTCGCGAGAGCTCTGAACGCAAGAAAGAGGATTCAACGTGAGCGGGAATCAAAACGAAGACTCATCGAGAGAGAGACTCACGATAAAGATAGCTCGGCGATGAATGACGAATTTTTTGAAAGTAACCAACACCGCCCAGAAGGGCGTGGTTTTTCATTTAAAAAGGGAAAAAGAAAAAAAAGACGAGACTCGAAAGTGGAGATGCAATCGTATGGAATTGAAAATCACTGCCCATTTGCAATCGTACAGAATTGAAAATCACTGGCCATATTATTGATTGTCAGCAACGGTACTCGACATTCCCTCTGACGCGTATCGGCGGGCCACATTGTTTTCGAAATTCCGTTTGGAGAGCAGCCGGAGAATCAAAACAGGTGACGATGGTTGACCAAGACTGGGGTTGCAATTCCGCGGGTTAAAATGATTCGATTACGGAGAAACGAACCGAGTGCGGCCCGATCGGTGATGAAAAGATCGACGCGGATATATCCGTCCATAGCAGTTAAAAAAAAAAAAAAAAAAAAAAAAGGAACTCGAAGCGCGCAACATTTTTTATAACGTGACAGATAGATGCAACGCGACAGAAAACGCGGCGCCTGTGAACCGGCAATCACCGCTATCCGTTGTGCGCGTTACATCGTCGGTTCGCAGGCGCGCTTTCGCAACGTTCTCCTTGGTTTCTTTGTTTTCCAAATTTTACGATGTCGCTACTTTTCCATAATCTCGCAGCATGTTAGAAAAGATCACGATCATTTTCGCTTGGCCAACTTGGAAGAAAATGTTCCGTGAAACTTAAACGGTCTCGTCGATTCGAGCGTTGCGTCAAAAATCTCTATAATCAAAATCGTATTCGATCAAAATGCGCGAATCTACTACTTCGCAAGGTCGAAAATTATCGGATGACTATTTTCTTAGACATTTTCAAACGCATTTATTCGCGTCAATATTTGACTGTTCAGCTACGCGTGCAAAATTCTCCTAGCAAATTTCAAAGCAAAGAGTACAAAGTCTTGCGTTCTTCTCAAGCGTCTTTTCGCAAGTACTATTCGCGATATCGACCATGCTATAATATTACGGTATTGGATTACATAAAAATATACTCTTCGTACGGAATAAGGAAAACAGCTCTAGAGTTTTGGCAAGCTATAAATGAAGTTATCTGCGCGTGTATAGCTAGTTCTGTGGTATCGTTAACCTGAAAAATATTTGCTTGCAACGATTTTATAAATAATGCATCGAGCTCGAAAAGGGGAAAGTTTGCAGCAAGAGGGGAGACAGAACACAGGCAAGAATACAGTATATTGCCTCTTGCTAACGCATTTTCCGGGAAATTATTCCGATTATTAAAACTTTCGCAAACGTGCGAACATTTACAAATAATTTCACTCAGATTCCTAAACCCAACCTCGTAAACATAATTTCCCTCGAGCGAAGCACGTAATACAAATAATTTGGTAAAAATTGAAATAAACACGGTATCGCGAATGTATTTTCATGAGAAGCTTGACGATGCGACAATCCAAGCAGAAATATGCGAACGTCGTATTGCGTAAAAAGATCGAGGCCTATCACGCGAAGAGTTATAAAACTAACGTTACATGCATTTTCGTATGCAATTTGAGATTGTTTATATTATCCGTTTAGACACGAAACAGTGTCAAGATGATTCTATTTGGACAAGGACGTTTGGCGTTCCTTGAGCCTGATAAGAGAGGCTCGAGAGGTTTGCGATGCATTCGAGAGGTGGCATTACCTTTAGTTGCGATCATCCTTATAGAAAAATTGATCACAAAGATTGTCAGTGCGAATTTATTACGATATATCTACGTTATGCTATTCTATTGTCGGTCGCAACACTGATTCTTGACGAACGAGAAGAAGCGACTTACGATCTACAGCGGGGCATATTTAAAAGATACTAAAAGCTCCTTATATTTCTACGTTTCGAACAAAAATCTGTCTCGCGTGTTTTCATTATCCCGTTAGAATGTCTTTTAATCGCGATTTAATTCTGTGACGCAATATTTGTCCGAATAGCAGGATATCGCTACCGTTCCCTGTCTCGATGGATAAGATGAAACAATCTGGGAACATGGAACCGTTGATTTCGACGAATCCTTTCGATTCCTTTGAAGAAGCGCTTGCATCGTCCGAGTGCGCGGGATCACGATTATATTCGATGATCGTTCGTTGGGTATCGCGATTGCGAAACTTTCATATAATCGTAACCGGAACGACGGAGAGAGCAAAAGCAAAGCTCGGGACACGTAGGAATCTAATTGTCGTATCTGACCTTCGATAGGCATATACTGTTACGTAAATGGGCGGTCGAACTATACGTACTTGTAGTTATGTACCTATTAGCCACACCGCGCAAGTCACTTCAAATATCCACGTCTCGCGTCGGATTGCACAAATTATGCAGCATGTCGAACAAGTCGCAATGTCGTGGTTTTCGCTGAGCATTTAACTGTTTGCGGTCCGGCTTATTCTTCCTACCATTCGTCCAGTCTGTTCTATTATATTAATCGAAGCGGACACTTGTCACCGTTTGTCTCCGCAATACTTTTCTCTAGTTTGATCATTTGACACGCGCGTGTTCCAACTTCGTGACAAGTGTACCGTAAATCTCGTGGTGAAACATCTTCGCGTTTAACAAACGGCGAGTTACGTTCGAAGACTCGTGTTTTACCGCTTCGATCAAATTTCGGGCTGATCGACGAATCGATAGGCGATACGCCGGTAAATCCAAATGGAAAATCGCAAAGAATTATTTGAAACTAGTGTTTAATACGTTTATGATATAATTACGAATCGTTTATCGAACGATACGCTCTGCGTAGATCGATCACCGTCGAGTCCTATTCCTCGAGCGTAAGATACTTCGACAGAAATTAATAGGATATTTTTATTCGAAAACATGTGCGTATATCTTTAGATGCTAAAGATACCAAACATATATATTTAAGGATAAAAAGCTATTTTCTAGTCTTTCCTAGTCTAATTGTTTGGTAATATGTGAAACTTAGTCACGAGCTTATCGAAAGAGACATTTTATTGCGAAAATATGTGTCGTTCAACATCGTTTCGATAATTTCACATCGTCGATTCAATGTTCAAAAATCAACGATCTACTTTTGTGCTCGACGTCTAGTCATAAAGTAATTTGCGGCTAACTTGTAAGTTAATGGACAAGAGCGAAAAGAGAGATATTTGATTCGTTGCGTAGGAAAGAGGAAAGTCGTTGTTGTTGGGTTCCTTTAAAACTATCGAAACGACAGCGATAATCGCGGCGGAAAATTCATAATAAGACGCGAGATGACGTAACACACACGTTTAAATGTACTCGATGTGTAAATGTCGCATGTTCCTGACTACGACCATTAACTTTATCGCACTCTCTCTTTCTCGTCCCTTTCTCCTAGCCCCATTTTTCGACTATACCTCTTCGACGCATTATAAAAAGCTGAATCTACCGTCTCACTTCGTAACTATCGCCTAACGAGCATTTCGCTACTACTAATTAATATTACTATTTAAAGTAACTATTGCTCGCTACTATTTATTACGACGTCCTAAAGTCGATTTATTTTACGAAATCGTCGTCACTATGATGTAACTTCCTCGATGTCTTATTTTATCAATGGAGGAACAGGGTAGGCTAGCGCTGCACACTTTTTCGCTATCTCTGTACAATGAAAAGAAAGCCTCGTGTCTCCACGTGAATGTTGTCCACCCTCTCTTTCTCTAATTTCCACGAGGGTTCTCGAAGAGGAAATCGGCGGAGCAGAGGGTCGAAACGCCCTCCTTTCGATTCCGCCTCCCCCTGAACGCAACCAAAGACCTCGATCATGAGACAGTTCCAGTTACTGTAAATATCTCTAGCGAATAATAGTGGTGCGCCGAGTGAGTTGATTTGTGCAGATTCTATTATTTCCTACGACGATTTACGGCATTATTTTTCAACGGAAAGTGAAATATACGTGTTAAAAAAAAAAAAAAAAAAAAAAAAAGAAAAAATGTTTGTGCGTTGTTTATTTATCCCGTTCACCTGTCGTTGCGTATTTTGTCCACTCATAAGTCAATGTGTAACGCGTTGATCGATCGTCTTTTACGATTCAATGTACAAATATATTAAATTTCTATAACGAAGTAAAAATACCTAACTACTTGAAATACTTGAAAACGTTGTATAACTTTATTCCTATATATACTTTATTCGAACTGATTAAACGTTAGAAATTACCAAATTTATCCGTTCTCTCGTTCGAAATCTGATATCGCGACCCAATTTTCAAAAGTTTAATATCGTAACAATCTCCTCGATTATACGAGTTAAATTAAAATTTTCTTTCACCTATATTCCCTCTGTTCCCCGATGACTGTTTCAATAAATCTCGATATTTCTATCACCTTCTTTCTTCGCATGTTTATTGTAACTCGAATTCTAACTCCTTTTCCAGGTAATTTAAGTCGAGGTATTAAGATTCCAAATTAGGTTTCAAGGTATCTTTCGTTTCCCGTATATTAGTATAAAACCCGTTGCGTATTAAAATAAAAAAACAACTACGCTATTCGAATAATGGATAATAAAGAACAGTCGTGATCCCTGCGAGAGGCAGGTTCGACAAACCTCGTCTAAATGTATTATAGAAAGAAAGAACGCGTAACGATACGAAAAGCGAACGATATATCTTGCGGTGGATAAAAAGAGGCCGTGGTCACAGAGGCTCGTGCGTTGATCGGTGTTCTCCAAAGAGCGTAAAGGTACCATACGGGCTGCTGGTTGGCAGGAGGCCCTTTCTAAAATCGCGGGAGCCGACCGGAAACGGTACGAAGGCCCCGAAAGAGAAACCAAGAGTGGGAGATAGGAGCAGCGGGGGAGAAAGGAAAAAGACCGCGCGTGAAACAGACACGAAGGAGAAAGAGGTGGGCCAGAGCCGGGTAAAATGTGGAGGGGTACGCGCTATTTCCTAATCCAAGCGAGAGAGAAGCGAGAGAGCCAACCAACCCGACCAACGAAAATGAAAGTGACGGAGAAAGTTGGGGCATTGTTACGGAGCGTAAGCCCAGCGTGCGACGATGTTACACATATGCCTCGACTCTGAAATTCTCCTTGAATTTTGATTCGCGTAGACTCGCGTTCTACGTCTTTCCGCAACTACATACGACTTTCATTCACTACAGTCTACGTATACCTATCGAATTTCGTGTATCTGACTTGCCAAAGAAACTGAAAACGCGTTTTATCACCAAATTACTTATCGATCGCTTACGTATCGACGTAATAATTATCAACGTATTTCTAAAAGGAATCAAAGAAATTAAATCGTTCGTCGAACAATAAATTTGTTAGTACCAGGGACCAGGGACCAGGGACCAGGCACCAAGCCGGATAGTACGCGGAGGGATGTTACAAAATATTAACGTAACGACGATATAACGTCGAGCCGTAATTTTTGTAACGCAGTATCCCTTTCTATACATCGATCATAAAACACGTAGTAATCGCGCTTTATCTTCCTCCGATTTATTCGCTACCGACTCCGCCATGGTCGATTTTCGCGTAAGGGCACGCTTCAAGGACGCCTAACGCCGGAGATTTCTAAATTATCAACTACCTCTGTTTGCCGTGGTTGCGAAACTGCTTGCTCCGAGCTGGAAGAAATTCTGTCGTCAAATAGAAATTCATCTTTGTTTCTAACGTTTCGCGTGATAGCCTTTTTTGACATTTTGCGATTAAACGGCGTCTTGCTATTTTGTAGTACATTTATCGCTGTTTTCTGATATCTATATCGTTTCATAAATAGCACCAAAGAATCCAAAGTTGTCCGCGTTTACTAATATTTCAGCCTCTTAAGAAGCCAAACTGATCGCGATTCTACTTTTTATAATTTCTCAATTCGTTACCTGGGGTCTCTTGAACGGTCAAATTTATTGTAAATTCTAATGTAAATTTTCCAAAAATAACGTTCGTAAAATCATAAATTTTCTTTACTCTTTAATTCATCAAGCTGAAGATTTCTAGACGCTTCGTCTTTCTTTGCCTTTTTAACACGACGTTAAGCAATTATATATCAATTTACGCAATTATTAAATTGTAAAATCGTACGAGCACGAGTTAGTATGTAATGACAAAGTGAATCTCAGATAAATTCGAAATTATTAACTTAGTTTCATGTCGATCGACATTATCGTCGTTACCAAAAACGTCTTACGAATATTTGGCAGGGTGAAAGCCCCAAGAGCCTGCCCCCCCCCTCTCCCCCCTGTGCTGGGTTACGCCATTCACTATGGATCATTGGTATTGCGATATCTCGAAACTTTCTCTTTGAGTTAATAAATCGTAATAGATTATTAACCACTATTGTACCGAAGAAAACTTTCTATGCAAGAATCGATTACTCCATATTACCTCGGTTGAATAATTTCTAACGATTGTTGTTGTTGTTGTTACAAATGTTGCATAATTTTGTCACGTTGCAGATATAAGGAAAGATATTCTTTTCTTGCAAACGCACGTACACAAGTACAATATTTTTGAACTTCTTCGAGCTTCTGTTTACGTTATCTCTATTCACAGATCTGACAGAAAAAATGACCGTTTATCAGGAGCTTGAAACAAAATTTCTATCGTACCACATTTTTACTTTATTTTGCAACATTGATTCGAAACAGACGCGTAAATCGTTGTAAACTTCGTTTACGCGTGTCCCAATAATTCGCAAATAATTGCCAAAATCGTCGTTTACTCGACGCGATCGGTTACGGTTCACCAACTCGGAGCGAATACAATTTCTGCGGCATTTCCAGATAAACAAACATGCAAAAACAATACGCGAAAGCAGCATTGCAGAATCGCGCGGTTACGATACCAGTACAGTGGAAATACGGGCAATAAAACGAAGAAACGTTTCGTAGGTAACCCAGCGAGAAACTCTATTAGATTTTTTCTTCCAAGAAGCGGTAACAAAGTAGGAAAAGTTTCTTTCCTCGTTACCTAATTTCCGGTTTTACTCGCATCGCGATTGCCACGGCGACAAGGTTACCGTTCCGTTTATGTGGAACGAAGTTTGCTTTGAAAACCAGAAGAGGAGAGGAAAAAATACATGCATGTAATCGACGCGTTAGCGCACGCTGTGACGTTGAAAGCCTACTGACATAAGAGGCACCCGACGAAAGTGCCACGTTACGTAATTCGAGCACGGGACATTCGTCCTCGTGACCGCGTGGTAGGCAACGAATTGCCGACAATTATGGAAAAAGAAGATGGAAATCGTGCAAGAAGCTAATTACATTGTTTTGTCGAGCAGAGGAAACGCCGTTTTCGACTCGCTCTTTCCTTCTCGCGACACTGTACTTTTGGTGGAGAAACGAAGTTTCTCGTTTCCCTGAAGATGTACGTGGAATGGAACCGTCGAAAATAATAAATTTTCTTCTTAGAGCTTAAACCTATTAATAGAAATGTAAAGATTTCTGTAGTAATAATACGAATAATAATAATAATAATAATACGAAAGTATTCGACTTTTATGTAAAAATATTTCTCGATATCACCGAGATTTCGAAGATATTCACGATGATGAATCGGCGTTATATACGGAGATAATTTTGAGTAATTTGTCATTTTTCAAGTTTCATAATATTTCAAGCACGTAAGTACGTTCTAATTTACTTTCGAATAGAATATTTAGATTTTGCGTTATATTATTCGTATAAAATTGTCGGTAGGTAATCGAATGTAAAGAGCGATTGTAATAATTTGACAGTACAGTTCAAGCTATACGATGTGTCTTGGATATTTATCGACGTAACAAGTCACCGTAAACCGCAACCACGTAACTGCGTTATCTTTCTTAATGAATTCTTTATGTAAAGAATATGATAGTACGTTTAATTTATCTATTCGTAAATTTCGATAACCTTCAACCACAGAATTCTATAACTGAAAGTTTTTCCTTTTTCTTAATACTTAATAACGATTGAATGGCCTTTAAAACGTCTGTACTAATTTTTCTAAACTCCTTGTAAAAATCAAATTTTACTGGTAACTGCAATTATTATCTTTATGCGACAATTTTCTCTAGCCTTGTATCCGAAATTAATGTATTAGTCGCAAACACGTTAAAATATTGCGCTTTGTTATACCATCGGAACAGATAAAAACTCCTTTTAACGCGTATGACCTTCCGGAAGACACGATAGAAAGAAAATAGATAGTAGTCTTCCGACTGAAAATAGATCACGCCAAATTAGTCACTCTTGCTTAATTTCAAAAAATAAACTTCCGCTTTAAGACGGATGTGACGATAAAGCTAGCGACACGTGTTCCAGCGTACAGCAACAAACGTTCAACTGCCCGTGAAAAATACAAATTAAACTTTAAACTCAAGAACGACCGCTCAAATTGCAAAAACATTCGTCGATTACCATACTTCCTTGAGGAAATTAAACCGTTTGACCGACACGGAACATAACGTGACATGTTGCGAATAACGACGTGACACGTTGTTTGAAAGAACGCGATACGAGAAAGTCAAAGGGCTAGCAGCAAAAGCGAACGCAACGGAACGATAGAGAAGAGGAGGAGAAGAAGAAGAAGAAGAAGAAGAAGTTGTTTCTTGCAAAATACCGGGCAACGTGTCCGAGGTCGAGGACCATCCGTCGAATCTCTGACGAAACTCTTTGTTTCTTGCCTTTTCATTCGAAACAGCAATTATCGTGCTTTCCAGTTGGACCAGGTAAAACAATCGAGCCTCTCTAGCTACGTAAACCAACGAGTATGAGACGACCGGTCCTTAACCGGACAAAGAAAAACTGGTCCCGCGAGCAGAGAGCCGCAGATCGGAATCGCGATGAACAAACTCGGGAAAGGAATAATACGAGCGGACGTTTTGTCGCCTTGATATCGAGAAAAGTTAAACACAGATCGACCAGCTACCACCCGTCCGTTCGATAAATTACGAAGACTATATAACGAGGTAAGGAAGAAGTAAGCAAATAAGCAAGGGGAAAAATAACAATAAGAGAGAGATAAGCGAAAAGATAACGTGATAATTTCGCGAAACGATGTTATTTTATATTTCATTAAGAATGGCAAAAAGTGAGGCGCCATTTTGTCACGCGAATAAGATTTAGAGAAACCGCTATTTTCTACTATATTCTATTACGTTCCTTCGTAAGCGCGATGCAGTTTCGAAGAGTAACGACAATTTAATATAACGCGAAGGAAAAGATAAAGAGATATCGAAAGATATACATATTTTTTATTGATGTTTCTTCAAAAGCGATACGTACTTTGTAGTTTCACCTAAGACTACCGCGTACTGTAAAAATTAGGGCAGAACGTAGGAAAACTGATCACCAAGTCTAGGAAAATAGATAAGGTCCGGCGGAGACGAGCGACTATTTTACGCTACATCCTCGCCGCGTAATAGGTTTGTCTTCATCGACGAGTGACTTTGACATTAAACGACCTCTTTTAAGTACTTTGTTTCGCTTATCGCGTCGATGTAACGTCGCATTTTATTGGTATACCGTTACCTATGCTGTTCGAATCATCGTATCCATGTAAGTGTCTATTTACTTACAAGTATATCGGCAAAATATTACTCGCTTGTAATGTATAGAAGATTTATATATTAAAATCGTAAAGGTATATTAGAAATAAAAGGAAACCATTAACAAGAAGTTTTCATAAAAATGTTTAACTGTAAATGCATCGCCTGAAAATCGTTGAAATAATCTATTCAACCAGAAGGAAACTTGGATTTCTTTTACGATCAAAATACGATGAAAATCTTTTGGCAATTAAATAGGAAAAGATGTTATTAAAGGCCAGATATAATGATTATTTATTAGGAGCGATACCAGCCCCAAACTCTTGTACGATAGCGTAGATATGAGTGTCGTTTTCTTTGTAAATCGTTTCAATAAGAAACGTGGTAATCGATGTTGTCGTAATTTGCGTTGACGGTTCTAACGTGTAATCCGAAGAAAGAAAGACGCTTTGTTTCTGGAAGGTGACACACCTGGACAAACAGAAGAACGATCCAAGATCTAATCGTTAAGAGACTCGGATCAAACCGTCGCGATCGAGCGAATGGTCGAGTTAGTGAAACACTTGGAAAGGCGGCTCAAGGCTCGGCTAGCCTTGGACGCGTTAGATTGCCTAATATTCAGGCTTCGAGCAATGCTGCGTGTCGTCGACACGGGGCAAAAATACGCATGAAACTGTATGACACAATTCACGATGGACTGACAAGGCTCGATTTTGTACTCCATCGGTAACGATGAGCTTTGATATTCCGATAGCTGTTAGTCCTCGTCGTTACAGAAATTTCTTCCATCTTTGGGGCGACTACGATGATCGATGATCACGCGTATTTGTCAAATTTCGACATTAGCCATCGGCACAGCGAGTATTGCTCGAAAGTAAGGCGTTCGCTTATTTGTAGCGCTATATATAGTTTATATACGTAGCGGAATACACGTATAAGGACGTGATAAAATAAGATTAGATATAGAGGAATGCAAACCGTGTTAAATTTAATTACATTATTCATTTCCTCAAATCTTATTAATAAATAATTAAATCTTGTAACGAGTTGCCCGCGTAAGAAGATAAGATGTCCGTATTAGGCTTATTACGCGTGGTCGTGAATGCGGATAAAGAAGTAGGATCTCGATAAATTTTACATAAATCCGTGATCCGCGCTCTAATCGTGGTAATTAATCATTAAATCGCCTATAAAGATCAGGCAGGCGAAGCGCGGGAAATCCGTTTTTGTTGATTTTCTAATTGCAATGCTATTTAACAGCCAGAAGAGAATATTTCGGTATATTTATAGTAAATATTTATAGTAAATATTTATAGTAAATATTTATAGTAAAATAAGCGGATAGGATAGGAAAGCGAAACGCAATACATGCTTGGTAAAGTCGTTTGAACGTACCAAGACTGCACTCGTCAACGAACTACGATACGATCTACGAAGCTACGTATTCGTCTAATAAATGAAATTTGTCTAATAAAAATAGAGACTGATGTTTGCGCGCTGATGCAAGCCGTTTAACCTTCCACGGAGAAATAAATTTCCCCACGGGACGTTCGATTCTGATTAAGATTACTGCTCGCATATCACGAAGGTCGCGGAGCTACGAGTAACGTCGACGCCGATAGCGTCTCGCGTCGTCCCGTTGCTCGTTCGGACGTCTCTCTAGAGGCACCTGCACGCATCGCGAGCTACGTAAGTATGTACATCGAAGCGTGTCAGGCGTGTACGCAATGGCGTGCAGGTGCGTGGTCGCTGTAACAACCGTACTCGATCGACGTGCGACGTGCCGAACGATGAAAAGTAACGTTAAGCCACGTTCGCACCGGCAGACCACTGGCCACTTTTAAGCATCGTGATCGTGGCAATGAAAATCAAATGCGATTCGAGCAAGAAGAACGAGATAATAGCTCACAGGGATACTCAAATTCACTTGTAGAAACCTTACGTATATATGCGATATTTGTTATGTTTTTTATATTTGATAATGAATAATAACAACAATAATAATACTTAAGAGTAGATAATAACAATGCGTAACAAATTATGTAATTCCTAACATTCGCTATATACGATACATTCGTTGTGTATTACGTGTAACGGTTTGAAACCTCATTAGTATCGAAATGAGATCCGATTATCCTTGTTAAAGTTTGCAACAAATTTGGAAACGTACGAGTATTATATTATCTGTTATATATTTCACGGAGATATCACAAAATGCTTGAGCGATCGATCCAATGGAATATTCTGCCGCGGTAGAGTTCGGACGATTAATAAGAAGAGAAACCAACAGCGTTGCAGTCGACCGCGATCCAATGGTACTAGTCGAGATTTAAAAGTCGGCACACCGATTAACTTTACAGCATCTATCCGCTAATATATTACCATCGATCGATTTGATATCGCCGGATCCGAACAGCGCGCGGAATTAATCCGTTGAATAAATTGACCCTGAAGATATAGGTAATTGTATGGAATACGATGTGCCGCCGATAGAACTTTTGTTGAAAGTAATTGCCATTCGACGTGATAGCGGCAATCGGTCGCGATTTCCATATTGTCTACGTTAAGAAAAAGGTCGTAGTTGGTTCACTTTCTAAGGCCGATGACTGTTTAACCGATCACCCATTACCAGCGTCAACGTCGCGGCAGAAAGGTTTGCGAAACGTGACTGCTACCTATACTTGTCTCCCCATTGCCATAATACCCGCAACATCGCAACCAATAAACGAACAATATTTGCCTAATAATGGTGATTCACTTGCACAAGCGTTTAAGTGAAAGTACACGGCGACAAATTTTTTATCGACAAAGGAGAGGAATAAAAATTTCGAACGATACCGCTGCCAATGACGAGTAACGCAAACATTCTATTTTAAGGCAAACAGATCCATCCATCGTTTGTTGAACTGTTCTCGATCGTCCGGTGAATAGTTAACACGTGTCGCTAACGTATTCTGCAACGATACACACGTATGATTTTCACTTTTCTGGCATTTAAAAATAGGAAAGGTTATCGAATTTGGATCGCTGTAAGCTTTTATTCTCTCGTCCGCTTTTCTGTCTTGCATATTTGTAATTTAACTTCAAGCATATTTCGTAATTATGATTTTCTAATTATTCCGAGCGTTAAATTAAGAAGCTAAATCAATATTGAATTACGCTAACCACGATTGTGAAATGATTTCAACGAACAAAATGGAAAAGACGAAGTTTGAATTTTCCACACATAGGTATTTGTTTTTAAGAAAACTTGAGATTAAAAAAAAAAAAAATCGTTTATCGATCCAACTTAAAACACTTGCCTCGATCGAACTGTTGTCATAATTTCTGCAAGCTCCTTGTTTGTGCGTTTTAAAAAATAAATTACATTATCTTTGGAACATTTCGAATCTACATGAAAAAAATGTAAAATCGATAGAAATTCCCTAACCTAAATGCTAAGTTTAGCATAGAACGAATGTTTTTAGGATTTGAGATTAAATATTTATGTAGTTCGAAATATATGTTCGTATCATATAATTATCCAATTTATATTCCTTCGAACAACCATGATTTGTTTCGTTGTCAGTTTTAATCAGTCGTTCGTAGCAAAGTAACTTTTTGCGTAAGCTACATTTATGCCGATAACGCGTCAAAAATTATTTATATACGTTATTATGTATATATATTGAACGATCCTTTGTACGTATTCAATGCATACTATTTAAAGAATCGTAACGGCGATTAAATTTGATAAAAACTCTGAAACGCTGCGGCTCGTAAGCCGCAATATCGATGTTTATACTGGAAATTTAATTATATTTATTAATCGAACGAAATATGTTATATAGTTGCTTATTTTCTCGTTTCAGTTATGCTTGTAAAACATTGGCTAAAGGAGATCTTTCTTATCCAGAAAATTATATAAATTTTCTACGCGCAACGGAGAAAAAGAAAGAATATCTAAAGAAGATATTATAATGCAATAAGAAAATCAAAACGATGGTTACGTAAAAATTCTGTTAACGTTGCTAATATATCTAAACCAATTTACAATTCAACTTGAATTCCTCGACATCGATTCCGAAAGCTAATTTAAATTTTCAGAGCTACGAATCTACGAGAATTCTACGAGAGTTTTGTGTTCTTAGCGCATCCAAAAATATAAAAATCGCTATATTATTTAAAAAAAAAAAAAAAAAAAAAAAATAGAGAATTTCGGTTATTACAATGTAAACTGTACTTGTAAGGTCCGTCAATGTTTCTTTAAAATTTCCGTTCAAATAAAATCTATCATCTCGGACAGGAATTTCCAAAGAGTCGAAAACGTTTATAAATAGTTGTCACGGTTCTAAATATAAGTAAAAGCGGTTAGCATTAGGAGAAATAGATCGGCGATAAGAATGCCGGCTGCAACACGTGCGCAAACACGCGCGTTGCGTTTTCGTGTTCGTATACAGTTGAGCTATGACATAACCGTGTAATGTATGCGTTTAAAGGAGACCATCGAGGAGACGCGAGTCTTACGGGGGAAAGCAATGCTCACTTTCACCGGTTCGCAGGCTTTTACATTGTACGATACGCGTGCACGGTGCGCCTCTTTATGCCCGTTTCTTCGTACAGTCGAGTTTCGTTTTGCCGCTTAATATGTACATATAAAACGATCCTTTACTACTCTGTCAAACTCCGTGAAACTCCGCTGATCTTACGTAATTCCAGTCGAAGACGTATATTCGTCTTCGGAAATTTTCTTTCCCTTTAAAATCCTTAAAACGCGCTTTTCGAGATACGCGAAGATAATCGGTGCGTTTCTTGCCGGTGGCCGCGATGAAATTGCACGTTGCCAACGTTTAATGCCGCTAGGTAACGTAATTTACCGCTTTATCGTTTATCTGGATACTCTTTAATCCGGTTACTTTTATTTCTTTCTCGTTACATACGCTTTTGCCTCGTACCGCTTCGATGTTACTTGCGCCCTTAAGTCAATATCTTCGCGACTGCGATGCTACGATATTAGTAACTGGAATTTCTTACTGTTTATTATTTGTATGTAAAGTTCGATTCGATGGCATTAACTGGCTGGCATCGCACGTTTTCGAAACTTGCAACCAACAAAAAACTAGTAAATCTTCTGTGACTAATAATTCGCATAAATTACAGTTTATACATGATCGTGTGATCATTTCTTAAGAATTACCTCTAGAATTACTTCTATCCCCCTTAATTGAAATGTCCTATGTCGAAACTGAAAACAATTGAAATTTTGTCAGGTTCTTCGTGTAATCTTCGATATATTTCTCTTTCTTTTTTCGAAATACCTTTTTGAAATACTGAATCGTCGTTTCATAAGAGACTGCGTAACTTTATCTAGAAGATAAAAATACACGGGGAATTTCAAATTGAGAAGAACAGAGATACGATCGTGGAACGTTGTGCTCGTTACGTCCAAATAAAGGTATAAAAAGTCATTGAGCGTCAAAATTCCAAGACTTGGAAGAAAAAATAAAAGCAAGAAAATAGAAGAACGGAGGAAATGACCGCGTTTGAGTTGTGGAACTTAACTCGCAAAATTTCGCGTTCTCCGAGCCCGTATACGGTCGATCGCAAAAGTCTATATACAGCCCTTGAACATAAAATATTATAGTAAAAACGTTGGCCGTGCCAATTTTACTGACACATTAAGGCACGTATTATTAAAACGTAATATGATTTATCCACTTTCACTTTTAAGGAAGAAGAAGTAAAAGAATACCTATTTACGTGTACATAAAATCATAAACATATAGTAGACTTAATATTACGTTAATTTCTCGTACCGCTCCTTCCCCCCCCCCCCTCTTAGGCATCTTCATGACGTTAAAAAAATTAAAGTTTTTCTAATATCCGATGTAATTTTATCCCGCGATTTTTACGAGACAAATGTTTTAATTTGTATAGAAAAAGCGCGTTTTTAATTTCTTTCTAAAGTCGGATGCAGAAAATTCGATAGCTGTGTACGTAGCACTTCCCTGGCTGACCGTATAAACGTTTGAAAATTCCGCCGGAAATAAGAATTTCCCTCGCTAGGAAACGCGAACCGTTCGCACGCACAATTCGTTCGACAATTTTCACTTCTCCCGTGTTCTTTCCCCCTCCAACCGGAGCAAGTAAAAGCTCCTTCGTAAGATACCGCGTATCCTCGCTGCGATACGTAAAGTAAGGCGGGCACTTTCGAATTGCATAACGGCGGCCCGCGCCTTCAGTTTGGTTATGTCAGAAGAAAGCTGTCGAGAGCCTGCCTGGGAAATGTAGGTAGGCATACGTACGTACACACGGCCATTACTGTCTGCCCGCTTCTCTTTAAACGTTATAAATAAACGTGCTAGCTTCTTACCGCACGATCTACCAGACGGAGGTCCGCCGACGAACGAGACCACCATTCGCGTGTACTACCGAAACGCGAAGAATAAACCGTTCGAGGATCGTTTCCTTTTTCTTTCTCGCATCGAGAAACAGCCACGAAATCACGGTTAATCCTCCCTCGACGTTAACTTACGTAATCATCGAATACGGACGCGGCAAGCTGTCTTCGCTTGCCGCGACAGCGCAACGTCCTTAGATACGCTTTAGTTTCGATTAAACGCTATTAGAAATCGATTTCTAATTGTTTACTTTCCACCCTTTCCTCCGTACATACGTATATTAGGCTCTTCGGAAATATTTCTACGAATACTCGTAGCAGACTCTACGAACGTACAATGGGATTTTTGTAAAACGCTGTTCAAATCGATCCACCGTCCCTTCGATAGGAAGAGAATCGTCCATAAGTGTTTATACTTTTTTAACCCATTAAGGGCCAAAGTTACATTAGCGCAAACATTTTAGGTAAACTTTAAGCAAAAAGGTACGGTACCTACGCTGAACGTGAACTCGATTAATTAACCGTTACGAAATACGTCGAGTAACGAGATTTTTCTGAAAATTAAACTGGAAACTATTACATTTGTTAGAATCCAAATTGCAAATAGGAATAAAAAATGTAACGCAAAAAAGAAATGGTAAATAGGTAATCGTATAAAAAGGATCGGTTGGGGAGAGAGGTACATACTTAAGCAACTACAAGCAGATAGTTATATCTATTATACTTTTAGTATGCTAATACCGTGTAACGCCGTACCGCGCTACGAAACGCCTTTAAATCTGAAATATTCGATTATATTTCTCGTGTATGACGTCACAAATCTATGTTCACGTTTAATATCAAATTGCTAATATCAAATGTTGAATTTGATCGCATATTCAGTTTCCAAGAACTCGCGAATCGAATACAAATGGAATGTAGCCGGCGAGCGATTTCCAAGATAGTTACACGAGTCTCAATCGAGTTTATCTTTGTAGCAATTAACAACACCCGGAAACAGCAATCGCCCTTCCGTAACGTTAAACTACGGCACGTTATACAATTATACATACATGAATTTGTAATATCGTTGAAGTATTTAAGTACGACATGGTAGAAAACACGTCGCCTCGCGTCGAATGAATCGCTATGCGCTATACGTATATGCATGGAAAAGTTCGTTACAGTAATGTAGCATGTGTCTAATACGGTGGAGGATAAAATTGATTTCAATATCTCCTCGTGCATTGTAAGAGATAATAAATTGGTTGTGCAAATATTTCTTTTGTGAAAGTTCGATTTACTATCGGTCAAAGTCGTATTGCTGAACCGTTTTATTATTTGACTAAATTTATGTATATGGAATTAAGCGAGCAATCGTGAAAAGATATATCGAAAATATAAAATAAAACTAGACCTAACTAGCGAGTCTTACGAGCCTTGTGTAACGCATATAATAGGTTCCAATAAAACTTTTCTATGATTTTCGTTAGAAATATCTTGTTAATGGTATGTATTACTTTTAATAAAAATAATACGTTCTGTAAGTATCGTTGATAAACTGGATCAAACTTGCAAATAAGCGACAATGCACGTACAAAAAGCTTGCGTAGAAAAGGAAACAATAAAATGAAAGGGAAGGGGGTAGTAGCGACCCAAGGTAAAGTGAGCACCTGAACCTCGATTGGATCCGGGTACCTGTTTGCTCCAAACACAATTAACCCCCTATGGAGAGACGTAGCTTCTTCTCTTTTTGCCGAGCTTACAGGGAATTGTCATCGTTCCACGGTCCCACGTCAGTGCCACGCGTCTGACCTGATTTACAACCGATTTGCATTTTATTTCCAACCTTTTCATCCCGTGACACGCAGACCCCTTCAGAGTCTCTCTGTTACCTCTATTTTCACCAATGCGATCCGTTACACAGTATGAAATGGTCGAACAGGACCGGAGAAGAGAATAGAAGGTTCTACTTTTGCGAACGGTCTATCAAAAAAAAAACAAGGTCAATAATGTCGATTTTTCGTTGGAATCTTAAGAAACGCAACGAGAATGCACGCTTTGCCGTGTCTCGGAATTTATCGTTCCGTTACATTCGACGCAGGGGTTGCCGATTGCATTATTTTTTATTATGTTACGAACAAAGGAAACTATTCGAAACTGAGTTGCTTGAAGTTTCCCAAGAAAAGTATAAAACCTGCAATCGGTCGAAGAAATTGATTCATTTTCTGCTACAAGAAAATGCACAAAATGCAGATAATATGTAAAAATGTAAGTACAAAGTATCCAGAGTAAAATATTTGTTGTAACATTCAACGAATGAAACGTGTTTCTATATAAATTTCGCTTCTTCGCCGGGCACCGTAAATATAGTTAGGGATCCGTTCAGCAGAGAAGCGTTTCAAACAGAAGCTCATTCCGGTATCGAAAGAGAAATTTACCGATCTACGAAAAACTTTCAGAAATATAATCTTTTTCACAAAAGAGAAAAGTCCTTTGGTATTTCTTATCGTATTCTTGTATCATACCGTAAGACGAATTCAGGGATGCGATAATACGTATCGTTTCGATTATTCGATTCTCTAATAACTTTATTTTTTTCTGAATTACCACCTACAATTTCGTTGGACCATCCAGTATGTCGGTAAAACCAAATTAAATTATACATATCGTAAAGCGTGATACAAAGGTAGAGAAAGAAATAAGAACATCCATTTCAAGGACTTATACGAAGGCATTTGAAATGTTCCAAACTTACGCTTTCAATGTTTATATTTATAGAAAAGCTATCGGCACGTACTTATCTCGTTTCTGTTGTATTATTGTTTTGTATGTAACTATCGTTACTAAGAAAAACGAAGAAGTACAGTTGTCTTGTCAGAGATATTAATAACTGGTATAAGAATAACTTAAAAGTTACTCATCGAGCGACTAAAATCAATTAAATGAAGCGTCGCGAAAGAACGTAATAATAAAGGACAAGCGACTGCTCGTACGAAATAAAGATTGTTGGAACAGCAATAAAACAAAAGCGATTGTCATTTACAGTGATTATCAAATAGCTTTCGAGTAGACTGCGATAACAACGTAACATTACTAAAAATAATAAAGTATTACCTTAACTTGACTGTATCGTTGTCACTCGCCACTGTACACACATACGACTGTCATGCACGAGAAGTCGCTATTTTCTTTGTTATCGAATTCATATTTTATCTCTCAAATGTTATTAATTACGATCTGTAACAATTACACTTCTAGTTATCCTTATCTTCAAGTACCTTCATTCGATATAATTGTTGTGCGAAAGTATCTTTTCAATATCGCTATTTGTATAATAATTTACTTCTCTCTCGTACGTTTGACCATTTACATTTCTCGATCGTCTTAATTGAATCCCAGTTTTTAATTTATCATAGTTGAATTTGCCTCGTGTTTGTTTATTACGGACAAACGAAAGCGATAAATCATATAACGTATCATTCGTATTAATTTACGCGTATGCATATGTCATAAAACAAATTCGAGCAAAGTCTAATTAGAAACCGTTCGGTGTACATAAATTTTATTACATATCGAGTTTTAAAGAATAAATGTTATGCGATTAAGTTGAATAATAATTTATATCTTGAGTTATATCGTTTAGTTAAATGTTAAGCGAATTAAGCAATACAATATACGTAGGAAAAACCTCGTAAAATGTAAAACGTATTAAACGTAAAACATGGAACATAGTCTTTTTATCGTCTCTTATGCCTTGTATATAATGTTTGGCGTTTTGTAGAAAAGTATGTATGTAGTAAGGAAATTTGTATAATTGACACCAATTACCTATAATTTTAAATAGAGTTAGAAATAACTTTTAAAGTAATGAACGAATGTCATATTACCAATGTAATTAGTTACGTAACGTTGAAGTACGATTGCGATTATAACAATGTTTATTATCAAAATAATTATTTAAAATGTTTAGTACATCTTTATATATATAATGCTTACCTTTTTTTTGGTCCCGTGTTACATTTATTTTAGTACAAATAGAATAACAATAGAGCATACTTTCTTTTACCTATATCCCTCAATCGATATCGGATGTGCGAAAATTTCAAATATAAAATGTTTTAATTTTTTATATATGTATATTCCTTACATATTTTTAACTTAACGACGCAACTAATAAAGCTTAATATATTTATAAACACCAAAGAATTCACATTGCGCGCGAAGAAATTTCCATGCTTTATAAATAATTTTTCCTATATTTCGAAGCCGTAAATTAATATAAAACGTATAGTAACGCCACGATGAATGAAACGCGTCACAAATAATTAATTACTTAACCGTTATTGTGTAAATTAAAGATCCATAGAAACATAAATTTCGTTAACATTATTATTAAATCGTTCGCGTTTCTTTTACTTTCCTCGTAACCGTAATAACGATATTATCTCCCTCGAAACGACCTTACAATTTCTAACTGAACATGATGTAAACAACGGTCTGATTTTCTTGCACGACAAATAAGTAAGATTTGTCCATTGACGAGATTCTTTGAAGGATCAGAACGCTTGATTATACGCGTCGTTGGCGTAAATTCGTGGTAGAAGCGAAATTCTATAGAAGCTTCATTTTCGAGAAAATTGATCTTTGAAACTTGCCGTTATGTAGCAGCGAGAAATTGACAGGAAATTATTCGCTTCATTACGCGCGAAATAAAGTGAAAAATGTAGAAGAAAAATCGTCTGGCTTAAAGTCTGATTTTTTGAGAAAATTGCTGTGTAGATTTATTTTCGTGCGTAGAATAACCTGCCATCGATTGCTCGCTTCTATGTAATGGAGAATTAATCGAATAGAGGACAAGTGCTTGACACATTTTCGAGCGCGATATTCTCGAAAACATTCAAAGCAGTCTCGTTACTCTTGATTTTTGTTCCATTTTGAATCGTAGAATCTCCTTGATTTCTCTTGTGCCGCGAATTTAGTTTCGTCAGGCGTGTAGAGGCATTCGATCGAAGAGAAGTGTACGAAGAGAGTATCGTTGGTCGAAAGAAAATGACGAGGTGCGAGCCGCGTGGCCGTGCAAATGCGTGCTCACGATTGTCACGGAAATAGGTCGCCGGCGTGACGCTGTTGAAGAAAGGGAAAAAAAGGAACCGTGCTAGCCACTTTCCTTCTCATTCGCCGTGGAAGGTGTCGCGAACTGTGTACAGTGTAGCAGCAACGTTTACCTGCCTCGGGCGTAAATGCTCGCTCGAGCGGTTTCAAAGCAGCAACGTTCAACTTCCTTGACTCGCTATGCGTTCCACGATGTCGTACTCCTGCCCGTTGGTTTATTCTCGACGACCAACTGAACTTGATAATTGGGCAAATTGAAAGACGTCTCAGTCTCGAAAACTTTCGAACGTGCGTTCGACGGATACTGATACCAGGACATGGCGTTATCCATTAAGGGTAACAGATTTCCCCGCGATATATTAAAGGACAGATGTTATATATGCGTACGAATAGAAAGCGCGTCGAATCTATGTAATTTATTGGAAAAGATATTAAGCTAATATGGTGTTAAACAAATACGAGTTGGTTTCACGTTGATTTGATGGAAGTGCGTAATTCTAAATTGCTTGTTGTTAAAAATGACTCGTTTTCTTACTTTTGAAACTGCATAACGAACGAGAATCTTCTAGAATTCTTTAAACACCTAGACGATTAAATGTTCATAGCTTAGAAACTTCGATCCTCTGTTTATTGAAATCGGAGGGTTCGACGCCGAAAACTAAAACCTAACCCCTCGTTGACCTTTCGACCGTAGTTACGAAACGAGGAAAATATCTGATCGACGTAGGCGTAACACAATTTATAGTCAAAACTATATAGGCACTTATTAGTCTAGTGGTAATAATTCCTAAGTCAAACACATGTAGGAATAACGAAACGGTTTTATCTTATCTGCAATTAGCTAGCAGCGTAAACACAGCGAGAAATTTTCAAGCACTTCCCAAGGAAAACGGATGACGCGATTCGTCGAATCAGGTACAAGAGGTCGAATATGGAAGATGCAAACTTTGGGCGCGATCTGCCACAATCGGGTATTCGTTTTATTTCGTATGCAGAAATATATACTCGTTTCGGTGTACAAACAAGATGATAGTCGTAACAGCGATTAGCGGTTGCGAGGACAAACAAAAGCGCGTGAGAGAGAGACTATCTTCGGCCCGCTGTCAGGAACTGGGTCAGAGTGCTGGAAGCATCGATGTCGAAAAGAATCGAGGACGAAATGGGTCAGCGCCGGAAACGATGTCGAAACGAATCGCTTCGTCTAGCCGCGCTTTCTTCGTGACCTTCCTCCCAGTCTATAAATAAGCGGACGTGTATAAGCGTAGCCGTATGTGCACGCTGCTAGAAAGACACGGTGCGTGCGAGCTTACGAGCGCGTATCGTTTGTGCAACGATTGTTCCAAGCGAAATATAGGTCGGCGCCGAACGGTAGTCTAGGTACTTACTTTCGACTCGGCTCACAGCCGTTAACAAACCATCGCTCGACGATGAGCCAAAATTCGATCACCGCCTCGGCGTGGATATCTTCCAACCTTTTCCCTGCAGCTTCGCCGACGCTTTAGTTCTAATTAAAGCTTTGGTATTTACGGGGACATTATGTCGATCTATGGTGACTTTTTTTTATAACTTTTCTGTTTTTTTTTTTTATCCTTGCTGGTATATGGCAAAACGATCGAAAAGTTAAGACGAACTGTCGAGAAAGGTAAACGAGCCGAGTATTTCTCAAACCGTGTGCCAAATGAACAACAAGTCGTTATTACTCTGTAATGGCGATCGTATTATAGTACATCGTGTCTGTCGTTCTTACATCGTATTTCTAGAAAATTTTCATGGAAGATCGTCTCAATTTTCGATAAGATTAATTATTTTATATGCGATTATAGCGATTAACACGAGTGTCGTTTCAGAAGATGATCGTACATTTTTATAGAACATTTTCTACAAACCAATTTTATCGATAAAATACACATCGTTATTACCACAGTCCGTTCAAAGTATCCGAGTATTTATAAATGTTGGTAGATCTCTTCGTTTTATTTCTCCTGTATCGCACATTTTGTCGCTAAATATAAGAGTTGCAAATCGCGAGTTATTATCGGCCGCGTTTATTGTCAATTTTCGACGATAGTATGTAAACTTGGTGAGCAGTTAGAATGACGGTACGCTAACATTAGTATTTGTCAGTCCTCGAGCTATATGGTATATAATCTTTCAATTCGTCCGCGTTCGCGACAGGATAGGATAAAATCTCGTCCATATCCTTATTTGCAAGGAATAACGTTACACAATGTGCGCGGATGATATTATTAGTGACCCGCCTGGATGATTGCTCGGCAGCTGCCTCTGCCAAATGGTCAAACGGTCTAGGCGCTTTCTTCCCGACCTTCCTCGTCTATAAATATACGTATGAGCTTACGCGATTGCGTTTATGCAATTGTCCGTTGTAAAATAGGTCACGCCTTATCGTGGATAAGGCTGTTTTATTTTATCACCAATGCCGCTTAACTATTCTCAGATTTTTCTTCCTGTTTACAAATGGCTCGACGCAACTGGATGTCAACAGATTGTTTCCCCCACCACTGCTTTTCTACGCAACTTTGTAGCGCTTATCTTGGCGCCTATGCGCATCCAACGAGCCCCAAGTGCTCCTCCGATTAAATATCAGTTCGAATTATACCTGAAAGCTTATAAATATGTGTGTAACGCTTACTTTAGATTATTTCATTGAAAAAGTACAAACGAACGTTTCTGCTTTTACGTGTACGTATCCTCGGTCGGTACGTACAATCGTAGTAGAAATTGTACAATTATCGGTCTATTACTAATTTAAAATGTTTTTACGATTCAGCATTTCTGGCCTTGATATTATGCCGTTCTTATATTTAAAGGGAAAAGAAATATCACGTTACTGTTCGAGGTACATGACTTAGGAAAGTGATTTTACATTATTACTTACTAAAATAAAAGATAGACGCTTCATTTTCAACCGAATTTTTCTAACTTGAAGAAACATCTTTAGTTTCGAGAGAATGTGAACAAACGTTGAACGACGTGCATGATTTATCGATTCCTTTTTGTGAAAATTGAATTATAGAAATTCAATGATCGCGACAGCGTCAACGAGAAGAGGTATAAACTGTAAATGCGTTACCTTTTCTTTTATTTTCATTCGTGAACCACGGATCCTAGAAGAAACATCAAACTATCGAGCAGCGATCTAGATACGTTTCAACGAAACATCGGCTCATTTTCTCGATCACAAGCAACAAAATGCTGCTATTAAACGGTATACGTAATTTCTCATTCTCGGCGAACTACACGGGTACGAACACATTTCCGGATCGAAGAAACGCGCGTAAAACGTACACGTCCGAGTCTTTAATCGAAAACAAATAAACGCCGCGTGCATCCCGCGGTACGTAGCTATATCTAAAGCGAAGCCACTTGAAACGCGCGGGAAAAGTTATTGCGAAGAGTCGGAGGCAGCTGGTTAACGTGTTATACGTGTGTATACGAGAGATCGGCTGTAAATAGGTCAGAGGCCAGTGACGTCGCCGAGAAAAATTCGGGTCACCGGAGGCTTTCTTCATGGCCTTCCACCTTCCTTGACTTCTCGCTGCCACTTCGTTTTCGGCTGCTCGCCTATAAATAGCCGACGGTGTTGCGCGTTACGTTCGAACGCGTGCCGAGAGCGTGTACAGAGAGACGCACTCGTCGCCACGCACCGCTACGCGATTATGCGACTTGCCACGAGTTACAACATCGTTCCTCGATTGCGACAGATCGATATGATGCGTGAAGAAGGGACGACCCTCTTCCTCCGTCGCTACGTTTTCATCCATGATCCACGTGTAAATGCTTCCCTCCCTTTCACGGCTACTGTCCACAGCTGTTAAATGGATAATTCAATTTCCAATGCTCGTTTCGTTCTCCTTGAGATATCTCGAACAACGTTAGAATTTGAAGATACCAACCTACGTAGTATCTTTTTACGTTGATCTATATTTCGAAAATACAAGTTTCTCGAGTGATCCTCGAGATTGGTAATTTGAGCTCTATTCATCGTGAAATTATTTTCATATAATATCTGATATGGAACACAGATGTTCGTCGAACATGGATAGTAATATCGATAAATACGCGATTGTCGACAAATACCAACGTACTAGTAAGGTAATAGCCAGTATAATAAGTATCGTATTTTTATAAAAGTACGCTTTTTCATTGCGTTATTTCGCCGTATCTCCTAATCGTTCAATGGCAAAAAAAAAAAAAAAAAAAAAACGACCTTTTCTTTGAAATACAAAGATTTTGATACATACCGTTTTAATAATTTACTTGGTAGTGGAATATATATAACAAAACTATAATTTGCAACCAATTTTTTATCGCTACTTATATCTATCATCATTTTTCAAGTACATTCACTCCCACGTTAATTGTGCACGATGAGTACGAAAAGTACATTTGTACAGTGATACTTTCGTGCGACTACGGAACAATGGAACTTCGATACCGTAAGAACGAGATGTAGAACCTGATAAAGAGACGCTTCGAAATAGAAAATAAGGCTATCGGTCACCGTTGGTCACTGTACGTATTCGGTACATAATAAGAATAACAGCGAAAAGATGTTTCACTTGCGATCTATTTACGGGAAAATATACAATAAAAAAGTTACGGTTACGAATGAATTGTGAATTAAGTGGAATGAGGGGTAGGAAAAATTCTTAATTGCTCGGCGAGTTTGAGAAAATATATCGATAGATGGATGCGCATCGTTGGTATTTAACGGAACGCGACTAGAACCAGTAAGGGTACCGAAACAATGTACGTATCGCGGCGAGATTGCGCACGAAGGAGATCGTTCTTGGGAAAAAAAAAAAGGAAGAAATATTTCTATCGGGTAAGCGTTACGTTCCATCGATTCCAAGCTTGGCCGTGTTTTTACGATGCTAATAATTGGATACAACCGGACCAGATAAGGATTCGATGTATCGCAAGATAAGATGTCAGCATCGTACACGGTCATAGTTACGCATGACATTTCACGATTTGAAAGTATGGCTTCAAAAGAGGCAGTTTGTGAATTTTAACGTAACAACAAACTTATAATTACCACCGTATACGGTGATTTATCATTGTTTAAATGACGGTACTATTACGGACAGCGTATCGTTCGCGGAAAGGAATAGTTAATTCGTTATTTATTTAAAAGGACTCGATTTTGTTACTTTTAAGTAAGCAAAGGCTGGTTACCGATATATCGATAGGAGGCGGCCGTGGAAAGACTAAAGAAAGGTCGAAGACGTAGGAAATTAATCGTTAGTTCTACGATATATCGCTGGTTTCACGAAAATAGTTAATATTATCTCAAATATTTCTTTGTAATTTTTTCGAAACCGTGTACTTCCAATTTTATCCGGGCAGAGCCATTCCCGATATTCCGAAACTAAGAAACGATATCGTAATTCATTTTGTAACAGCGTTGTTTACGATCTATTTTTACCACCGAATCCAACTAGACTTCTTCGATGAACAGAAGGTAGCCGGAAGTAGGATGAAGAACATCGTAGAATGCGACGAAAGAAACGACAAGATTTGCAAAACGAAATGCTAGCCTGAAATGCAAACCTGACGAAAAGAATGTAGTCGGAGTTACGTTTCTATGAGGCCGACGAGTCACGATGATCCGAGGCCGACCTTAACTCTAGTCTCGAAACGAGAGCATCGTTTCTAAATGCGTCGTTCGCGACACTCTTTGAAAGCCGTTAGCGCTATTGCAAGCAACGCCACGGACCGTCGGGACTGAATTAACCTTGTTTTACCACTCATAGACCGGCCGGGGCGAAAATCGTGCCAATCCGACGTGTGTCGATTTTCCACGGGTAAAAGAAGGAAAATAGCTCGACCAGTTCGATTCGCAGAAGTGGCCATTTTTCTGTTTTTCAGTCGTGCAACCAGTTACCGTCGTGGCGTACGAACTTTCATGTATACGAATTTATGTTCATTCTTTTACCCTTTGCATTTTGCATTTCATAATAACGCCGGTGAACCAACCGATCGAACTGTGTCGCCAAAGGTACGTAAGATATACAGTGGCTAACGATAATATTTCAACATTTATACACAAATAACGCTTATAGCTAACGCTACTTTTACGAACATATTACGAGCGTATCGTGCGCGTTATATAAAACATTTTGAAATTTCACGACTATCGTGATTATATTGGTCAAATTTCAAACGAATTTGAAAATATTCAGATAAAAGTTAGAAAATATTTATTACAAACATGCGTTCCCTGGTAATTATTCAAACGATTATCATATATCGTTAAACGATACATCGATAAACCGCGATATGTTTAATTAAACTATCTTAATCACTAATTATATTGTATTATATCGCCGGCAGCAATCACGCTATGTAATGTATATTAACTTTTTACTAGATTTATGATAGCGGGAAATAATTTGTAATTTTTATACGAGTTTCTAAATTAGTTTCCAACACCGGTATAATCGAGATAATCGTGTTTCGTTCGTAGGGCTCGTGAGATTTCGAAAAGTTCTCAGATACTTTCGTACATGGCTGTATTCAAAATTTACGAGCACGTTCGAATCTCTAATAACTAATTACGCGCTACTAGTTTGTAACTGTAGGACAGTCGTTGAAAGATTTTCAATGAATTGGCGGAGAAAGAGCGACTTGCGACGACGATTATCGTAGAATTGATTAAAATAACGCGTTCTAACAATTTCTTCGACTCGAGTTGATCGAGCGTTGTACACACGGTAGGGAACGCGATGATTCCCGTAACGGTGTTGAGAGTCTGCGAATATTTGGCGACCGATTTCGGGCAGTTTTTCTTGGCAGGTTAGGACAAGCGTCCCCAATAGCAAAGAGCAAAAGGTCCGAGACGGCGGCGCAGCGGCGACAGCCGGTAGCAGAACGAAATACATAATAAGAATGGCCACTATTATTTTGATATGGCTCAGGTCGAGCAACGCTGTGGCGCGCGGGCCGCGTTCCCTGCTTACGTAATTTTACCCGACCGCCAGCGTCCGCCGCGAACGTCGACGAAATGAAAATGAAAGTAACCAAACATTCCTTGGGCCGTAGAACCGCTACCATTAGCGTTGTCGAGGAGGATAGAAAGACCGTGGCCGGATGCCCGGGAAAGGGGGATCTTTGTTTGGTAAATGTGTTCTTCCGTGCACGATAACTTCCTGTTCCTCCTGTAGATAAAAAGAGCAAACGTTCCCGGTTTTTCGATATATTTCATTTAAAAACTTGCTCCGCTATGTCGTACAACTTCTTATTTTTCATTCTCCATATTCTCATCGTTTAACCGACAATTACGTAAGGTAGAAATCGATATTTCTTATCCGATAAAAAATTCAAATCCATTTTTCTTATTCTCTAGCAATCTGAATATTTGCACGCAAAATCGATAGAACTAGAACTTTCGTTTCTAAAAATGTCCGTCGATGTAATGTACGCGTTTTCGAGTGGAAGAAAAATCTGAACGCATGAATTCGCCTCTTTCTCGGATTTAATGGTCCAGGAGCAGAACTTGCTACGTAAAACTATGAACGAGTTATTATTCTATCAAATTCATGTTTATTGCATTGTATAAATTACAATACCCAATGAGGCGGAATAGGAAAAAATAGCGTGACCAAAATAAACGAGCGCAACTATTTTTCGAAGTAACTGCAATACCTGACCACGGTGAATATGTATAGGTACATCGGCAATGAAAGTAAAGGGCAGTCGGAAAGGGGAGTAACGAGAGAGACGCCGAGAGTAACGAAAACGTCTAGAAAGGAGGGGGGGGGGGATGTTATACGTATATGTTCTTTGCGGAGGGGAAAGCGCTTCCTGTTCCCAAGAAGCGGTGGTTTCAGAAAATCAAAGAAGAAAAGAAAAAGAAAAACAACGGTAACGATGTTCTTTTTTTTACGGTATAAACATGGTTGACAAGTGCTTATTATCGAGCTAAACCGTTGACAAATTGCGAGAACTTCTGGAGATAAAACGTAATTAATGATATATATAACTAGCGTAATTTCGTTAAGAGTTCGTTCGAGACTTCGGGGCAAGCTGTAAAAAGAAAGAAATGGAAAGCAACAAATAAAATGCGAATATTCGCTATCAACGTTTGCTTATATTCTTATTTGAATTTGATTTGTAGAGATTAACGTTATTAAAAAAAAGTTTACGGATCGTTTGCCACGAGATAACCTTCTTCCCAAGATTCGTTAAAATTTATATCGTTTTATCTTCATAGATACGATTATATCGAACAAAAATTTCTTTGTATAAATTATTGCGCTTATTGTACGTTGATCGCAAGAAAACAAACAATAAAAAATTGTTTGATTTAAAATTTCATATAACGAGTTTGTAATGAAAAATAATGAGTCTCGCAAGAAAATCTGACAAACGCTAGTCAATTTTAATCGAATATGCATTTATACGTTATGAAAGTCGATTTTCCGTAGCTTTAGTATTTTCTTGATAATATTATAAATTATCCTTTTTACCGCTATACCGTTATTAGTGTATTGGGATTATGTTATATTTTATTTATATTATTCGATATGAGAATAAAATCTATCGATATTTTAACGTATAACGTATTACTCTCTGCTTTGCGTTTAAATTAAGATTCTGATCATATTCATACTCTATAATTTATACGTTCACGCTAGGAATATTAACACTGTTTGTCAGATACGGTGCAAAGTACAAATATGAAAGAATTTTTTATTATTATCTTTAGCCTGTGTAACGTATTTTGACCTCTTTAATAAAATATTTGGTTATAGAAATATAAACAAGCGATTACGAAATTCGAATAAGCTAATTTCTATTTTTAAGCACATTCCTCTTACACGACGCGTCATTTTCTTTTATTCCGTATACGACATACGAATATTATTGAAAAACTCGACGCTCTTTCGCAAGAAACAGACTCTGCGTGCGGACACAAAATCTGTAGAAGGGGTTTTATGTAAAAAAATGTATCTGTTCAAATATTCACGGATCGTGCATTCTAATAAAAGAGTTACGTCGTGCTATTTCTCGAGTCGATCTATTTTCCTAGAAGTTAGTCACTTGACCAAGCAGTTGGCTTCGAGCCACCTATTGCACCTTAGCAGCCTCTTCCTAACTTTCCGGACCTTGCTCCCATTTCTCTAGTCGAGGTGAGACTGCCTAAATAGATTTGCATCTCCCGAGACGGTTATTTCAACAAAACCTGACCGTACGCAAAATTTACGATATTAGTGTATCGAGATGCATACGTGCGATAGAAATAAAGCGCAGAAGTAGCACTTTTGGTTGAGAGAGTGTTTGGAAAATTCGTACTTTTACTATCAAAGATATACGTGTATTTGGAAATAAAAAGTTGTTTGAAAACGCACAATAGCGTACAGTAGAAACGATAGTGCGATACATCTCGTTATGACGGTATTAGAGAAACATTTATTCTTGGTTCGAAAGATACAGGCGCATTAGGAAATAAAGGGTTGTTTAGAAACGCGTAGTACGAAATCACGAAGATCGTGTAGAACCGGGCTATTAGCGAAACAGATGCGACGTTGATGCGTTCCAGATTTCTCAAGGAATCCGATGCAAAATTACCGAAAGTCCGATTTCACTGACACGGTTTCTCACGAACGAGAGCTCATAGCGCAATAAAATCGTTTCTCCCTTTTTCCGTGTCGATGCCGACGGTGCCCTTAGACGCTTAATACGTGCGCGTCGAAGGCCAATTTCTAATCCCCTTTGCGACTCAAGGATAAGAGAAACGCAGCTCCTCGCTTCGACCGAACGTTGCCGGGCAAAAAGATCCGGTGAAAAACTCTGCGAAGAAAAGATTCGAGAAGCGAGAACGAGTGAAAATCGTCTTGAATAACACGGTGGTTTCCTCTGAGAGAAAAAAATGACCCGGTCTGATGTAACTTCGCAAAAACTCAGGCAACTTCCTTAAACCTCTTTGACAGTGGCAACAATAAAAACAAAAACAGATGGAGAAAAGGCAAAGGAAGAGGATCGTAGACTGTAAAAACTCTCATAATCTTGCTATTGTGACTGGTAAGGGGCCGAATAATTTCCAACCGGCCGCTAGTAAACGCCGTCGTAAATGCCCTCGTAAACGCCTCATAATGCCATGGTCGTGGCCCTTTTTGGTCATTCTTTCGACAGATCTATGAAAAAAAACAGATTCGTTTGCACTTTTCCTAGTTCCAAGAATGGACACTGCCTTTTTCGACTTTACTACCTTCTGCTACAACTATCTTCGGATTTTCGTGTATGCAATATCAAATTTTTTGAAAACTCGGACAACTGGCAAACGCTTCAACTTTGAACCTTCGTTTGATCGCGTAAGGCATAAGGAATGACGAAAACTAAAATTAATTTAACGAAAAAAAAAAAAAAACCCCCATTTTAATTATTTTACACGAATTTCTCTTACTGATAGCAAGTCTTAAGTTTACGTAAGTTACGTTACCTTAATGAGAAAGATAATTAGAAAGTATATATCTCTGTATATGTATTATGTTTGTATTTGGCTGTTGTATTACTACGATGCATTTCTGTGAGATCTACGAAGGTTATTGAACGAACTAGATTATTATCATTGTTACGAATTTTATCCAAATTTTATACGCGTCGAAAATTATTTATAGGGTGACCGTAAGAAAGCGATATAGCAATTTCAAATACGAGGCAATTCGAATAGGCCAAATGTTCAATCGAATATTTCAAAATAATTTTACTCGATGAGCCATAAACTCAGCGTGAAATTTCTTCAAGCGCTCATACGACGAACGATAGAATTGGGAAAATTTTCTCGTCCTTTCTTACTTTTTATCGCTCGTTCTTCGTCTTTTCTCACCTGCTTAGCGTATCGATGGCTACCACGATGTCGTTTATGGCCATGCCTAAGTTGGCCGAGGTTACATTTTACGGCATTTCAGTCTTAGATGGTTCTTTGGTATCTATGTTTCTCCTATCTACTTGCCCAAGGTTGCAACTTTGTCGCGCGCTGATTCTTACAATGAGCTTTAACCCTCCCATCAAACAACAGTTTTTGCGTTCTTGCGGTCTATCGAGACGGTAAAGCCGTGGCAATACTCGTCGAACCAATCGCGTTTCACAGTTACATAATTCCAATGTGTCGATTAAGGAAATTATTACGGTATAATGATATTTACGAGCGATCTGCATTATTTAAGATCGCCAATTTTTGGAGAAGCACGTCCTTGCTATTGATTCATCTTCCATATTATTAGTACCGATTTTTAATTATGCACCTACGTAATTATACCTACTACGTGCAAATGATCGTCCATTTGAAATGGAATAGGTTGAAATAATTATGGGAAGAGCTTCGATACGTTGGATCTGCGAAGAGAGCGAGCTCCGGTAAGAGCGAAGGGTGTGGGGAGTGGCGTAATAAGCTTATAATTTGCTAATGAAATGAAAATAAGTAATATACTGTGCCTCTTTAGTAATTGCAAAAACAAATGTATGATTTGGTGTTTTCGAGTGTTAAATCAAATATCGAATTCGTGTCTCGATAGTATATCGAACTTACTCGTTGGGAAAGAGCTACAGATATAAACCGATAATAGGTAACGAACGAAATAGAAAATATTCCTTCGAAACGGAATTGTACTGCGCCAACAAAGAATGTTTATACTTTATGTACGTTGCGTGACAATCGATAGAGCATCGTTTGACAGTGAACGTTTCACAACAATAAGTCGGTGCAATCGAGTATAAATCCAGTAATAAATTTTTATACCGTTCAGTGATAACGTACTGTCCAGTCTTGATCATCGAATAATTAATCGAACGCAGCCGGAAAAATTGGCAAAACGGATCGGTAAATTTCGGAGATTTGTACCAGTTGTATCGTTTTCAACGAATGTCATCAACGATATCGCATAATCTGTATTGGCATCGCGGACATAAATAGCAGGCAGGCGTTAAATGCATTCACGAATTTTAGCACGATGCTCTTACTCATAGCTAAACTTTATTGCACATGTTCGCGGTGCGTCATTAGGAAATACGTGTTATGCTTACATCGAGTTAAAAGTACGGATTTTCCTCTGTACAAAACAGACATTTATGCGTAAAAATGATTCATAATAATTAGAACCGTATCCAGAAATCCAACTTATTTCATTGATCAGTCAGTTCGTGTTTCTAAGGTTCACTAAAACGTTCCACGTTTACGTTCAAATTATTGTTCTACGATTATTTAACGACGTCGTATCGCTCTTTCAGCGATGAGATCAAATGCGACAATTTAAAGCATTATATAACGAGGAGAATAAAATTCTCCCTATTGATATTCCTAATATGCTTTAGCGGCAAAGTGATTTATGCTCAACGATTAATGGATTCTAACGAAAGTATCTTATCGAGACCTCGAGTCATGTTTCGTTATACTTAGAACTCGTTATTTGCATTTAGATCTCGCCCATCTATTGCTAAAAAAACTTCTAAATCGTCAACAACGTTTACACATTACGAGGAAAATAGCGTAACCTTAAAAGCTTTAACGCATGCGACGCGAGTCGTTGAATGTCTAAAGTGCGCAAAATGAAATTTACGATCATTCCATAATTGTCGCGCGTTGGAGGAAGGGGTATGGCCCCCAGTTTTGTATTTTTTCTTAATATCTGTAATATCGTTGTTCAAATTATTTTAAATTTTTGTTTGAAATGTCATATCAACGATAAAAAGCGGAAGCGAAAGAAAAACGATTTAATTGAACGTAACATATGAGCGTTACGAAACTAAATGATTTTAGGAATTTTTACTACAGCGAGGACAACATAACGCCCGAAAAAGAAAATCGTAAGAAATAATTCTTCGACAACATTTGGTATCAAAAGTGAATTGATAAACTAAATTCTCAAGATGTTCTATTATTTCTTATGATTGTAATTTACAAATCGATATCGATATCGATATATTTCGCCGCGTTGATTTACGAAATAACATAAAATATGTATATCGTGTATCTGTTATAAGATAATCTGATAGTTCGATAGATAGATTCGAAAGACTTTTGATTTAGCTTGTTTGAAGAGAGATAGTGGCGAGCGATTCGTCAAAGTATGCACGTTATCGATAAAATTTTACGTGTCGCCTTCGCAGTTGCCCTCATCGACGCGAAGAACAGGCGGATCAGCTTCAATTTCTGGCCGACCCAATTTCGCAATTTGCCGTATGTACGTACGGGCTCGCGTGTATATACACGCGGTTGCGACTCGGCCACGAGGAGCTATCGAATCTCCGCTTTATTGTTCCCCTTTCGGAGCTGCTTTCGCCTATCGACCAAGTCCATCGATTATCGACTAACCAACCTTTCGGTCCAGCTAACGAACGAGAATCTTTTTGTCTATCCTCTCGTGACGATAATTGGTCAGAGAGGAAGTAATTGTATCGTTTGCTAATCGTTTCCGTAATTCTTGCAGTTTTTCTACTGCCACGCCGAGAACAAGACACGTACTATACAGAGTGTTCGACAAATAATAATACAATCGAAGAAGTAGCTTTATTCTTGACAGAATTGCCTTTGGATGTTCGCGCCTAGTAATAAGTGTTAACGCATCTCACTGCAGACTGATGTCTTTACTTACGTCTGCATTTATTGCGTTGTATTAGAAAATGCGTTTCCTTTGTATTCACGCGTTTCCTATTATTGCGAGTAATCGACAAAAACTCGGTATTTTAATATTCCACTCGATCGAACGTTTTCCACCGTCCATCCGCAATGAAATCCGATCTCTGTAAGTTTAATACGAAGAGATTCGTGTCGTCGATATAAAGGCATCTTCGATATCTGTATAGACAAAGAATTAACCGCTTACAATATTTCTACGCGTAGATGAAGGGTACATGAATTTTTTTATCGGCTTGTAAGGCAAATATCTGAATCTACTTTTCTCGATGCTTTTGACTTAACTATTCAAGGTAGAATCACCGTCTTACCGAACTTATATTACTTACGAGACACCCTGTATTTAGGGCTCGAACGTTTTGCATTATGCATGCCGCAATCCCACCCGATTACACCACAACGACGTTTAAACGTTCGTATCGTTTCCCGCTTCGTGGCTCCTCCGTAACATCTCCGATACGCACAATTCGCTCTTATCTAAATACGCTAAATACTTTTGATCGTTGTCGATTGGGAGTATTCGAAGAATACAGTTAGAAAGAACAAAAGTTCAAAGTCTATAAATAGGAAGGAAAATAAGTAGGAAAAATAAGTTGTAAAATAGAAAGGAAACTTTATTTTCATCGTTGTACAGACAGGCTTTTCTCGTAACGGCACGTTCGTTCACGCGTGCTCGTAGCTCGCATAAACTCTTACGCGTGGTTGCAATAGCACGACAGCACGCTTGCGTCAGTGTGTACTCCGTTGCGTGCGTAGCCAACGATGAGATGCACGCGTATGTGTGCGATCACGCAAACGTTAGAGACGCGTATAACCACGCACCAAGTATAAGTAGGCCACGGTGCTTTCACACGATAAGACCTTATCAGAATGTACGCATGCGACTTTGCCTCTATCGTATTTTCCTCTGCCTCCTGCCTCTCTTTGCGTTTCCGTCCCCAGTTTTCCTTTCTCTCTCTCTCTCTCTCTCTCTCTCTCTCTCTCTCTCTCTCTCTTTCTCCTTTTTTCTATTCGATTCTCCTATTCTCACTTCTGTGTATTTCCTTCCTCTTGCCTCTTGCTCTTTCCTCCTTTCCTTACCGGCACGTTTTTTTACGATCTCAACCCCTCCACTTGTTCTCAAGCGCTTTTTTTCTACTTGAAAGAGGAATTCGAAACAGATTTCGTTCTTTATCGATCTTTACAGCTGATGAATAAAAATATTGACGCAAGACCAGGCTTCCCCGTACAATTTTATGTAAATCTGACAAATTTATTATCTTTTACTCAATTTTTATTTGCAAAGTATAACTTTGAAGTCTAAAGTTCGACCAATTGAGGACCAAACTGAACGTAACAGGATTGGAAAATAAAAATATAAATAACTCGCGTTATCGTTTTCTCGAGATACGAAGAACGTGCTAAAACAATTCATAGGAACTCGCTACTATCTAATAGAAAGCAAAGACGCAAATAAATAACCTTGATTTAAAAGAGATAAAACTAATAGTTAGTTAGTAAATTAACCAGAATAAAAGGAGACGTAAAAACATGGGTCAAGAAACTCGAGAAACGATAATTTCAAAATTTTACATTTTACGATATCTGAAACGTTAAACAGAAATCGTTTGCCGTAAAGATTATAATCGAATAATACACGTGAACGGTTCTCTCGGCAAAAACAGCTAAACATAGCAAAAATTAACAAGGATAACTCTGTTCGGTGACAATGTTCGTCTCCTGTTTCGCTATATTTCCACTTTCCTCGGCACTTATCCCAGCAATGTGTTTCAATGTCATGTCCTTTTCTTCGTCGGCGCTCTTTAGTTTCTACCCTCACACAGCTGCATGCACGACGGAACCCTTCCCACGCACGGAAACGAAGGATTGTAAAGGCTTGGACCGCGTGAATGAAAGCATCCTGAAACGAGGCTCTCGTTTCCTTCTTCGCTCCCTTCTTCGCTCCCTTTCCTCAAGATCGTTAGGCAATGCGAGGCAATACGCTTCGAAAAGAGTCGAAATACGCTCGATGCAAGATTCAACTCGACTCCGCTCGAACGTTCATCTTTGCAAACCAGTTTATTAAAATACCGACCAAGTGTGGCGCGATCGGAGCCTTTGGTATTTACGATATACAGAAAAATGGACATAATTCTTTCGTTATCGTCGAAACGTATCGAATATCTTTGTTTCTTCGACAAGCACGAGGAGAAAATGCCAGACGCGATGAAACTTTACGTAATCGCGTAATGATCCAGCTATCTGTAATAAGATAACGTGATATTTAGCAAATTCTATAAAATTATTGCTTTTGACATCGATTAGATACACGGTGTTGTGCAACTAAACGTCGAATCGGTTCTCCTGCTCTGATTCAGCTCGCTGTGATTATTTTTGTATCGTATGGAATTGTTTCTCGGAAATAATTATCAACTTGAATCATAAATCTAGATATTTATCTTTGTTGGGAGGAAAAAAAATGGTGCACCGATGAGGAAGCGATTAATGGATTAGGTCATTACATATATATATATATATTTAAAGAATGTAGTTTATTTGAATGAACTGTATTACACAATCGTATAATATTCATTTTGTGCAAGAGAGAAGCTCTCGGTAACAACGACCTTTTCTACGTTACTTCACAGCGAAAAGTAGAAAGGGTCGTGTAACCGATTTAATAAAACATCGATTTTGTTTCATAAATCTTTATCTACCTTCTGAATCTTTATTATAACTTATTTACGCAATCCTGCAATTACTAATGATTTATTGTTATTTCCTGCTAATCCTTTTTTTACTTTGTCACGAACCCGATATCAAGGGGTCTTCGCCCACGAATAAATAAATAAATAATTAATCGATTAAACTTTGAGTTTTTACCCTGCTTCCTTGCGTCGTAATTGTAAAGAATAAATTATCCAATAAGAAACGGTCGATGTGTACGGGCCATACGCGCGTAGATCGTTCTTGTATCATTCATATTTATAATTAGGGTAATTTCTTATTCACAGCCGACAATGCAAATTGAAGATCTAACGATGATATATTTTGCTCGCAAATCACGGTACAAGAGTCGAATGCGATTAAAGCTCTCTTGGCGTTTTGGTGTTTAAACGATCGATAAGATCTTGGGCGGAGGTTAGCAAAACGTTCGAAAATAATTTACGGAGCTGCAAACGACAATAAGGAAGAAAGCTTTTGAGAGTGGCATTCGGTGCTGAGAAAATTCTCTTTTGTGAACGGGTTGTATCCAGAGCGTAACGACGAGAACGAGCTTATTCTAGAAACGGTCGATCCGTCGTTAACCCTTATTTATACCTGCTTGTATAATTAACGTTTACGACGTTTCCCGTTTACCGGAGACGAAGAGGTTTAACCTCGACGGAATTATTGCTTGACAGAGTGTTCCTCGCATTCCGTACTTCATTGATGCGTTTATGTGCTTGCGAACTGGTTACGACGAATTTGGACGAAGGGAAAGGTTTAAGGTCGAGAAAAATCACTTGGAAAAGTTTCCTTTCAAGGTTGCATCTCTACAGAAATGTTAAGACTCTCCGAGAGTTGTTTTTTTGCTGTGCCCGTTGATAACGATAACTGTCCTAAACCGTATCGGTAAACGTTTCTTAGCAATAATTCAATTTTATTTTCCCACTAGCTAGATATAGCGCCCCACGAAAGTAAATACTTGCGCTTGAACGCGCTTGTAGAAACATTTTACGAATATATTACGCCAACTGTGTAACAATTTTTGAAATCTCCTTATCACTGCCAAGAATAAAACGCGACTATTATTACGATTACATGTATCGAGTTTAAAAGTGCCTGAAAATGTGGCGTGTACTTGACAGGGGTAAACAACGTATTTAAAACAGTCGATTATTCGTTAAATTAATAATCCACGATATTTAGTCAAACCGTCCTTGACGCTAACGAAAGCTAACGTAATACGGAATAATGGTTTGAATCTAATCGTATAACGTGCTAAGGTAATTTAACCGATGTAAAGATTCACGGTACGGGAATGAATCTATCGCAATGAATTTTGACAAGCGTGGACGGGAGAAGAGGCGCCCGTGCCGGTACGATTTTCTCCGGCAAATACGTCCCTGGATCGCATCGACGTGTTAACTCGTTGTACAAACAACAATGTAAAGACCTTGAGACCGCAGTGGTGCAAGGCATCGAATGTAAAACGTTCACATAACATTATGACATTACATAATGATCTGTAATGCCACTGCAATGCCGCGCGTCTGGCGTGCTCGACGACTAGATGAGAGATCAGGATCGTCTAGAAAAAAGGCAAAAAAAAAGTGCGTGTGGGATTTAACGATGTGTCAGTCAAGGTAACGAAAGATCGGCCGATACGTTTATCGTTGTTATTCGTTTATCGTATCGCGGTCGACCCTCGGTCGGAACAATTACCAATTAACGCGAGGCGCCGTTCCACTGAATCCAAGTCGGAAGAAATTCTACAAAATCTCGCTCAAACATTAGACGCGCTACTACGCTCCCTGCTAACGCTTCCCACGTGTCGATCGTGTTACAACACTTTTAAATGCTGAGCAAACACCTTTTTATCTCGGTGTAATCGACAATATTCCGGATAGACGTGAAAACACCATGACCGATATGTTCAACGTTCCTGCCGAGTAGCTTGGAAAACTTTTTGTTCTGCGTGATGTTATTCCGCTCGTCTTTGTTGATCGTCGGTCTATGATTTTTAACTTCTTCGTTTTAAAGTCTAGGAAGCAACGAATAAAGCTAGATTCACGCAACAACGCAACAGCCTAGCAAACCCTCGCACGCATCTAGTTTAACGTTAGAAATTTCAAACAAGAAAGTACATTTATCTTCTTTTAAGTGAGATAACCTGTCTGGTAATTTTGTTTACACGACTTTTGCCAGATCGTTGATTCAAACGACGAGGTGAATGTAAGGTGATTTTTGTACACCCAGAGATTTCACGTTAATCTAGTAATCTGATTGTATACGCGTAGACAGTCCGTGTATCATTCGCACATAATTTGCCGGTGTCAGTTCTAGATTCGCGTACAATCGCGTAACAAATCATACATTAACAAGATGGCTATCGGGATGAAAATTCCGCGGAGTAACGTTTATCTGCAATCAGGTTCGCTATTTTTCACGAAAGACTCGTTTCAAGTCTCGTTGTACACAGTTCGCACTCGATACCGAGATTGCATCATCTTGCTGTTCGCGTCGATTTTTTCCTCGTTTTCTCTCGCAACCAGTCAACTATTGTTTCCCGAAGCTACCGGTCTATTCAGGAATACGTTTATTTTTTTTTTTTTTTTTTTTTTTTTTCTCCTTTCCACCGAGCGAAACAGAAGACTCGATGCGTACGCGCGTGGACGCAAACGCGCGCTCGCGCGGACCTGTCGTTTTCCGCTTTGGAAAGTCGACGGCTTCCTGCTATTATCCGAGCGCACGTCCATGGAAAAAGGACTGTTATCGGCCGTCGTTAACTCGACGTTGAAAGATTCGTCACGAACCGTCGTGTGTATGTATACCTCGGTTCTTTTCATACGCGATTGTACGGCCTGCGTCTCGGCGTACAGCTCCGTGGAATCGCCCGCCATGCCTGGAAAAATCACCGATACGATAACGACCACGAGGACATCGTGAAATTCCTAATTGCGTAATAAACGATCGTATCGGACGTTCCTTCGGCTTCCTTCTTTCGCCTACTAGCTTTTATGAAATCGCTTTTCGTGTTTCTCCGTCCGACCACTTGAGACGCTAATTTAGAAAATTATACGACGAACCGTATCGGGCAACGATGCAACAGACGCGCATTTCTGTGAACAACTGTACGTGCAAAGTAGAAGGTTACCGCATGACATCAGCCTACTCTATTGCTACACTCTATTACTTCGTTGCCCGCGATGATAGCACAGCCGAGTTTTCTTCTGCTACCGACGATAGTTGAGATGCTCGAGCGACGGAAGTCACGCAAGACACGATCGACGACAAAATGGATCGATTTTAAGCGTAATCCATTAGCGTAGCCGCGAATACGTATATACTCCGCCAGTGATCTGAACGAACGGTCCGGTAAAAGTACGAATGGAAAAAAACGAAGGAACACATGGGAATGTGCGGTCATACGTGCGAATGGATCAATTTTACTCGTGCGCTTTGTGCGAAATGTAAATGCATGGAGCAGGTTGAATGGATAGAAATATGACGTAACAGATGCAAGTACAATACCGGTATACTAAGAATCGTTTTACGACTCGAAACGAATTTATGAATAATAATTTAGCCGACTGGATGGTAAAATGTTGAGCTATTTGGTTATTTTTTACAGCGAGCGAAGAATGAAACAATGTGTTGGTGTCGTTGTGGAAAAAAGAGCATTTAGCATGACAGAAACGGTACGTAATTTCGCAAACAACGAAAACCAAGTGCATAAATAGACGTACCCACCTGTCTGTCAGCTATTATTAGAACGTTTGAGAAAACAGGCATTCCACTTTATCTAGAAAGAAGCAATTTCATGCGTGCGTTCTTACGTTCCAATTCGCTCAGGCATTGCATCGAACAAATCGCACATGTCTTTTGATATGTAAATGCACGCGTAACTAATGTTATTTTGCAAAATGTTTGACAAATAATTACTACCAATTGATCGTTGAACAAGAAAAATTTATCATCTCGAAGTAAATAATAAATCAATAACGTCGACGTACCGCGTCTCTCGCACGATATCGTGAGCGAGGGGGGTTATCGTTGTACTCGAAATTCCATGAGAATTTTAATACCAGCAGATACAGAGTATTATTATAGCGGATAGAGAAGGTATTCGTAGGTAGAAAACAACGAAGATCGATTTGTCTGCGTCGAAAGTTCGTAAAACAACGACCTAAAGTGACACTATGGATCTGCTTAAATTTTATCAAACGACGCGTCCACGATAATGCAAAAATACCTATCAATGTTAGCGCTCTCTGCATACGCTTACACAACCTTGTTCTGATTTTAGACCGAGCCGTATCTTTCCACGGAGAAGTATAAGCATTTTTTCATTAGCTACTGCGATACTTATCGTGGCATTGCGCGACAATTAGAAGAATCTCTCTCGTTTCGTTCCAAGTCTTCTCGTTGCACGCCAGTTCCTGAACCGTGGATTCTATTTAAGCGAGCGTAATTTCCATGCCGTCCATATGCGAATGTATAATTAAATTTCCCAGGTAGAAGTATTATGCTAAACTTTGTAATCAATTACGAGAAACCGAGACAGAGATACCTCGAGCAGGAAGACAAAGCGCCATAAATGACGTAAGTTCGCTCAGACGATCGAAGTAGGATGGAAAGGTTTTTTCCTCGAATCCTAATGGGGCGCGGCCGTTTCGCGAGACTCGAAGAAGAGCTTGTTTTTCTCATTTTCCAAATCATCGAATCGCTAGGTTACGAAACCGACAGACAATTAATTCGAAGCATTTCCTGCAGAAGACGCTGCATGGATATTCCCGCCGCCCCCCCCCCCTCCAAATTATCGAATACTTGCTAATTTTAAACATAATCTTCGTTACATTAGATCTATAATAACACGTTTAAAAGGTTCATTTTTCTTATACCATTAATAAATATCCATTTTGTAGTAGTTACGACGACCATTTATCCTTATTCTAAGTGCGTTACATACGTATGTAACGTACATACGTAAAAGTGTACGTTACGCAATTTCGAACGATGTTTAGACCGATGACAAGATTTTTACAAATTGTTGAAAAAATTTGCAGCCTTGTAACAATCTACTTTATAAATAAAACTATTATCGGTTTTACTCGTGAACTTTAGATGTACCGAAAGAATTGCGTATAGATATTTAATACTTTAAATATATCGCGAGAAACCTCACCTATTGTTATTTTCGAATTACAGAAATTTACTAACGAGCCTTTCGTCGATCAAACGCGTTTATCCACTGAACGAAGCTCGTGTATGACGTTTGTGAAAATAACGTACAACGAGTAAGCGCAACAAGTAACGATACCAGATATGCAATTAAGCAAACAAACAAATTGATTATTTTTATCGATTCCGAAGGACGGGTCGAAATAACGTTGACGACGATCGATTGATTCCGTAATACCTCTTTTAAATCTCTCGTATCCGCGGCGAATCATTATGCAATTAAAGCAAGAGAATTTATCGATGACGTTGAGCGCGTACTTGTATATTCGCGGTCGAGCATAAGTATCGGCGTACCGGTAGAAAATCGTGCCCAAGAAATCGTCCAAGATGAGTACGACTAGTTGTTAACTGTGTGCGCAAGTTGTAACGATCGAGGAGGCAACCTTGAAACTGGCCACCACCTCCAGCTTCGTCACCTCTATCACCTACACCGGCATCGCGTAATGTGCATCGGTGTTCGAACTACCGGTCGGTAGCAACTAGCGGTAGCAACAAGAGCAAGCATCACCGACGCGCGTTCGCCGTCTCTTCCGAGGCAGCAACGATGGAAGCTCGACAGGCAACGATTCAGCAACGAAGCGTGCAGCATCGGCTAGAAGAGAATGAGAGGAGAAAGGGAGGGCCCGTATCGTTGGAACGACCAAAGAAAGATCCTTCCCTTTCCTTTCCTTTTCCTACGACTCCTCCTCCTCCACTTCCTTCGCCGTCCATCGCATCCCTCTCGCGCGTTCACCCTCTCTCTCTCTCTCTCTCTCTCTTTCTCTTCCTGCCTCCTCGCACGCTTTCTTGCTTCACCCTCCGTCACGGGAAGCAAACCGGATTCGCAATAAAACGAGTCACCTCGAAATATACGAGACCAACGAGGATCTAACCTATACGGTCAAACTGGATCTCCGTCTTTCTATTTCTCATTCTGCATTCTCCTTCCCTATCCTCCCCCCCCCTCTCTCTCTCTCTCTCTTTCTCTCTCTTACTCACTCACTCATTCTCTCGTTCGACGCTCTCCTTCTCTCTTTCTCCCTCTTTCTTCTCTCGTCCCCCTTTTCATCCCGTTCCGTTGCACCTTCGTCCCCGCTTCTCCCTTCCCTTTTCCCGGTTTTCTTCTCTCTTTCTTCCTCGTTTCGCTAAAACTTCTTTCCCCCCTCTGGTTCGATTCGAGTGAAAGGGACAAGGAAAGAAGGAATGGCTAGAGCTGCGTCGCGTCGCGTCGTGTTGTGAGAAAGGTGCAAGTACGACGGTCGGCGACCATCTCATGGGACGAGGTAGAGGTAAGGAGAGTTAGAAAGGAGAGTCCGACAGAGGGAGAGAGAAGGAGAGAGAGGTAGAGAGAAATGGACGGAGAAAAAGACGGAGCGAAGGAGTCGGGAGTAGGGTGAGACCGTCTCACGAAAGAGACCAAGCGGTCCAAGGGTGTTGTTCCATAATTTCTGTGCATAGTGCCGTGTCAACGGAATTTCTGTTCTTTTACGTTGCCTGTGACAGAAGGAGACTGATACTTTCGCGCGTGCCGTTCCAACTATATAACGTATACACGTCCGTAAAGAATTACGTTGAGCGACGACAGACTGCGTTGAGCAACGTTCATAGAAGATTATGTATTGCGTGAAATATCAAATCGCGGACGCAACAGTTAGAAATTTTAAGCATGGAAATGGTGGCTGCGGGGAAACGCGCTATCGCACGAAAGACCTTTCGATTCCGCCGTAGTAAAGAGTTGAATTCATTTTACCGGTCGAGAACGACGCGACGACTGTAGCAGGCTGTCCTAATTATACATATACCGTCGCATGAGTCAGGCGGGGAAAAGAATTTCTAAGGTGATAAGATTGTGCAGATAGCGAGAGAAATGTTTGCTCACCACCTATGTACATGGTCGACGTTAGTAGTTTATAGTTACGAGTCTCTATCACGACTTTCAACTAGACGAATTCAATGTAGAAAGCAACGGCAAGCTAGAAGTTTGCCAAGCAATTTGCGCAGCATCTGTCGGCTTTTCCTCCATTGGCGATACGATGAAACGACGAATGCTACGCTGTGATAAATAACGAGTAAGATGAATGCAAATTAAGCAAAAACCGAAGGAAACGAATAATAATGGCAAAACGCAGATCTCGATGGTACGGTGGAAAACAAAGAAGAAATTGCGAAAAAAAATAGCAAAGCGTTTAATTGCATGCGCGCTGAGGTCGAAGAGGACCTTGCAACTTTTCTCTCTTTTCTTCGTTCTTCTTTCTCTCTCACTTCCTTTTTCCCCTCCGCTTCCTTCTATCTTTCGCACGTAATGATAAACAGCCGAGTGTTCCCTGTAACGATTACGCAAGGCGTTTGGCCTTCTCGACGCGCTTTTAATTTAGACCGCACCATAAATAAATAAATAGTATCGAGCTCGATAACTCGACGCCAGGCGGTAACGGGCCGAGTCCACGAGACTGCGCGCGAATTAATTAATTTCTCGCAATTACGCCGACGTAGATAGCACGGGTAAATATTTAACGTAACGTACGACGGCTTCCTGGAAGAGGAAGAAAGATAGGAGGAAGAACAGAGGAAGAGTTTACCTTTTACGTTTTTACGTTCGTTCGTCCGAAAAATCGTCAATTTTTCGATAATCAACGTCAAATAATCGATCGCGTGAACGATGATTAACCTGACATTTAATGTCGCTACACCTCCGGAAAATGTATCGCCACCGCTGAGACTTTTTCGTACCGATTGTCGAAACGATTAAACCACGTGTTCGCGGTTTAACGTTGGATTCAATTGATTAAGACGGCGTTACCAAGTTACCACGCTCATATTTGTCCAAAAGGTCATCGATTTCTCATCGATTAGCGACTAAATTATTAAGCGAGAGGATGACATTTTTAACGCAGGTGGAACACAGTAACGGGCCTGTTCAACGTCTTTCAGCACTTACCATTAAATCACGGAATAAATCGAACGAGGCCGACGGCAGTTCGTACAACTCGAACAAAGCAACGTACTGACATTTTCACGTTATTCCGGCTCCGATTATTTTATTTCAAGGCTCCCTCGATCTTTGCTTTTCGTTATAGCCGCAAGTACTTTATTCGATCGAAGAAATCGAATTAACACGTATGTCATACGACTTACTCGTGATTAACGATAGATTTACCAGGGGCACCATGGAGGTCATCGATGATTTAAATTAAATAAGCAGTCTATTCGTACAGTTTTCGATATTCGTGATTATTGGCTGACGCCAAGTACTAAATGCTCTAGAAAATGTTGAAACAATGTTGCTTGTTGTAGTTTGTATACCCCTGGATTGAGGGTACCAGCGGTATTACATACACGTAGGTACACGCTAATGTAATCAATCCTTTAAACAAAAGCATTCGACTCGATTGTTTCTCGTATCGTAGATGGCACATGGCACGACTAAAGGATACAAATTTGTCGCGTATTTATTAGTAATTTTTCACAAATTAACGTTGAAATGTACTCGTGACGCGTATTGTTGAACTCGTCTCGAAATGTATAATAAAGCGACGACAGTAGCAACAGCTCCGTTAAAAAAAAAAATTACGTCGTTATTAAAACAATATATATATAATGTAATAACAATGGAAATAAAAATCGAAATGTTATACGAACAACAAAGTTACCAAATCAAAATGACCGGTACCAGATCGTTTTTTTTTTCCCGGATAGAGAAAGCATGCAAGTATTTTTATTAATATTATAGCGTTTACTGTTATCGGAGATAGGAACATAATCGCATATACTTGTATAGTTTCGTATCGTTTTAATTTTAACCGACTGTATGTTTTACATACGCGTACAAGTAGCTACGTATTAGTCGGTAGTAACAGCGTCGTGTTTCTTCCATGAAAGAAACTCCGACTTTCGTATAAAATAAATTTCTTGCATTTTCGACACTTAAGAATATAACGCGTATATATATATTTAAATCGAACATAATATATATGAATCTTACAAAATCTTACATATGATGCTAAAATAAGCGACGACGTTCTGACGTTATACGTAGAACATGCAAAATTCGTCCGACAGTCAACGCGTTAATACGGTCGGACTATGTTTCGTGGCGAGAAAGAGCATAGGAAGAGTTTATCGCGGCGAGGAGTTGAACGCAACACATATCGCATCAGCTGTTTCTCGACCTCCTTTCGGAGCGTCCCTCGAGCGAAATTCGTCTACCGCTCTAAGTATAGCCAGCCGCTGCGCTGCCGTAATCTCCGGACGCGTGCACATCGTTGACCGAATCTACGAATGGCATTAGCTGCGGGTACGCCTGTCCCCTGCTATCCGGCTAGAGAAAGAGGAACGATGAAACAATCGCATACCTGGTGCACCGACTCGAATTCAAGCCACACCAGTCGGCCATGAAATTCTTTCGAAGAATGTTTATAAATAGTCCCAATGAAAAGTAAAACGTTCACGAGCTAAAGCTTTCGTTAATGAAACGAACGCGCGGCGTACAGACGGCTGACACGAGTCGCGACAATGAATGAAAAAAAGAACGTCGCTGAAAAGCTTCCGCTCGTTTTTCGCAGACTCGATTCGGTATAACGAGAGTTTCCTTGCAACTTTTGCGATACTTTGCGACGCGTAATTATCGATTCGAAGCAGCTACAGCGCGAAGCTACGAACGGACCATCGGACCACTCTGAACAATTCGAATGGGAGCATAGTAGGCAAGAGTAAGTCTTTTGTAAACGACCGAAGCACGGAACGGACCGTGTAGAAACGGACAAATAAGCGGAACGGGTTCGAGCCCATTTATGGTTGATCCGACGATAAGAGCGGTTAAAGATGCTCGTGTCACGAGCTAAACTCGTAATCAAAGTAAACGCGGAGGAAGCTCGAAGCAGTAGGTGTTTACCAGCGAGTCATTCAAGCATTTCACTATCGATCACGGCTGAAAGCGTTTCCGATGCATAACTAGAGCAACGACATAATTCTTCGGATGAAAAAGAGTACGCGCGGCGGTCGCGCGCTCGAACCGATTGGATGAACCGGCCGGTCGCGGGCCATACGTTTTTAAATGGGAAGAAAAGCACGTGGGAGTGATAGGTGAACGAGAGGAGAATAGGTACGGGTTGGAAGGTCGGCGAAAGAAACGAGAGAGCGATCTGGAGCCTAGAGAGGGATTTACAGGAAGGAGGAAGGGGAAGGAAGAAGGGAGGCGGTGAAAACATAACGTTCTATCTCCTCGGTTCGCGAGAGACTGAAGAGACGCGCAAGCGCGTTTGCTCGTTCGCATAGACCAGAGGATCGAGGCGGAGTGAGAAAAGAAGCGGGAAAGACAAAGAGTGGGAGTGGGACGGATCGAGGGAGGGCAGTGAAAAGCAAAAGATAAAGTTTCAGCCGGTGATAAAGAAAGACAGAATAATAGAGAGAACGGGATAGAGATTACAGAGATAGACATGGTGGACACAGGAGGAAAAGGCTCACGGGAGGACGCACAGAAAGAACGGAAACGTTGGGTCGCGAAAGACGGGGTGAGAGAGCTCGGGTCGTAGGGAAGAGGAGGAAGGAAATGAAACGAAATGAAAGGAAGAGAGAAAGAAAAAAGAAAAAAAAAAAGAAAGGGTAAAAGAAAGAACGAAAGAACGAAAGAAGGAAAGAAGGAAAGAAAAAGAGAGGCGGCGCAAGGGTCTGCGAAGCTCTCTCGCTCCATTCTTACGTATTACGTGCACGAGCACGAGCGGAGCCTTGTATTACACCATTATCGTGACAAAGAAACTCGCTATTCGGCCGCATCCGAGCGACGAGGACGAGAATAAAGAGTATAGAGTGGTTGCGATTTTCGCGTGTGCGTTCGTACGTGTGCACACTACCGAACGATATGGACATATGCGCGCGTCTAGACGGAGAAACGAGAAAGAAAAGATGAAAAACAGAGAAAGAGAAAAGGAGGCCGTAGAAGGGAGAGAGACAGGGTGGGTGGCGAGATGGGGAGTGGGCGGGAGGGTGAGAGAGAGAGAGAGAGAGAGAGAGAGAGGGAGAGAGAGAGAAGAAGACGGAAGAAATGAAGACAGACGAAGTCTGTACTCTTATCGTACGACAGTTCGTGCATGTGCATCGAGGAACACAAACATACAGGTTCCACGAGTGAATCGTGGCGCGCGTACTTGCACACAATGTTGAGTAACGTAAATGTGCACGGAAGGAGCAACACCTCACAAACGCGGCCTAGGCAAGAGAGCTATTTGTAATGTAATAGTGAGAGCACCAGTGGGGAAAGGGAGAGTGGAGGAAGGTGGCGTTAGGTGGTGGGGCAATGGTGGGAGGAAAGAGTAAGCGTAGGAAAGAGATAGGTAGAGGGAGAGCGATTGAGAGAGGAAGAGAGAAGAGAAGAGGTGCCACTCGACGAGGAACCAATACTACGATCCCTTTACAAACGAACTCACGAGGCTCGCGAGGCCTCCTCTCTAGCGTGAGTATTTCGCCGGGAGTTCTCGAGAGAGAGAGAACCGTGCTTTTCGGACCCTCAACCCTTTCTGGACTCGTCTGTAAACCACGGGGCCCACCTGGCCTCTTCTCTACCACCACCACCACCGCAGAGTCACTACTACCACCGTTATCATCATCGTCACTGTCACCGTCCTGCCACGCTCCGATCAGTGGACGGGTATATACGCACTCGTTTCAAGAGGAATTCGTGTACCACCACTACTATCGGATCGCATCAACCACCACCATCGTAACCACCACCACTACCACCACTACCACTACCACTACCACCACCACCACCGCCACCACCACCACCACCGCCACCACCACCACCACCACCACCACCACCACCGTAGTCACTCGTCGACTGCCCAGTCTACCTCTCTTCGCGTTTACCTAGGACCAGCCAGAGAAAGAGAAAGAGAGAGAAAAAGCGAAGTATCATAAGCAGAACGGAGATAGAGGTAGAGATAGAGATAGACAGGGAGTTAGATAGAGAGAGAGAGAGAGAGAGAGAGAGAGACAGAGAGAGACAGAGAGAGAGAAAGGGAGAGAGTAAGAGAGAGAGAGAGAGAGGGCGAGAGGGAGGGAAAAGAGAGCGAGAGGGGGGAGAAAGAGGAAAAGAGAAAGAAGGAAAGAGCGAGAGAGCGTGAACAGCACAGAGAGTAAGAGAGGGTCTCGGGTTTGCGCAAAAGTTACGACGGAGCGAGGAGCAGTGAGACACACCGCGGAGACCGGAAGAGACCCTCTCTCCCTGAAGAAGTCCTCCGGCGAAGTGAGAAAGAGAGAGAGATCACGCGCGAAAAACATACATCGTGTCGATCGAACGTGTCGTTTCTGTGTATGACGTGCGTGTGTGCGACGCGTGTATAGTGAGACAAATTTCGTGAAAGTCAACGACAACGTTGTTAACGTTCCGTTTCTATCGGTGATCGTGCTCACGATCGTCGTCGTCGTCGTCATTGTTGTCGTGGTCCTCGTAGTCGTTGTCGTTGTCGTTGTCGTGGTCGTGGTCGTGGTCGTGGTCGTGATCGTTGCCGTTGTTCGCCGCGAATCTTCGTCGGGAGGCCACGTGGCCTCTGGTTGCTCCCATCTTCCCGATTTCCATGGGACTGTGTCGACACGATCGGACATCGTCAGCACCGTGAATTTTCTTCGGCTTTTTATATCGTGATATCTGAAAACGAGTGGCACAACGCGTCGTTATCAGTGCGATCCGAGTGTGCGTTCCTGCCGAACGAAAACACCGGACACGTGCTCATCCGCACGTGCTTTCGACGACGCACGTGCTCTTTAGGCAAGTCCGGTGTCGTATATTAAACGAGCTTTTTGGGGGATATCGGAAGAATGTCAACGGTTTAAGCGGATCGCGATTGTGGATCGTCGGCATCGATACGACGATATTTAAAATCGCAAGAATTGGAACTTGTGACACAGGGAAAGCGAGAGAGAGAGAGAGAGAGAGAGAGAGGGAGAGAGAGGGGAAGAGAGAGAGAGAGAGAGAGAGAGAAAGGGGGAAAGAAAGAAAGAAAGAAATAAAGAGAGAGAGAGAGAGAGAGAGATAGCCGAGACAGCTGGGGAAATTGTGAAATCGTGAAAGGATTCGAGCGAAAGGAAGAGAAAGGAAGGGAAAGGTGGAGAAAGGAGAAGGAAGAAGGAGGAAAGGAGGAAAGGAGGAAAAGGAGAAGAAGAAGCTTCGGAAGAGCAAAGAGCGAGACTCGGTGCTTGGTTGCCGCTTACGTACCAAGCAAGAGCGGGCTGCGTTGTGTAAGAGCTGAAAGTAAAAGTTGAAACCGCCGAGTTGGGCTCGCGGGAGCGCGTGCGGAGCGCGCTAAAATCCGATCCTGTCTCGTAGGCTGGGCATAGCCGAATATCTCTGCCTCTCTCTCTCTGTCTTTCTCTCGGTGGCTTTCGGATTTGGTCCCACCTTCGAGCTGTTTCTCTTGGACGTGTCTCCTAAGCGAGAGTCGATCGCGGGCACCATTCCCGCGGAAGGAACACGGTGATTGTCGGGAACTCGAACAGTGGAACGCACGAAACGGAACGAAACGAAACGAAACGAAACGAGACGAGACGGAAAACAGGAGCAAGAAAAGAAGTGTGCAATTGTGTAACAACATTTCTAGTCCGCTGCTTCGTGAAATCTGTGTCTAATTCCGATTAGACGACGCTGGTGCACGCCGACAGGAACTCTCGGTTTGGTCTCTCCCGCGACGAAAACAGGTGAAAGAGCGCGCATACGGTGAACGCGTTCGATCACAATCGTTGCCCGTGTTCGTCCGAATCGTCGACCGTGTCCGCGTCGACGAGGAAAGCGATGGAAACGATCGTTCTCGTATGTTTGTTGGTCGTGTTGTGCGCTGCGAAACGCGAGTGTTCAAGGTCGTCGCTCGTATCCCACCGGTAACCCGCTTCCGGGACGAAGAAGACACCAGGATCCCCTGTCACGTCGTGCCTTTAGCAGCCAATTTCGTGGTAGAATTCGAGCCCGTCTCTTGATCCTTCGATCGCGTCCCGCTCGCTTCTACCACACGCCGCCACCGCCACCGCCACCGCCACCGCCACCGCCACCGCCACCGCCACCGCCACCGCCACCGCCACCACCACCGCCACCGCCACCGTTGCCGCCACCGCGTCCGGGCTACAGAAGTTTCGTAAAACGGATTACAAAACCAGAAGAGAAAGGAGATAGAGAAAGGGAGAGGCAGAGAGGAAGAAGAGAAGCAAGTGGAAGAAGGAGAGAGAAACAGCGGTGATCCGCCGCGTCGCAGGAAATTGTAAGGCAACGATACGCAGTGGAGATACGGTGTTCGAGCACGAGTTCTGGATCGTCTCAGGGGGTGGACGACGACGAAGCGGCCGGCGGAGTGCCGAGTCGTGAAAGAAGAAGTCAGACGGCTCGGCAACCGGGAGAAAGAGGAAAAGGACGGAGAAGTCTCTCTGTCGAGGACACCAGTAGTAGCAGCGGAGGACAAGTTTGAAAGACGATCCGGATGTGGCTGAATCCACTTGTTATCTTTCTCAACTCTGACGAGAGACCTCGTACTTTTCTAGTCTTTCGACTCTGGTTCACCCTTTCGACGTACTGGATTTTCTCAGTGTCTCTCTCCACTTTGATCGATAATACATCCCCCGGCGATCTTGCTCGACGTACGTCGCTCTTTTACAATAAGATCTTGGAGAGCTCGTGCACGCTGCACGGAGACACGCGGCCGAGCGGAATTAAAAGTGCGCTTAAAAAGGTTAGCGGGATAAAAAAGGCGCGCGCGCGAAAGGATAAGAGAAAGGAATAGGAGCTACCTCCGAGTCCTTGAGAGTACCCAACGGGTAAAAGTGCCGCGCTCGGAGCCAGCCGGTTGACCCTGGGCAGCCAACGGAGCAGACCCCGTTGGAAAAAAGTTCTCCACGTCGCTGTCGTCGTCGTCGTCGTCGTCGTCGTCGTCGCCGCCGCCGCCGCTGTCGTCGTCGTCGTCGTCGTCGTCGTCGTCGTCGTCGTCGTCGTCGTCGTCGCCGTCGTCGTCGTCGTCGTCGTCGCCGCCGCCGCCGCCGCCGCCGCCGCCGCCGTCGTCTTCGTTGTTGCTGTCGTCGTCATCATCATCGTCGTCGTCGCTATCGTCATAATCGTCATAATCGTCACCATCGCCGTCAGTGTGATCCTAGTTATCGTGCCCGATACATCGTTCTTCCGTTTACCTCGAATATCGCTTTAGGGTGTCGTGCGACGTATCGGGCTACCAAATTACACCCTTACGTTGAGATCGCGCGTGGTTATCCTGTGGCATGTGTGAAATTAAAGAAGAACCACGCTACGTTTGAATACCACTTCTGATTATTATCGGTTGCGTTCGAATTTCCTTCGAGCACCAAGACTACGACTTGTCGTTCATTCGCGTATCGTGACTATGTGAACGTGTTTTTCGATGTGAAGTGATTCTCAGTGCCAACTCCGATATTGTCTCGATCATATTTCGTTGCTACACCGTCTGTTTAATGTTCCACCGTTTCGTCTGCGTTCCTGTACGACGTGCTGCGATCTGTTTCTCGTGCCGGTGGTGATACATGCTCCGGTATATCAATGTATGTCACGTGTCTGTACCGTCGTCCTCGTCGCCGCTATCACGGGATTTCGGGTCGTCGGCTCGTGGAGATGCTTCGTGACTCTTCGAGAGAGTCTTAAGGAAAACACCGCCGTTCGCCGACTTTCTTTCTTTGGATACCACCGATATTGGATAAAATACGGACGATTAAAACGACAAGGTGAGAACACAGAATACGGAATATCGAAGGATTATCCTTAAACTAAGCGACGAACGCGACAACTGATCTCTTTTAAATTTGTTCGCTTCTGTTACGATTCGTAAATCAAGTTAATACGTCGACGGAAATATTTCTACCACGCGAACATCGGCAAAAACGATTTCCCATGTAACCAAACGAATTTAGATAGGAATTTGTGTAACGATAGTCGGCGTAATTTCTGTAAGCTTAATTGTTACGCTAGCATCGATAATTCGAACTGTTTGTACGTACAAGTGAAACGACGCGAGCTGACGATATTTGCATAAAACTCGTACGGAACGTGACGATTCGTAGCACGAGCTCGCGTGCAATTACGTGCACGCGAAGCAGCAGAAAAGCCCGTTGAAAACGAAATTCAACGAGTTCGAGGAGTTCTCTGGATTTTTATTTCACCGCGCGTCACTTGACACAGCATGTCGGTATATCGAGGAAACGGCGAAACTACGAACGATAATGAGGAAATTACCGGTGCAGTGAACCAACATTCCATACGATTGGATATAAGAGACTGTGTAAATTAAAGTGGCGACGTAATTGGAAGCAAAAACGATCTAACGTACTCGGAGACAGGTAGATAGATCGCAACGAACCGCACTGACAATGAGAAAATATGATCGAACGAGTTGTAGAACAAATTGCACGACTATATTGACTTTGCGAAAGTAATTCCTATTTTTGTCGAAGAGCCTGTAGTACTAAATCCGAACCTGATCGATTTGCGCGTATTCGTCTCAATAAGAATAGCAGCGGGAACGTTATAAACGTTAAAATACATATATAATATGGTCCGTTGAACGAGCCAGGTATTCGGTGTACGAAAGAAATAACAATTTCACCGTGGCCGTCGTTGTCCTCGTTGTCCTTGCTGTTTATTGGTCATTGTTGTCCTTCGTTAATATCTTGGTAATCTTCAGAAAACTTTCGAATAGACTCGTCGACTCGTTCGCATAACGACGTAAAAACTTCTCTCCTGAACGTGCAATTCAAGTTCAGGTGTTCCATGGTCGTGCATGAACGTTGGTTGCGCAACTGTTTTTAAGAAAAAAAAGATGGAGGAGGGACTCGCGAGTTCTATGTGGTCATCAATGGCTCGCGATGACGGATCGTAAAGAAAAAGCGATCTCGAGTCAAGGTCGGGCTCGTCGAAAGGCGTCTTTACGTTCGCCATTTCGTATTCATGTGGTCATTATCTGCCGGATATATTTATGTTGCGCTCTCGCATAGTCAGTGCATATAGAACTTGGATCGACGCAAATATTCCGATGCAAACAGAAATTACGGTCAAGTTTGAAAGGTGAACCAGTCGAAATTCCGAGTTAACGTTAATCTACTATTTTATCGATGCGATCAGCGTGCATTCTTTTTACCGGCTTTCGTAGAAGAAAATTTTGTCGCCGTGAAAACGAGTTCTTCGTCCCCAGAATTCTCTCCGCAGGTAACGCTATTTCGAATTATCTCACATGGAACGCTTCGGCGAATGAAGCAGAATATAGACCCCTTATACTTTCACATTACATTTTCTAAACAAATTATTTATGCGATTGCGCCACTCGTGATATTTGAAGCGTACGCAGAAATAAATATTTCTTTACGCAAACTACAAAATACTTTACGATGCTATATACGGTAGTGTTCGCTGGATGATTAGTATGGCTAGTGAAAGGCGAGTTCGGTTCCATTAAGATAAATTTGATCAGCACATCGAAAAGAAAATATTTTCATTCGTACCGAGATAACCGCGTGTTCGAGTAACTTGACTTGTAACAGATGTGTTTACGAACAATCTATTACGCAGACAAATTTATTATTAAACAAATAGAAATATCTGTTAAACGAAAAGCTTGAATATCTGTCGCGCGATTTTCAAGCACCTGTTTTCAACGGCCGAGTAAATAGTAACGTTTCAGCAGGAATCTCGATCGCTTTTATCTACGTTACATGGTCATTGATCAGCGGACCGTTGATTCTGTTGGCGGAGGACGATCGGCTCCCGTAAAAAACGATTAATTAACGAGAAGCTGATGAACGAGTATCAAGAGTTCGATGGGTCACGATATTAGATATCCGATATTCGAAAACGATGTCGCATGCGCCTCTTACGTTCCATCTGATATCGATCGCTTCTCTCGATAATCGATACACGACTGACTAAATCTATCGTGAATCACGTCCAATCGACGTTACGTAAGAGAAGCGTACGTTTTCTTCTTCGCTTAATCGCGATCGGTAACGGGTAACACGTGCATTTTCTATTTCGCTATTCTTTAACCGTTTTACGAACGTCGATCGCGTTGTATTTCTCGCGCAGACCTCGATCGTTCTATCGTTCGTCCTATTTCTATTCTCCTATCTGTTACGAACGTTTGATTTCCCCTGTGATATTGGAAATTAATTTCATGGTCATAGATGGGATTAAATCGGAACGAAACTGCAACGCGTAGCATTATCGCTCTATAGAAATGTTGGCAGTTGATAGCAAAACTCGATTATCGCGGACCGATTGTAACTAATATAGGTGCCGCGAGATAACTATAATCACGCGCAGGCACAGTACGAGTATAGTATATTTAACACGATTGCATTTTTTTTTTTTTTTTCTGTTAAGCGTTCTGTTAAGATACTTATAGCGTGTCAATAACATCCGGCATAATATGGATGTATAAAAAACACATCGTAGATCGGCCTATTACGATTTAGTACCTACAACGTTGTTATTCGTTTGAAAAAAAAGAAAAAAAAAGACATTCGCGGGCATGCGAATCTCGCCTGGATGGAAAACACGTCGCAGTCGCAAAATTTAACGTTATCCTTTGAAAACGTCTAGTAGATTTCGCTATGCGTCTACTCGTTCGTCTCGTCGAACGGCGAAAAGATCGATCAACGAAGAAGAAGAACGGCGGTACGCGATCGGCGAGAGCATTTGTACGAAAGAACGTTGAATTTTCTACGTAGGCTGCCGGTGTGTCTCTCGACCATTTTCACCTTCCACGGTCCGCCTGCGGTTGCTTCCTTCTCAGACGTTTCTTCGCCGACGATAAGACGGTTATTAAGACGCGGTCTCGCGGCGTAGAGGCCTCGGATTGGTCGAACGTTTCGATGTGTAGGGCACGTTAAATGAAGTTGCAATTAAGAGAGCTAAAAGCTGCGCGGCTGACTATGCTTCTCAAGGCCTCGGGCCTCGCCGGAGCGTACTTCCGCTTCTGATTAGCTTCCTCTTTTCCCACATCGTCCTCGCCGTTTTCTCTCTCTCCCTCCCCCTCCCCCTCCCTCCTCCCTCCTTTCCCCTGTCCTCTCACCGCTATTCTTTCTCTTTCCTTTTCTCCTCCTCTTTTTACTCGGTTTCCTTTTCGCATCTCTCCCTACCCTGCTCTCCCTTCCTTCCTCTCTCTTCTTTTCTCCCTTTTTCTCTCTCCCCCTCGTGTTTCTCTTTATCTCTGCAGGTCTTATCTCGTACCGTGGGAATCCGCGCGTGCGATTCGCACCGCGCGCGCGACAGAGAGAGAGAGAGAGAGAGAGAGAGCAAGTTCTTAGTCTCGTTGTTCGGTCATCGTTTCTGCTTTTGCATCTTGATAATCGGCCCTTGGCGCACCATTGGTCATGGATGGACATTACCGGCGTCAGATCGTTTCTTACGGCTCTCTAACATACGTTAGGTTCGCTTAAAACTCGTAAGATTCTGACGCGTATTCCACCCTTTTCGCTTGCAATACCGTTGACGTTTTCTCAAATTCATCTTTGGCAATTATCGTTATCGGGAAGCGGTATCTGAAAATCCTCGTTTACAAATGAAGTTGCCTCGATAATTTATACTTTGATGTAACTGTCATTTTTATGTTTTTATACAACATTCGTACATAATCACGATCTCGTTATAATTGCCTGTAACGAGAGAGCATTCGGAACGACATCATATTTACGTCGATGTGTCGCTCGATCATCGTGGAAAAGTCATCGATCGTTAACGACACGATATATAAGAGAGACTCGCGAGTAAACTTTTTATAAGGTAAGCTTCGCAAATTATTAATCGCCTTGCGCGTATAAATAGTTAGTGTCGATCCGCGCTTCGAACGACATGTACGGACTTCGAAGCTGCTTGAAATTCGTTGGCGCTCTTTCGAGTTTACGGCAATAGGCTGTTGATTATGTAAGATCGCTAGGCGAGAAACCAAGACTAAAACTCGATTGTTGTTTCCGAGTAAAATAAAAATCGGACGTCGTCCCACGATAAAACTCGGCCGCGCGATTTTAACGGTTTAAGACGTTAGGCGAAAATGTTTCACTCGCGGCGTGCACTTTCACTCGAGCCGAGTTTCGCCGAATTGGCAGATACGATTACATCGCGCGTTGAAATTTCTGTCGATTGCGCGGAATACGGTTGTTCGTCGCGTCTCGATCTTCTGAATGGCGACTGGTCCCTTCCACGGCTATCCACGGACGCGGCTACGTACCTCGCGACGAACGTCCGATGAAAATTCGATGGAAATGCAAGAAGATGTCCGATGGAAGAGCAACCTTTCGATCTAATAGATATCTCTACAGGAAAGTATATGCGCTAACCTTGAATACGTTTGAGAGGCAATCAAGAATTTGGTCGACGTACGTTTGGTTGTGAAATATTCATTGAATTATCTTTCGGTGGAACGCCATTCACGTTTTTAGCGTTCGGATAATGCACGGATTACGCGTTTCCTTTATGCGAGAAATGTTAATATTTCATCGCACGACGAGAGTCGACGGTATGAATTACATAAATCGTAAAGTAATTTAAATCTTAGAGAAAGCTAAAATAGAGTGTAACATGGGATCCGAAGTGGAATTCTTGTGCCGCCTACGCGACAAAGTGTTATTCTCCGCAGTGTCGATGGGATCATCGTGATACCTACGGCTTTCTATCCGTAATTTCAATCGCGATTCGTAGCCGTGTAACAGAATGTTATCCTAAAGTTTGTTAGAATCGTGTAGGGAGCCGTTTTCACCCACTCGATCGTCGAGAAAACATAACAATCTCTTTCTGCTCGACTGAGAAAAGTCAATTACGAACGCATATATTCGCCTACTTGCAGAACAAGTCGCTTCCATTCAAGAGGAACGGCGGCGTAGCTGTTGAAAGAACGAAACGAAATACATACCTGTAACGGCCGAGTTATCAATTTTCCAATAGTCTCTACAAAGTTCTCGCCAACATCGAGTTTTCTCCCCCTTGAAATACCTCTCGTCCAAAAATAGAGCATTTTGTCTATTAATAGAGACGTACGTATATGTCCGTTTTAATTAAAAACGAAGAGAAACAAAGGAGAAAGAGAGAGAACCATGGATATCGGTCTTGTAATTTAGGACGGACGTACGTTATCATGGTTGGCGCGGTGATTTGCTCGTTCACGCAGGTACTCGCGACTGCCTCGTGGTATTTTCCTTGGTTTCTGGCCCGTTCTGGCTCGTGGCGATTGTAAATCTTGCGCTGTGGGCCCCCGCGGCCGAGTATATGGCGAGTAACAGCGGCCACGAGTATATACGTCCGCCAACCCTTTCTACCTTCCCTTTCACTTTCATCTATCGCGTATGCTCGAGGCCCCTTCAGGACTTGCCTGTTTCTCGCTCGCTTACTCGTTCAACTTGCTCTTTTGCTACCTACTTGCTCTCTACGTCTACCATAGAAAAATGAAAAAAGGAAAGAAAATGTGTGCCGCGTGTAACGAAAGAATCGTTTCGCTGCTCGAGGTGGCCTTGAATCGGCGAAGATTAAATTAATGCTGGGACGAACGTTCTGCTTCTCGAAATCGTATTGTTTTAACAATTGTCAGATTTGAACGTAAACTTGCGTTCGATCGAGAGAAAGCGTATCGTTCCTGGTCGTTTGTTGCCGCCTTATCTGAATAAAGATTGTACAAAGTTGTGTACGGTTAAGAGCCGCGTAAGATCGTAAGTAACATCACGGATTCGCGTATTTAAACGGGAAAACGAAACGATCGTACGTTTCGATACCTCGAATGGACATTGAACTGTACGTAACGTATGCCGTAACAAAGATATGCTAAGCGAAGAGCAGTGAAATTTAAAGTAGCGACCCGGGGACAAACGTCGTTGGCTTTCTTTACAACCTGGATGAAATATGGTTGGCCGAGGTGCCGAGTGTTTCGTACGACAGTGAAAGTGTCCTAATTTTCAGGAAAGAAAGAGTTTCCGAAAACGTTAACGGTAATACGAGACACGTAACCATTGTCGAATGCACTGTTAGAACCTGTTATTGCCGGCTGGACAAATATAGGAACGCGCCTAGTAAAATAAATTATCGATAAATACTATACGTAACCGGGTAATACCGGGGAAATATTATCCTTGATACATAGGCGAAAATCTATTCTGGCTACGATTTCGAGGAAATTTGCTACACGATGAATAACGATGATCTCTTTGGTACGTATGTTGGGCAACAAAAAATTTCTTTTAAAACTTTGATGTATTTTCTCGAAAATTTCTTTCGCATCATCGACTCTGATCGTTTCGAAAGTTAACGGTAAGAAAGGACGCATCGCTCGCAACATCGCCTAATACCGTACCCGTACGCTCGAGCGTTACACTATATTTCGACTTGCGTTGCAAATCGAAACAACGATAAGAATTATCGGAGACGGCGTTTGAACGTTTCACGCCCGCCTACCGGATAACTTTTCTGCCTTTTAGCACAACCGCATTTTTGTTTTGCAATAATAAGTTGTTGTTGCAATCGGTACTTAGATCGCCGTTTGGCCGTTGTGTCGAAAGGTATAGCACGCCTCATTAAAGGCCATGACTGTCTCGATTGTTGTGATTTTGTTCTATACAAGGTGTAAACGTCTGTCGTTGCTATTAGTCACGATCGATGTCCAAGTTTTTCACTCCTCGATTGCACGTACTCGATTAACCTCGTGCTCCGAAAATGACAATAAAAATGATACACGCCGAAGGATCGAAGACATGGTGCGCTTCCAAATTAATTCGCCACGATCGTCCATCGACGTTCATCGATCGCTTCGACCTTATAACGAAAGTTACGAAACTACTTTTAATCACCGCGTGCGTACTTTCTCCGCGTTCGGAAGAGCGTTTACACGCGTAAACGGATACATTTTGGTCCGCGGTGTTAGCAGCGTAGTCTGTTTTTAAAAGAAAAATAATTCGTTTGTCGGTTTATCGTCCGCGGTGTTCCTTCCTGACTCGTTCGCCTATTTTCACCCGTACATCCGCGACCGGCGTGTTCAGAGACAAACTTTCTTACTTACATGCTCGCTTACGTGCCTCTCGCTGCTCGTGTACACCCAACTGACAGCGTAATTTCTCCTTCGCCATTGTTACTCTCAAACGATCTCGCAATCGTCGTCTCCCTCTTGTGACACGCTAATCATCCCCGGAGCTTGTTACGTCGCGTCGCGGAACGACCGACCTACATACATACCGAATTTCGCCCCGTTTCGTCCTGTTGCGTGGCGTTTAACGTTTCCTGGTTATCTTAACCGTGTCCCCGGTGGCCGTTCGATTCGAAACGGTCGAGAGAGAATCGAGAAAGAAGGAAGAAAGAGTTTGGAACGAATAATCGCTTCGTTAAAATAGTAGCGTTTTCCTGCGGAACCAGTTGTCAGATGGAACAGGGGCAGGAGCAAAGGTAATTGCAGGGTGTCGAGGCGTCGGATTAGATAATCGTAAGCGATAAAAGCACGGGGTCGATTTCCATCGAACCAACGCTGCGACCCAGATAGAACGTTCGAAAAAATTGAAATAGCCCCGCGTTGCGTTTCGGAAATAATCTCGCCGCGTTCGCATCGGCCGAACAATGCCGCTGGTTGCGCGATATCGGACTACAACGAGACTTACTCGACTCCGACTAGAGAAGATAAACGCGGTATCAACGCGACCTATCTTCCGTTTTCAAGAGTATCTTTTCGGGGCTGGAAAGCCGGTCGTCTCTCCGGCAAACAATGCAAACGGCTTTCCACGTGATACAGACTTTTCGGACACGGTGTACGCTTCTGCTGTACAGGGACGGGACGCGTGTGCGCGCACACACGCTCAGGTGGCAGACCAATACGGCCTCAAAGGCACACGCGTTAGCGACAAGTCCCCACCCACAGTGTGAGATCATTGCGATTACGTAAGTGTCCAGTCGACGGCGGTGTGGACGCGCATAAAAGTATCGTGTAGCACGGCACATGCCGCTCTAGTGGACGCTAGATCGTGTTGTTCCAGCGGATAGTTCTTTACTATGCTAGAATTTCGAGGGAAAGGGGGATCGGTCGATTTCTTTCGGCTCGGTGGAAACTGAACCAAAGCAATCGACGCAACGTCTCACTTTTGAAGCCGAAATTCCCGAATGACGTAGTTAGAATGGAATAGATTAACGGTAACCGCTACTTGCGTAGGAGAGATAGCGCGCGATTCCATACGACCGAGTGACATCAAAGTTCGACGTAGATAGCAAAAGGATGAAAAACGAAATTTCGATAAGTAGAAAAATAAGGCTGTGGTTCACGGAAGCGAATGTTTTCTTTTAAACCGATGTACGCGGATAGAGGTTGACGGAGAATGAAATTTGCATAGAATTTTCAAACAGCACGAAGGCGAATGGATGCAACAGTGGCGCCTATAATAGGATTCGCAGGTAGCACGACGATCAGCCGCAACGCGCGCGATTGCGTAACATTTTGAAAAGTCGACGTAACGTGTCGGAAGTCATCGTTAACTGCGGCTACAGTGCCGTCACGACTGACCAAGCATGAATAAACAAACGAATAATGCGACCGATGCTTTGGATCACCTATCCGCTTTGAATTTCGTTCGCTTCTCTCGATCGCGTTAATCGTCGACCTCTCTAGCAATTTTTCTCGTCGAACGATAACAACGATGGGGCTTGGTGCGTCGATTTCCGATTCACGATCGTAACAAGGCGTCGAGAATAATTATTCAAGGCTACGGCTATGTTGCAATTGTGTATCGGCTAGAGCTAACTATACCGATGAAAGTCTCGCCGAGTTTAAAGAGCTTCGGAAAGTTTTACGCGTGGAATCGTTTTGTCGATGTATCGTACTTTTAGAAAAATTCCTTCGAACGGCGAAAACATATCGAATCTATCGCAGACGCGGTAAACTTGAACCATAGTAAACAGAACTGAAGTAAATTTATGAAAATAGAATTACGTAACGAGAATCACGCGAATCGAGTTATTTTTATGAAAAGACCAAGTACCAACTAAAATGTAGCTGCACTTTCGCCCGTTAGAATAATACAAAACGAATTTAAATCGAACGTATAAAAATTGCGGAAGCAGCGTTTCGATGTAACGGATCGACGGTATTTCGATCGTTGTGATTGGCCGGTTTATTCCGAGGAAGCTCGCGCATCTTGAAACAAATATGAAATTGCATAGAGAGCACAGGGGTCTGCTTCTCGCAAAACGTTGGTCATCACTCGACGTTTCTCGTTTCCGCCTGACTCATTTATACGCGGCAGCAAGGCCGAGCCAAAAGCAGCGATCTTGGCTTTATTAAAATATGCCTGCAAGGCGATTACAAGGTAGCGAGTGTAAGTGCAACCAAATAAAAGCGGTTCCTAGCGAACGGCTGCCTGCAGAAAAATAACGCGCATATCGGTGCATTCCGATGCGTTCTTGTAAAATTCCATTCCAGCCAATATCGTCGGTGTACGGTGTAACAATGAGGCGTAATTGCGACGTTACCATCGATCGTTACTACTCATTTTGTATATCGCCAATTGATACAGTATTGTTACTCAAAATACCGTCTAGAGTTCGTTCGAACGCTCTGCTCTCAAACTTGTCTACTTTCGTTCCTAGTTCGTTCTACCTTTACGAACAACAGAAGCTGTAAATTCCATGACATTTTTATATCTGATCAATATCAGAATATAGATTCGAACGTTATTTCGTAAATTTTATAAATTTGTAAATTTTTGCTCCGATATATTCGCGCGTAACTTTATATCTCAGAAAAACCGTCTGCTTAATCTTTATCTATCCTAATCTAAAAGAAGCGAGTGCGGTGTTGTTGCTTTTAACGTTGGGAAAGTGTCGAAGCGCTCGTTCGTTACAGATACTCTTACGATAATTTTGAAATATTTTCACATTCGACGGCCGTGGTAGGCTGAAACGGAGATTATACGACGAATTAAAATTCGGAACAGCGTAGTGGAACAACGGAAGAACGCGCTCGTCTTCGGCGTGTCTAATTCTGCCCGAAAGAAGCGTAAATGGATTAAAACGGCGAATCGGTCGGTAGACTTGCCCTTCGGATCCGAAACGCTGGAGCAGCGTGCGTGTCTAACCGGCGATGGAGAGGGCGAGGGAGAGAGAGGCGGAGAGAATTAGCGGAAAAGAGAGGAAGAGGGAGAGAAGAACGATCGTGATTGCGTAACACGAATGCACGCGGGTACCTCGCGGCCGCGTATGCTCCCGTACGTAGGTGTATGTAGATCTTCTAGGTAGTGAAAGGTCATCCGTTTAATAGTCCTCAATCGCGGCTGTATGCACGATCGGATCTCCGCCAGTCGATGACTAACTCGCGAGCAGAGGCTTTGACGAACCACTACGCTGCGTGCTGCTGCATCTGCCGATGCGCAGTAAAAGGTGCACTGGATGATGATGCCAGGCTTTGACATTGAACGGATCGAAATCTCGACGCCGCGATCGGCACACTCTTTTCCTCAACTTCTTCGCCGAGTGCTCTTCTCGTATGCGTGACGTTGCAGCCGACGTCGCGCCGACGTTGCTTCCGTTTTCCAGCTTTCCATGCTGATATATATAGCGGAACTCGTAGGAAAATTTCTGAAAAACTCGTTTCCTGTTGCGACGCACTCGCCGTCTTATATCGCGTTACGATGCAACCGTATTTCCATTTAGCGCAACAAGTTAGAAAGAACGAAGATCGATTAACTCGAGAGATTCGATTCGTTGCTACGAGTTCGCTGTTTACGAGTCTGCATCGGCTCGATGACTGTTTGGATTTCCTAGGAAGCGTAACTCCGTGCGTTTGTACAAAACGGCAAAGCACGATTTGAAAGCCGTTTGTCGCTCGTCGACGGCCCTTGCGCTCGAAAGGTTAGACGGACGTCGACGGTAGCGATTTCGCCGGGGGCAGAAATGCCTTTTCGCTCGTGTACCAGAAGAGAAGACGAGACTCGGTGCGTTTGAGAGAAACGATCGTTTATTACGTAAGAGAACGCAACGGGGAGACGTGCGTGTTGCGGAGCATAAAGGCAGATACACACGATTCTGTTTACTTGTTTGCAGCGACTGCAGCGAGACCACGTATGTGGCGTGCACGCATGCATGTATGTAGGCGCGTGTTCGCTCGTCGATGTAAGGGGAGAAAGGACGAGCGTCGAGGATCGAGAGAGCAACGTTGCCAAAGTCTACGCAGCAACCTTTTTTTTTTTTTTTCCTTCTTGTAGATTTTTTCAGAAATCTCGCGAGGTTTGCTTCTTCGATGTGTTTCCGCGTTTCCACGTGATCCTGCGGCAACGATGCTCCGCGCTCGGACGTCCTTCTGGTTATGCAACTGCTAAAAAGTGACCGACGCTCGATATTATAACTGACATCATGTTTATCACGCGAATTCCGTAAAAGACATATCGGCTGCTGTTCGAGAAAAACGATCGAAAGTCCGAAGTTTCTACGATTTTTGCCATGCACCTTGACTCTTACACAAAAACGGTAGGCGAATTAATTTGTTTCGCAGAAAAAAAAAACCGTATATTCTATTCCAGCTGCAGTTTCTATTACTCGACACATTCTTGCCCGATGTTCTTTAAATGCTAATTACTTTTTTCCGACGAAACAATCATTTTCCATTTGCTACATCAACGCTGCGAGTGTTGTTATCGCGATGTATATGCGTTTCTATCGACGGGGAAACACGTCGCTTAGACGTAAAATCCTGAGACGCGGTTCAAAACCTGTCGACCTTCGTCCGCGATCGCGGTACGAATATTCTCAATTTTAGCGAGGCTGGCCGCAGAAATCGCGGGTGCGCTCGATTGCCCCATAGAGCGAAGAAGTGCACGACGCGTGCGCGTAACAAACATGCCCTTCAGATCTACAATGATGGAGCGTCTATTAGAGGAGGCGATTGTTCTTATATAATGAATGGATCATGTAACTAGCCGCTTCGCGGACTCGCTTCGTGGAACGAGAGACAGAAAGAGAGACAAGGAGAGAGAGAGAGAGAGAGAGCGAGAGAGAAGAGACGAGAGAGAGAGAGAGAGAGAGAGAAAGAGAGAGAGAGAGAGAGATGGCTTGTCGCGTACACATACAAGGCCATCGAACGTGTGTCACGTACAAGCGTCGCGTATACCTGGGAAGAGTGTGTGCGACCACGTACCAGTTAGAGTCGGCTAGGTTGGTACGTAAGTGCAGCTGAAAAGGCTTTTTACTTTCTGGCCTTGAACGAAATGTATCCGGTGACTCGACGACCGCCGATCGGCCGAGGGAATTCTGTCGTTCCCCTACGTCGCGTCGCGTCGCGTCGCGTCGCGTCGCGTCGCGTCGCGTCGCGTTGCGTCGCGTCGTGTCGCGTCGGATCGTGTCGCGTCGGGTCGGGTCGCGTAGCGTCGAAACGAATCCTCCGTTCGCTATCCTGATCGTTGTTATTTTTGACACGCGCCTGCTCCGTATCCGCCGGTGATCCGTCATTGCTTTTACCGATGTCGGGCCGATTCCTACCTTTTAATAGCCTCCACGGACAAGTGGATAGGATAATAACCAGTTTCGTGGCGCAACGCACTTATCGAACTTGCGATCCAGAAACGTGTCTCCGCATCATTGTTTTCCCCGAGCGTGAAAGTATTTCGAAACATACATACATACAGGCCGGACGACCGACTACCAACGTTTCAAGCAGAATAATCTATTCGAAGAATTTCTACGTATCGCACTCTCCGTTCGATCGAACAGATTTTCCTTTTTCTTTTTCTTTTTCTTTTTCAACTCGACCGTTGTTAGATTTTCTCTTCGGAGCGGCGATCTTTCTTCGTTTCTCGTTCGTTTCTCGCGTTATTAGCTTTTTTTTTTTTTTTGTAATATCCAAACGTAGTCGGACGATTTTCGTCAGACCGGTTGAATAGCGAGCGAGCAAGGGAGACGGAGAAAACGGAAAGGAAGAAGAGAGAAGAAATAACGGAGAGAGTACGTCACAGTCGACGGAGCGATGCGCAAGAGGGAGAGCGTGAGAGACCAGTTGGAAAATAGTGATTCGAAATCGGGGAAAGGTGTGAGTCATAGGTTTCACGGGGTGTCATAACCCTGCCCTCGGTTAGAATTACGCATTTTCGTTTCTAAAACACGGTGAAACACGTTGTCCGCTCGATGAGGAACTAACGAGCCACGACGCTACAACCTCTATTAGATATTTTCAGCAACAGCGAATTTCAACTGTAACTGGCACTGGAAATTCAACCGCGGTGTCAACCGAATCTATAGAAAAAGTTTATCCTTCTAATTCCTTGTGTTTCCTTTTATCCATCGATGGTCGAACATTATAAAACCACCATTAAACGGATATCGTGTTCTTGTGAGGAAAGCCATCAACGGCCGTGACGTGTTCGATGCAATTTCTTCTCGTGTTCGTGATATTTTGTGGTAACGCCGGATCGCATAGCCTCCCCGCAAGCTTCTATGGTGTTCCAAACGAATGCTTTTCGACGCTTGTGCGCGTACGTGTAAGATGCATGTACGTGAGAGAGGCCCGATGAGACCGCGAAACACGGCCTATTGAGGCTGGCGAAACGTAATTGGGCCCACAAAAAATGGAGCGGAAACGCCTGGACCCCATTACAGGTCTCGTAACGAGTTCTCCGCGCGTTGCTCAATCCGCGCTGGCTGGTTCGCGCGGTTTCAGCAGCCTCGCCTTAATCCGAATCGTCACGATCTGTTCTCTTTGCGATAAATAACAAACAGCTCCATTATTTTTCAGATTCGTACGGCACTGTAACGACAAGCAATTCCGTTCAACGGATTCCGCGATTTACGCTGTTAAACCGTGAAAATTGGACAACTTATTTCGGTGATTCGGTCCGTCAACGACGTAACGTTTCGCGTTTGCGGGAAATGTTTTTCACTTACGTGGACGCGTCGCTTTTTCTTTTTGTTATTGTAATCGTTGATACGAAAGCGAAACGCGAACCGATAACGGCAGGTCGCTTTGACCAACGTACGTCGTTATCGGAACATCGTTGTCACGCAGTTCCTTACCGTTGTCAAAAATAAGCCAGCATCGATGCAGCAGCCGTCCGTCGTAAACTCGACCATAATATTTACCGTTTTCATACCGTCGGTTTATCGTATTCGACAGCGTCATAGCTCGTTCGATAGCTTTGTCGCATTTACATCTAAAATCTTTACCTCGCGTAGCATTGCTCGTCGGGCAAAGGTAATGAAAAATGCAAACGGTAAAAGAAGTCGTTGTCGAATGCAGAAAATCTCGCGAACGATAGTCGTACCGTTTAAAGAATTAATTTCCGAATACTAAAGACAAAGAATTATATTCAGACTTTTGCTCGTTTTTACGAAAAAGGATCGTTCTTTCGGAAAGAAAGAGGGACAGACAATTTCGTACACGTTCGCATACACGTTCGCATACACGTTCGCAACAATTTCATTGATGTTTTTGTATTAAACGATACATTGTCAGCGATAATCGACCGATAATCGACGATTACCGTCGGAAACAATAAATATCCTAACCAAGTTCGTGTGCTACGTGCAAACAGTTACGTTCCAACGGTCAATTGCATCGATCAATCGCGTAGAATGATAATTGTCCGTACGGGACCTAGACCAACATAAATCTGAACCAAGTTTTAAGCACATCGAACCGCGAGAAATAACATTCTCGGCATCGACGAGCGTTTTCTCCGATCAAGGCCTCGGTTTTTCATACGAGAGCTGAATCTTTTTCACCGGCCGATGCTGGTTCGAGCTTCCCTCTCTTGGCCCCGCTGTCTCGCGCTTTAATTTCCAGCCTCGACATTTGCGTAACCCAGTTTCGCCATTGTTCGATTCAATGGTAGATCGTAACGTCCGCCATCCGGATAGAAGATTATAATGCCCGCGTGTGTGTGTGTGGCACTGCGCATCGTTACATCGACATAGTGCGAGTGTGAATATGTAGGTTTATACGTGTGGTGGTGTAGTCACGAACCGAAAGTGTAAGTGCACGCGCGCGCACCGCTGCCGCGCGACCGTATTAGTATGCCGAGGCGATAAGCAACCGACGTCCACGGAGAGTTCGCGCAACGAAATTTACGAATTCCAGCAACTTTCTCCTCTCGTTCTTATCTTTAGCTCAACCTCGCGAACTCGTTGCACCAGTTCCCACTGCATCGTCCCCTCTTTTTCTTCCACAAATGCCAACGTCTTTCGAACCGTCTCGATGTTGCACACGAGACGACGCGTGTTTTTGCGAGTAACTACAAAAGTTGGACGACGTGACGTATCGATACTATTTCGCAAGTTCCGTCTGCGAGGCAGAATATTTCAAGTTTACAGAAATAATACGCGGAACGTTGAAAGTTCCGCGTGTTCGCTTTTACTCCCTGAATTACCCTTTAACGTATCACGTGCGGTGAATGCCATCGGCATGGACCGAGGATGCATAAACGTACTATGCACAACAACCGGTCAGCTATATCGGGACGTTCGTTGATATTTGATATAAATCGGACGTCTTTCGCTACGAACGTGTTTCCTAGTCATTTTATCGCGAAACTGTTATTTCGTTCGCGTCGTGTATACCTTGCGCATAATATAAAATAGAAATTAAAGCAATAAATGTAATCAGTTGTGATATCCCATTACTTGTGACTCACGATGTATATAACCAGGAAATCTCATCGGTACATACATATTCGTACGTACATAGCGAAACATCGAACATGATAAAATCAGAGTAACTCGAATATACATGCTACGTCGCCTATGGGAAACGTTCGTGCGCGGTGTATTCGATAATCAAAAGGTTAACGGATGACACGGTCGTTTTTACGATGCGCGGATTAATTTCTTGCGAGATCACGTGACGCGCGAAAACGTGTAAAACCGCGCAGCACCGATATTGCCATAAATAAAGTACACTTTTCTTGTGAACCTCGCGAATTTCACGCATTCGTACTTTCTCGATAAGAGCGTAGCGTCCATGAACGGGAAAACTTGTAAGCGAAGTTTGGTGAAGAACATATCTGAAAAGAAAAAGCTGATTCTTGGAACGAATCGGTTATCAGAAACGTGCTCTAATTTCGCAATCACGAGCATTCGGATCCACCGCCAAAAGCGTAGCGCCAAGGTTCTTCTATTTATCAGCGCGCGACAAAGTAGGAGTCGATGGTGGTTTACCGACACGACGCGATGTATCGAAACGCAGCGGATTACCAGTTGGCCACGGACTGTCGGGGAAAGAGAGCAGCACCTGCAAAGAGCGGCAGGCAGGCATCCTGACTAGTAAAACTGGCAAACAGTTGGATCGCGCAACCCCCACCAATCGACAACTGGGCCAGAGTTTCTGCATCTAGCGGCACGGGGCCTTGCCCCCACTTAGCACGAATGGCACGAGACCCCGCCCGGCAACTCTTCAAGGCCCAAATAGAGGAAGAAAGACGAACGTAAGCGTAAGCGTGGACGTAATGCAGCCGGTCGGCCAGCGATTGACCCTGAACTTCAAGTCGTGCTTGCTAACAGCAGCAACAACAACGCAGACGCATCAGCAACCATTTCCTTATTCAGCGATTTTCTTAGTAACCGCTTCGCGAGACATTACGCGTGCGATCGAGTCATACAATCGCTCGAAACAGCGCGGCGTGCCGTTTCTTGTTCAAGGATCGTTCTCCTTTTTTTTTTTTTATCCTTTTTTATCCTCTGTTATTCGATTTTTGGAACAGATTTATATACCATGGTATAGCAAAGCCGTAAGTTAAATCATCGGATAACGGTAATAGTAGATAGAAACGATATCGCGAGGAAGATCATCGATCGATCGATGATCGTCTGGTGGAAGTATTTCGCCGATAAAACAGACAATCGATAAAATTAACGTTTTGAGATCAGTTTCTATCGGCGTTGGCAGTTCGACGACGATGAGTCATAAAATTGGAACTTTCGGTATATAACTTAAAAACGATATAACCGTTCGCCTTCGCGCGCAAACGACCCTATATATCGCAGAGAATAAGTTGACATCGTACGGATGATCCGAATAAAGGCCTCTCGCGGCCTCTGAAATTATCGATCGCTCGATTTTACGATCTCCTTACGCGATCCCTTTTATTCTTTCCTGCTACAGTTACATATCTACGACCACGGCTGTACGACGCTGCATTCCGATTTAGAATTCCGCAGAATAAATAGACACAACGGCTAACGATATTTCGCTTCTAAGCATTTTCGAAAAATTGGAAAATCAGAAAGCGATGTCGCGTAAATTTTATTTCGATGCGCTGTACGACGCACGCGTATACAACATCGACTTTGCGTTAAAAATCTCTTTGCACGGTTTTAACCGAGTAGGTCAGTAGGTTACTCGATTCTACAACCTAAATTATAATTATCGATTTTACAACCTCGCTGTATATCGTATACAGGATATCTTTCTTTTAAGCGATGTCACTTAGTTACGCGAAAGTAACGAATTTAGGATGTTCGTAGTTAGCGAGGTATTCGAACGAGATACGAGGCATGGCACACCCTCGAGATATAGGGAAAGAAAGAAACGAAGAAAGCGGCGTATGCGATTGGCGATCTCTTGCTTCGATGGAATTCACGCCCTCTTCGTGACTCTTGCCCAAGGTCTTCCCTTTCCAATTTGATCGGATCACTCATCGAAGGTCACGTCGATGAGTATCCACTTGACAAGCTCCTGTATCGTGTCAGCGTAACAGGAAAACGGTTTCGTGATCTTCGTTTCTGATCGCTTTTTGCGCAACTAATTTCATCTTAATCCAATTGTTCCATTAAAAATCTGACATTTTTTTTTTCTTTTTTTTTTTTTTTTTTTTTTTTTTTTTTTTTTTATTCGAAACAGAACACCAACGTGAGAAAATTTATTCCGTCTTGCAGACGAAACTCTGAGATACTTGAGATCGATCTGCTCAGATTGATAACAGAAAATAGCATGCGTGATTTTCTCGATCAAACACCCCTCTCTAGAAGAGAAAGAACGAGTTTCGCCAACGTTCGCGAACGTTAAGCGTGAAACTCATTGTGCCTGAGACACGTTTGACATTGCGGAACGCGTCGATGTTTACGGCATTGGTTTCATAATGTTAATTATACTTCTGCTCGCTGAGAGCATATAACGTGAAATCAAACTTTCTCTCCCGCGACTCCCCTTGAGAAACGAACGAACGAACGAACGAACGAACTGTTACTCGATTCCTGCGCGACGAATTTATTCAAACGTTCGAAATGAAAAGAGCGATAGACCGTTGGTTCGATTCGTTGCGTCATATTTGTACGCTATTAGAAAATGGCATACGTCGATTCGTTATAAATAAATAATATCGGATGGAACGCGCAATTTGTCACGACGTTCCGAATAAACGTACAATTTATTTTCCGGGTAACCATATTCTGCTGCGTTATTTTCTAATCGCGAATTAAATTGCAGTGCAGTTACATGAGTCACGGTAACATTTCGTTGCGAGCCACTTCGCCGGTATTCGCCCGTACTCTTTTAATAGGAAGTTTCTCGAAGAACGCGGAGATCTAGAGAATTTCCCCTCTCGTAGCGGCAGATCATTAATCAGCGGGACCGCAACTGCCTAATTACGCTATTGCATCCGAGACGCAATTCTATTATGTTTATCGATGCACTGTTACTCGCGAACAATTACGCGAGTGGGATTACGCGCACACGGTTCTCTTCTCTTCCCAGAAAGATAAAATTTTATCGTTTCATTTTTCCGAGCAATAAACGAATTCAAAGTAATTCAGCAATTACCTTGAGCCCGTTTTCTTTGAAATATCCACGTGAAACTGAATTCGTCGAATAAATAGCTTTGCAACTTAATTATATAGATGAGCTATCGTTAGACGCAATTCAAGTCCTTAGCAGAAAGCTGAGCGAATGTCAGAGAAACGTGAGAAACATAATCTTGGAACACGTCACCGCCTTCCGCCGTTTCTAACAGAGGCGGGGCACGGAAAGATGAAATTAGTGTAACGAAGCTGTCTTTGCATGACGCGAAGCGACGACAGCGCATTATTGGGTTAAGGACGTCACACATATTTCGCTTATTTCGTTGTTACGAAAGAATTTTCCTCGCCGCTATCGTCGCGGTGCGGCGATAACAAGCGTCATAGTGCTTAGATTTTGCGTAAATCATTGTATGCATCGCACGATGCAGGATGTCCCAACGATACGTATAACTGATCGTATAAACGTAAAATCGAAAACTTCTTAAACGGTTTCTAATTTCGCTGCTTTTAAACGACGATCAATTAGAATTAATCAAACATAAGCAAACGATAAACAGTGGTATAATCTCTTTAATGTTACAACTTGTCTCGTACACGGTAGAACTTTATATGACTCGAACGGAAGGTTTTATGCCAAAGTTTCGATAGAGATAAAGGCACATTTACGACGGGACGAGATCTTTCGCACCCTCTTTTGCAACAACTGGGTCAACGTTATCGGTGAAATTTGATAAATTACGAATCGAAGTTACGAGTTTCCTGGCGAAATAAATGAAATTCTACAAATTACAAATCATCGTGTTATCCTGTTGTAAACGTAAGATTAACGTATAAAATGGGTGTCTATATGCGTATATTTTACAACTTGTGACTTGTCAACTTCGTCCAAGTCGATGCACGCTCCTAAAGTACCTTAATTTCTATTAATTTTCCTTAGAAAGCAAGCACATCGTTAAATTTGTTGACCAATTGAAAGCCTCTGAAAGTTATTTATTTCGTAATAAATCTGAACTGATCAGGCTCGACGACGGACGATATTTTCGCTAAATCTTCTTTACGCGAGCTACGATTTCTTCGAAGCGTTTCTTATAAAATTCCGTAAAACTTGCTCGGAGATAATTGAACGCGCCACGCGATTGTATGCGCGAACACGATAATGCAATAAAGCAACGAATAACGTAAATAACAATTGACGATAACTTTTTACAGACGATGTATACTGACGGTCTCCTGACGCTCCATTATGGGAAGCATCCAGCGACCTTGGCCGCGGAGGTTGGAGCCTGGTACACCGGGGACCGTCACGTGGACGTGACGTTAGCTTGCGACGATGGATCCGTCGTCAAGGCCCATCGAGTAGTTTTGGCCGCAGCTAGTCCCCTTTTGGCTAGTCTCCTTCGTAACCCTGCATTGGACCATGTGGTTCACTTGTCCGGGGTCCGAAAAACCCAGCTGACTCATTTGTTGGAATTTCTCTATAACGGAGAAGCTCTCATTCCAGTAAGCCTATTATCTCGTTGTGTAACATTTTTCTTCGACGATGCGTCATTCGCCGATGAAAAAAGCATACAAGAACGATAATATTTTGCAGTCGACGGAACTCACGCCGCTAAGGGAATTGTTCGAGCTTCTTCAAATTAAGTCGGAGCTGTTCGAGCCGAATCAACCTCAAACGTCTAGTAACTCCGACCCCGAAAGGATACCCACCCCTCAGCCCTCCGAGGGCCAGGAGAGTTCCAGCTACGAATCGCAGTACGACGGCAGGTTGGTAGAGATCGATCAGTGCCGAGGGTTCGCGAAATGTCAATACGGACTACAGAACTATTACGATTAATTTCTGCTTTCGTCCGATCTTTGCCTCGATTTATCTTTCACTTTCGACGTTTGTTCTCAAGTTTTCGGACGAATACGCGTGACGTACTTAGACAATTCGAAAATTCGCAAAGAAACAAGTATCATCGCGTTGTCCGCTAACGTTTACAGGCAGTCGAACAATCCGGCGGACTGTTGCTCGGTACTGATAAAAACCGAGGGATGCGAGGAGGAACCAGAGGTAGACGTGGAAGGCGTCGAAGGTGAAACTCTCCTCACGGAGAACAGAGAGAGCAGTATAGAACCGCCTCGGCGGAGGGATAGCTCGGATCCCGTAAACCTAAGCTTAAATTCTGGAACTTCCACTACTAGCGAAAGTTCGCACGATATCGTACCTAGGTAAGTTTGAAAATACGAACAAACGTTGTTAAATTATTCGTTCCGTTGCTAGTTAGTAGTAACTTGTTCGACGAGTTTTATCGCCGTACGTTTATTCAGGCCAGAAAAGCAGTTACTGGAGAGGCGAGAATCTCTAGAGGAGGCGGAAGAGAGAAGGAGGCAATTAGCGGCTCGACTCGCGTTAGGCTTAGAACCGGGAAAGCGAAAACCCGAAGAAATACCTATCCCACCTGCGGAGGCGTATATCGTCACGCCTCATCGAAAACGAAGGCCAGGTTTTCACAACGCACCCGCTCAGAATCCAGCCTTTGTACCGTTCAATCCTGGATTCGAGACGCCGAGGCGGTTGCAGGCGCCACATCCCCTCAGCGTCTCGGCACCCCCGTACCTGGTACATGAGTATTTTCATTTTCTCTCTTAATAAACAATAATACAAATGTTACTATCAGACTGCGGACTTTTATGCGCTCTATACGCGTTTTTATAGGAAATTTACAACGTTTCGTCAAATTCAATCGCGGGCTTCTCGTGCAAAAATATTAAAAATATCGATTTCGATTATTGGCTTCGTTTGTTGGTCATCCGTCATAGTTGATTATCAAGTATCGACATCGGATATACCGTTAGTTTCTTCGCAAACCTTTATGGCTTTATCATGTACAAAATTTATCAAATCAAATCAATCAAAGTTGAGTATGTAAAGATGTAATTTTGCATAAATATCCGCGGTCTACGATATTATTTATATCGTCTCTTTCTATCTTCCATCTGTATCTCATAAAGAAATTCGTTAATTTGTTAATTATATGCAAACGAATCATCGAGTAACGAAACTATGCTCGCATTTCTACCTAAATGTTGGTTTAATTGGAATTTCACATAGCGACCAGCACCACGGAGATTTGCAATTATCTCGATGATTCGTTAAAATTTTAACATGTTACAAATTGAATTTATTTAGATTTTCTCTCGTAAGAGAAATTCTCGTCGACGAAAATAATTTCTATTTTTGAGATGGAATGATGCATCGTTTCAGACGTGTAAATTTAAAATACGATGACTTATAATATTAGTAATACAATTTTTCAAGTTGAAACGTTCAAGAAAATCAAGCAGAACGTGGTAGAAGATAACGAACGGACTATTTTAACTTAATGATACTGTTCTTGCTTTATTTCTTAGAAACAAGGTTTTAAAATTATAGATTTCCAGCGCCTATGGACGAGCAACCTGCCATACACCGACTCTTAAATACGAAGTTTTAGTAAAACTTTCGAGAGCAACATGTTGCACGCGTACAACTCGATGTGTGCAGAACTATGATGTTATCGTTTTCGCATTTAAATTATGGCAGTTAATATTCGATGACACGTGTTCTTAAACACGTGAAAATATTGCAGCCTGCATTTGTAATATTTCCATCGCTTATTGTAAAATACAAATAAAATCTTTCCAGAGTTTTCTTTAATTGATGCCACTTTACTGTAAAACGAAAGTTTTTAATAATCTTCAAGATCATGTTTACAAAATCGTATTACAGTTGTTGTTACCAAACGTTGTTAAAATTTAAATACGAAACAACACAGAGGTAGTGTTTGCGTCATATACGGTTCCTTGCTTAAAATATTATTGAAAGGTTGTTCATCGATCGATGCCCGACGATCGAACCCGTATTTTTAAAACTTGGTCACTAAAAATAAAGCGACGATCAGGCATTTGTTTATTAAACGAAGATGTTATTCCCATTGTTATATGTCATATGTTATTTGTCCGATCTATATGTATATGTTGATGCAATATGTACTTCTTACGTAGATCAAATTTTCTGTGGAAGGAAATTGCATCGATAGCGATAATAATAACAAATTTCAATAATACTGACTCCGAATCTACAAGATACTAATTAATTAAATTAATTAAATTAATTAAATTAATTGAGTTTCGTTAAAATTAGGTATTTGGATAACGGTAAAGGATAGTAAATCGAATATTTTAAACTGAGCGGAGAGAATAAAACGAAGAAAGCTTGATTTTCTTTCGATTTCGATAGGACATTTTAACTAAAGATGACAGTATAGATATAGCATTGCCAATTTCAAAGGAACGACATCAAAATAAATACTCTGACAATGGAATATAAAATCCTTGCTTGTACGAAATATTTTCGAAGATTTGTAATTTAGTTGCGAACAGGATAACATGTGTTTATCGTATTTTGTAGCAGGACAGATCAGTGACACCACCAGGAGCGTCGCATAGACCACCAAGCGCGGATCCAGCATCGGCGGCAGGCTTGGAACCACCTTGGGGCTCTTGGGCTTTGCCAGCAGCAAGAGCGCCTCCACCTCCGCCGACGGATGACCCGCCAAAGTCTACTCCCGTTCGCGAATATCGGTGCAGTTATTGTGGCAAACAGTTCGGAATGTCTTGGAACTTGAAAACGCATTTGAGAGTGCATACGGGTGAAAAACCTTTCGCGTGTAGACTTTGCGTTGCTATGTTTAAGCAGAAAGCTCACCTGTTGAAGCATCTCTGCTCCGTTCACAGAGGCGTTATAGCCGCCCCTGACAATACCTTTACTTGTTGCTTCTGTTCGTTAAGTTTCGATAGTCTACAAGAATTAATCAGGCATTTGTCAGGGCCGCATAATAATTTGCTACTGAGCAAAAATCTACACGACTAGCGACATGGATAAGGCGAACCGGTGCTGAATCGGCATCTCGATCAAATATTGCATTTCTCGCAAATCGATTCGAGCATGCTTGGATCGTGTTCAGATGAGAAAGTACGAGTGCCTTTAAATCTTCAATCGCAGCGCAAGACATTCTCAGTATTCGAACTATAGATTCAGCATTTTTCTTTTCTTTCCTTTTTTTTTTTTTTATCTTTTAGCTTTTCCTTTTTTCATCGCTTCCGATTGTTGACGAAAACTTTTTGGTTTGAATATCGATCTCGAGATGATAAGATCATCGTGCACAGAGTAAAAAAGTAGCTTTTTCTAACTTTTTTTCTGGACGAATATCGTTCTCGAAAGATATTTTAATGTAAAATAACGTAGCATCGTGTAGCGGCATCGCGCTCTCGTGCGATTAAATTTTCTTTCTTCGCGAAGATGAGAAACGTCGAATAATCGTTACCTTTAAACGAAGGAACTGCAACGAGATTTACGGTTCTGCGTGGAATTACAAGATCTTCGCGGAATCTCTTTTTCTTTTCTGTTCGAATGTAAATATCTTACAGCACCGGATGAGCCTTCCGCTAAGGCGTTACGTCGTTTTCGTGACTCTCTCTAAATCGAAGATACTCGAAGACGACGCAACGATCGACTACCTGTTTATTATTATAAGCGATGACCAGTAACTCTGACCAAATAACGTATTTCCGACGGTCGACGTTGGTCGGAAGTGTGTCGGATATGTTGACGGTCTGTATCGGGTAACGTTAAGAAAGTCGAAACGAGAATATATAATAAAAGGAAAGAAAGAGCAAAGCAAAAGATAGAAAATATAATATAAACGAAGAGGCGAGAGTCAATTGTCGTTGTCACGCGCCGAATTTCGACCAGTTCACTAAAGTGAATCCGGCACGCGTCTTCTCGTTGCGTCTTACTTATTGAAAAAGCTTTTAAACGCTTCCGTTCGCGTCACGTGACATCCAGCGAAACCTCTCGTTTACCTCAGATCGCGCGCAAACAATCTCACGTGTAAATAAGGTTAACGTTTAGTCGTAGAAACAATCGAACGGATATAACAATTTATTTATTTTACACTTTGCAAAGGGACCAACTGATTTTCCACCGATTTCTGTCTTAGGTAGATTTTAGGTATCCTGCCCGTTAATCACCTCGAACAAATTTTCTCGCAGAGAGCTGTGTGTACGGTTTCGGAATTAGCGTACGGAAGGATTCGATTAGAAGGTCAGGGACGTAGAACAAAAAGATATTGGCGTTCTCCTTGTCCTACGAAGAGGAACATTATCGGCGAGACGCGATTCTGGAAGAAGCGACAATAATTTTTTCAAAACGGTTCAATCTGTTCGCCAACTGTTAGAACAAACGTTGCTAATGTTCTTCCGCGTATTACAATCCTCGTCTTCCGCTTCATCGTAACGGTCCTTCTCCCTTACTCCCCTGTCCCATCTTGCGTTGTTTTTCCTTGAAACGTCTTTGGTATCTCAGCGACTCGAGTGCCTTGTCAAATGGGTCCAAATTGGTCGATTGGGCAGTGATTTCATGTGTTCATAGGCTTAAGATACGTACACGTGTAAGATGACGATACGAGCTCGCTTAGGAATTGAAAGAAAGCGTTAATTAATTCACGTAGAAGTTTTTAATATCACTCGAATTAATCCAAGTTTCGTTAGGATCTAGATAGATTGTTTTAAGTAGTAGCTTTTGTTTCTCTAATTTCTTTTTTGTTGGCGCAGGACGTCATGAATTTCTTTTCTAGATAGGTATATTACTACCTAAGGTGCCTTGAAGAAAGGCCTCAACCTCTCTTTAGCTCCTTGGCTGTACGAAAATCTCAAATACTGAACGGCCGGTCTTAATAAACGTACAAAATCAAACAAATTCGAATCCCAATAAATATCATTAGCGATAATATTATATTCGTTTGAAACTCACACGCACATTCCATGTACACGTGAACACTTTCACGTACTCACGAAACGATTTTACGCAAATTATATTTTTATATTTAACCTGATCGGATGCGATTTCCAAAATTTCCATCTTAACATCCCCACTGACGATCAAACGTATCGCTAAATTTGAACCGTTTCATCGCTTCTCCAAGCGGATGATGTAAAAAAAAAAAAAAAAATCAGCTAGCTGTTGCTGTTTATTGGGATTCGAAATTTTTAAAAAACGATATTCGAAGTGTATTTGAAATAGGATCGTTCGTTCTATTTGCCTTCGCCATGGTATTTTTACCGCCGAGGTATAAACGGCCACGAAAGCAAAACATAGGAACGTAAGAAGAGGTTAGAGGGGTGGTGTGCGCTCTCATCAAGCCAGGCAAAAATGGCCAGCACAAAACAGTGAACGCAATGTGATACTAAATGATAATAAAGATAAAGTAATTATTGTTTAGCGTGCGACGCTTCGGCGCATCGCACGAGCGCGACTCGTGGCTCTTTCAAATAAAAAGGAAAAATCTTTCGATCGCGAGAGGAAGAATCTAACAGACGATCCTTTTTTCTGCGAGCCGCCTACATAATTTTTAGTAACTAACTTTTCGTCGTTTCTCTGTCTCCAACCCCCTCCTACCTGAAACCCACTCCAACCTCCTCGTTCCCTCTTCTCCAGACGTAAGCGCACTAGGATTACGTATGCAGATTATGTTACTGTTAATTAGTTACGTTTATTGTGTATACATACACAGACAGACAGACACACACATACACACACACACACACACACACACACACACACACTCGCGGCCAGATGTCCCAAGAGGGCATTTCTTTTCTTCCTCAACGTAGCGAAATGTTGTAGAAATAAATCCATTTTTTCATCAATGTTGAAAAACTTTGCTTTTGACTATGTCGATTATTTAAGCGGAGAAGACTTTAATTAAGCGAGTAAATTGCAATCTTGATGGTAAATGCGTATACAGAGTTAGAAAGATCGATCGATCGATCGTTCGTTGTATCCTAGAGATAAAATCGACGATGCTTATTATTTCTGCAATTAAAATTTATATAAAATCTCGATTACGAATGAAAAAATAAGAAATGTCGTGATTCCTTTCCAAGATGAAATAATACTTGCTTTACGTTACCATATTGTATATCACTTTCCTTTCCTTAAATATTCGCTTGATTTGAAATCATTGTTCTTCGGACATCTGGTTCAAAGTTTTCTAGAATTTAAGCATCTTCCGAGCGGAGAACGTTTTCCGCGTGCTTTCTTAGTGTTCATAGATTTACAAGAAATAAATTAATTCAGATGAGAAATCTGTAAAAGAAGATAAACGAGCGAGCGAAAACAACTTGGCTCATATCAATATCCTTTCCCTTTCCTTTCGACCTAAGAAACGTTAGATTTCAAGCGAATTCGTCTTTATCGCTTTCTATTATCTGCCAAAATATCAGTCTTTAAATAATCTTTTGTTACCGAGAAATTTCGCATGAAAAAACAGAATTTTGTATACAATGCAAACGATGTGCTTTCTTTGTCGAATTAAAGGTTTCGATAAGTATCTTTTTTTATCGTATACGTAGAAATTTCTTTTTTTTTTTTTTTTTTTCAAGAACGATAAACACAGAAAAGAGAACGATTTTTATCGATGAAAACTGAATGTACAACGAGGGGAACAAACCGATTCACATAGTTAACATGGATACACACGTGCACAAGATCAACGTCTGAGTGAAATTTATCGAAATTGTTTCGTAGCGGTTCCTCGTTTATAGACCTATCGGTGCGTAGTTAGAGGAACATTTACTCCAAACTAACGGTTCGATGGCCAAGGATTTCATACAAAAAGAAACCTCGTTGAAAAACCCGTTATTGGCGGGCCACGGTTAAGAATGGTGATATACCTTTGCCAAGCTTTATCTGTCGACAGTGCCGATTGCGATAATTGTAACGCGATAACGAACAGCTAGTTCCTGTTTTGTTGCGAGAAAGAAAAGTCGGATACGTTTGTCGTCTATCTACTTCGTTTGTGAACATAAATACAGACCCGCTAAGGATCGAGATCGTTGAAATCGGCTTTATGAATGACTACAGGAAGAGGAATAACGCTATCAAAGATGTGAATTTCACAGTCGCGCATTCCGGGATGCCTACTGCGATCTACTCTAATCTTGGTCTCGTCGCGGACGAGTAACTGATCATGAAAACAACAAACAAACAAAAATGTGGGTCAAGGTAACTGCGAATGAGATTCATGTAAATCGAACGTAACAAATTTATGCATTCGTCAAATGAAAACGAAAGTTTTAGATATGACTCACTCGAGTATCTTTTTACATTCCCATTTCCTAGTATTCGTAAAAATATTTCCGTTACTAGGTAACCGTTATATCCTAAAATTGAATTTCCTTAAGCCGTTAAGCCCAAAAGTGATCTCACTTACTCCGTATTCAAGTATTTCGCGTACTACGCGAAATTTACCTCGACGAACGTTCGTAATTATCGAAATAAGAGACAAATTTGTGGAATAGAAGATATTCGATATTTTTATACGTTGCGAGTGACTCAATAGGCGATGGTGACACGTCTCGGAGTATCTTCTATTTGAAAAATTTTGTTCGAAACATAAATACAGGTAACAGTGCTTAGAAAACAAAAAGTGTAAGTAATTCGCATTAGTTTTGTTTCTATCACTCGCTTGCTTTCCTCGTATAGAATGTACAAAGAAGTTAGCCAGTGGAACTCAATTATATCGGTAACGTGTTTGAAAATTCAACAATATCCGACTCGATCAAAATTTCCTTCTTGCGCTGCTAAACGAGTACCGGTATCATTTTTCGAAGTATCTGAAATAACTGAAGGCCCTAGTCTGAAGAAACCTGAACATACCAATCTATATCATGCAAGCCCAATATTCTCTTTATTCGTATCCAAACAATATCATTATCGTTCGACGTATTATTTGACCAGAGATTAATACATTTATAAGCCATTTGTAATACGTAATAAAATATCGCGCTTTGCTTCAACGGGCTACATTCGCGTCAAACGTTCGTAACTTTCCTAATCTGCTTTTCAATATCTCGCATAACGCTTGTAAAGGATGAAACATCGAATTAATTTACCAAGAATTTTCCATCGGTAACAGCAACTATCATCAAGATCGGAGAAATCTAGAAAAAGTGACACGATCGATGTCCAGAGGATTCGCCTTGTTCGTGGCCCGTTACGATCGCTATGCGTATTTAAGAAATGTTGGCGTCCCGTCAAATCGACTGACACCGATCCATCGAACAAAGGATTCTTCTTCATCGACCAAAAGTACCGTTGTTCGAAGAAATTGCATAATAGAGCCTGCATCGGTTTTTTCTCAGCGGGTCGTCGGGTACCACCTTGGTTAAACTTCTTGCCAAGAAGTCGTCTAGCAACATTGACCAATGACCATCGTCTGGTGACCAGATTCTGAGGCCACGAAGAGTACCGTAAGAATATTCACGTGTAGGTAAAACAGGGGGGGTAGTGTCCGGTCAACGCTCTTGCGCTCCTTGGTTAATGTATATAAGAGAAGCGGTTCGAACCATGTTCACGGCAGATCAACGGTAGACATGATCGGCAAGATAGTTCTGATACTTTCGGCTTTGGCTCTGGCTCGAGCCCAGATACCCAGTCTGGGTTTCTGTCCAGATTACGTACCTATGGCGAACTTTGACATGACTAAGGTCAGTACAGTTAACCAGTCGTCCGTTGCACAGTTAACAATTCAAAAGTCACTTTACGAGCGTCGCTTCCATCGAAATGGAATATTCTTTGATATTTTACGTACCCACGTTATAGCTTTGAAAATGCTTTAATCCTATCGCGCGTCCTTTGGGTCCTTCTCTTCGATCTAATTGTATTTCTTCGCCGCTCGAAAATTTCTTACGTTTGAAGAGAATAAAAGAATATCATTGTAACGAACGATTCATTGTCACTGTTTTCTAGTTTTTGGGTATCTGGTACGAGGCTGAGAGATACTTTCAACTGACAGAAGTGGTATCACGATGCGTAATGGCAAATTACACGTTGGGTCCTGACGGCAAATTCCGAGTCAGCAACGAAGTTACAAATAGATTGTAAGTATATTCGGAAAAAATTGAAAGAACTTTCTTTTTGTGGTTACTTTTCGCTTCGTTTTAATTTTACATCGCTCATCGAGTACGTTGTGCGGTATCTGCGAAAAAATGTATAGTTTTTGATGGTATACCGATGTTTCGACCCTCGATAAAGTTGGCCACGACACCAGCGAAGTACACTTGTCAAAAAATACGACTTACGTCTATTACCAGTAAACAGTAATAAACATGTATTCTCTGTTTTTCTTATGTCTTTCAATGACTATGTAATCGGATCATTTAAGTATGTATCTATAATCACTTAAACATTTAGCACGGGGATCAAGAGAGTGTTAGAGGGTGAAATCAAGAAAGCTGCCTCGAAAGCCGAAGAAGGTAAACTAATCGTAAAATATACGATACCATTGACTCCTGAAACCAAATATTCTGTACTTGAAACGGATTACGATTCTTACGCGGTTCTGTGGAGTTGTTCCGGTATTGGTCCATTCCATACGCAAAACGCCTGGGTTATGACAAGAGAAAGATTAGCACCGGGAACAGTCTTACAGAAGGTAAATTTCACTTATATTCACAGATTTCATTTTCACCTAAGGCGTAAATTCGTACTTTAAATTTCTTTAAATCCTCCTTCATTTCGGAAACAAAATTTTATTTAAATTCATGAAATATTCTACGCTAGTATTTACGTTTGCATTCTCTATCTAGACTATATCTATGTACTTTTTAAAAATTCTACAAACTGAATCTCGTTTGATCTGATAAACACTCAAATATATAACCTAATACCGCACTAATATTATGGAATCCTTATTTTCATATATATATACGATGAGGGATTTTATTATACAGCAGAAATATAATATAGAATACCTTCCAAATAGGCTTACGCCATCCTTGACAACTACAAGATTTCCAAAACGTTCTTCGTGAAGACGGATCAGCAAGACTGTGCTTACTTGGATACGCCAAAACCAGTGGAGACATCAGAGATACAAGGCGATCAAGCTCCTGTAGAAGCTCCGCAGCAAGATACCGAAAATGTTAGAGCCGCTGTAGTGCCAGATGCACCGGAAGTGATCGTCGAAATGAACACGAAGGAGGACGAAAAGTTGACGAAAAAGCCTCAAACTGCTGAAAACGCGAAGAAGAAGGCGGTTAACGCGGTTCCCGCTCGAATCATGGAAGTGGCTGACGCCGTTAAAGAAGATATACCGACGAAGAATGCGAAGATAAAGGAGGAGAAAAACAGCGAACCTATGAAAGAGGGAGTCGACGAAAATACGAAGCAAGTAGAAAAGATTGCGTGAAAATAACACTTGAAAATGAAATTTGTACTCGTCTCGTTCGAGAAACTTCGCGTACATTATTATCGATTAGTTCGGTTTCGGGCTTGTAGCGGTTTCGTTCTGTTGAAACCAGTCTCGCCTGAGTTTCATGTTCATTATTCATCCATTTCCGAGGATTATCACTTTCATAGTTCGTGGAGGGATAGAAGGGTATTTGTTTTAACTTGTGTACAAATGTAAAAAAAAAGAACAATAAAAGTTAAATAAATTGTTACATAAAACGTTGCCATGAAATTCCGTTGTACTTAAATTTTTCTTCCCATTTCGTTTTTCGGTTACCAGTAAATCGCAGATTAAGTGAAAGAAGACACGATAGAAAGGGTATGAAAGAACGATTTATCGTTCTTAGATAATTTATCTTGTTTAGATAATGGTAATTATATGAATACAAACTAGATATGTGTTCGTACAATTTGAAAAATAATAAATTATTTAAGTCTTTAATGTTAACGATAGGATCAAGAAGGATGTATAAAACGATGGATAACGGGAACCATTAATAAGGAATTTCAATTTCGATCGATGTTCTCTTCTTCAGCCTCTTGCAAATATTTTAATTTCATATTTATAAGAAAGTACAGTAACGGCTTAAAAATAACGTTACGCGAATAAACGCAACTAGTCATATTCTAAATTTTAAAAATACTTACGACAATTATTTAATTATATTTAATTCCATTCTCTGAATACGGTGAATAAATATCGTAATAGACCAAATACCATAACGATAGACAAAATAACAGAGCTACTATTTAGTCGACGGATCTGCCCGATGTGTCAAAACGTTTCAACGTTGGTTCAACAAACGCAAACAACGAGGAAACGTGTGAAATGATAAAAAAACATAGGGACAAAGAAAAAATGATAGAGATGGCTATTACAATAATCTACCGTTCTTTTTAATATTTTCAAAATGTAAGACATTGGATACGAAAGGCCCTAAAACTGTACATTGTCCACTTCACGCGTGAATTACATTTGACTAAAAGTTTCTAAAACTGGTTGCGGGAAATTCGTCCGATCGAAATTAGATCTGAAAAAAATCGGTTAACAGCCGATTAGTCGCTGGTAAATTCGAACCATAGGCCTGGGGTTTCTTGAACCTGCGGCGTACCGTTAGTGACCCACTAACTGACAGAAATCTTCCGAACGCATCCAGTCAGCCTTCACGGCTCCGTCCGCGTAAGCGGAAGGTACAAAGAACGGGAAGACCAGTCACTGGCGGACAGTTCGTCGCGTGAGAAGTGTCACTGCCAACCCCGATCAGTTCCTCCAGTTGTCAAGTTTCAGCGTGTACAACGGTTGTCAATCCGGTACGTGTCCCATTCGAATCAGTTCAATTCGTGACTCTCATAATTTTGTTACATTACGGTCAAAGATCGCGGTGTTCTTCCTCTTGTACGCATTGCATACAAAGAGATGATAGGATTACAATTGGCGCATAAATGTCGATGCACGCTGATTACAATGGTAAAGATATGGAAGAATGCAAAATTGTTGTGTCCCTCTTCTGAAATAAAAATGCAAATTTTAAATACGAATTTTTTGGTGTTAATACGATTTTAACTATTACGTACCTTTATTGCCTATTTTCTATTCTTTCTTTCTCATTAAACAGTTCGTTGTAAAAGAAAATACGATCGTTATAGTTAAAACAAGCTACGACTTTTATTCGGAAATAACGAAAATTCATAACCTCCTTCTAAACGAAACAAATTCATTTTTAGACCTGCGAGTATAACGTTGTGTAGAATTTAAAATTAATTGCTTTTTATTTTCTCTAAAGAGATATATGGATAATGAAAGATATTTGTACGTATTTGCAATGAATGCTAACGATACTGCCATTACCACAGTTCTAACATTAAAAGTTAACTGTTCTTTCGAAACGCGATTCTGGTATACATGGTATCTTGTCTGCAGAAATTATTTGCAACTGTTGTATATGCAAAGATCGCACATCGCATACCGATATACGATATACAATTGTATGTAAAAGATGCGCGAGGGAAAGATGCCAATTCGTAAGAGTAAAGAATATACAGCTTTCTTAATAGATCCAAAGAAATGTGGGTTGTTTTATTTGATTTAAAGGTATTTTATCTTTATAGACTTAGACATGTAATTGAACGTTATGTGTACCGTTTGTTGATAATCTTTTGCTATTCAGCGAGTAGTCTCGTGATTGCTTTAGCGAAAAGATCGTATTTCTTGTTCAGGTGAAACTATTTTATACGAATATTTAAAAACGAATAGTAAAAAATGGAACAAATTCTTGATGAATGTTGGGTATCTTTTATCCGTGTAGGAAGATTGTACGCAAACTCGTGTAATCTGTTAACTGGATTACTTAATCAAAAACTTCTATAATTACGAAATTCACAATTAACGAAGGCAAATTAAATTATGTTAATTTTGATTCTTGCAAACGTAGATACAACGCGATTTATTTTCAAGAAAAATGATACGGCACGCAAAAAGACGAAGAATCTCTGCAAAATAAAAAATTATTACGTTTAAGAAAGTGACAGTTCAAACGACGAATCAACTCGTCTTCTCGCCTCTAATATTGGAAATTAAACTAATTTGATAATTCTGCTTACAGAAGAGACGATGCTGCGAATATATTTACTTTTAATTATTGCAAGTGCTGCAACAGCACAAGTACCATTTTTGGGCTCGTGTCCTACTGTGGAAACTATACAGAACTTCGATATAGAAAGGGTATGTATGTATGTATGATAATCGCGTATTTCAAAGTCTATTATGTCGACTAGAAACTAGAATAGATTTCTTGTACATACTTGCGTTATTGACTTACTTATGAGGTAATGCAACCTGCATTTAGAAAGTTGTCCTCAATAGGACATTGATACACATAGGATGTAACGAGAGATAGATATGTAAAGTATAGAAGGTCAAAGATGATTCGTTCGAACTTTCTTCGAGGTTTATCTTTTTCAAATAAATACGCGTGTTCCGCTGTTTTCCAGTACTTGGGGAAATGGTACGAGATCGAGAAGTACTTTGCATTCTTCGAGTTTGGTGGAAAATGCGTGACTGCTACTTACAATATAACAGACGATAGCAACTCGATCAACATTTTGAATAAGCAGATATCCGCTTTGTGAGTATAGTCAATTTATTTTTTATAACACATTTTAATTTATTAATTTTTTTAAAAAATAGCACATAATATTTGCGCCTGAAAAATCTGCAAAACGTGTCAAAATATATTTACTTTAAGATACTTTTACAGTAATACTGTTACATTACACTTCGTGTTGCATTGAATTATAAACTTTCTTCAAATTTACAATTGTTCATTCGTGACGAATGTATGTAAAGTACGATACTTCCTTGCATTTTCGAATATTCGACATTTTACAAAAAATAAAAAAGAACTCTTCGTACGTTTACTCGTTAATCGCATAATTTACGTTAATAACAATATTATGTTAAACAACAAAATTAAAATTAATAACGATAACGTTCGGTGAAATAGTTCGATAGAATTGCATATGTTATTATTTATTCAGGACTGGAGTTTCTTCAAGTATCGAAGGAGTTGGAAAACCTGTTCTTAAAGTGGAAGACGCAAAATTAACTGTTTCGTTCCCAAGTATGCCTCTTCCATTAGATGCGCCTTATTGGATTCTCGATACCGATTATACAACCTACTCCGTTGTATGGAGTTGTTCAAATTTCGGCGTGTTCAGGTAAACGTTCAAGGAAGTAAAATTACATAAAAAATATACCTTGATTATTTCAGTAATTATTTTAACATGCGTAACACATAATAATAACAATATACGTGATATGTAAAGATAGAGAATTACTGGTGAAAGATATGAAAAGTCGCTTTACCTATATTCTACAAAAAGTCAACTTTAAAATTCGATATGTCATCAAGCAATTCCACGTGAACATTATCTTTTCTCTCGATCGGTGTACTAAATATGCAGTTCTCTTACTTTTCTTGACATTTAAACGATATTAATGTGAAATATATGGACTGGTATTAATTAAGTTAAATTAAAATAACAACAATAACAATATTGATATTGTTGGCTTTTTATGAAATATTATAGATTTATCGCCTATACTAATCGCCGAAACTTGTAGATTTTCGAATCTATCGGAATATTCCCTTTTTCAACTATTTTATAATAAAATATTTATTTTATGCCACCAAATGACGTATAAGTCAGAAAATCAATAAGAATGGGCTTGTCATATTTTTCCCCTGCGATTTTCATATCCTATTATCACTTATTTTCAAGGGAATTCTTCGTACATTATTTTAATAGTATTATTTTAATAGAGAACAGAGAGGTACGCGTTACTATAGTAAATTTATTGCTCTATGTATTTCAGTACAAGGAATGTTTGGATCATGGCAAGAGAACCAAAGCCGTTGGTTTCTGTTTTAGAGAAAGCTTATCAAATATTGGATAAGAATAATATTAGTAGAGCATATTTTATTCGAACTGATCAGAAGAACTGTCCTATAGGAAACTAAACAATATTGTACTAAATATCAAAACACATTTGTTTAAATAACATAGTTTTATTTCATCGTAGAATAAGTTGCGACGTTCCTTCGAAATCAGTAGGTTTTGAAGAGCAATTATAAATTATGACTGTGTGCTCAATTTGATCCTTGATTATTTAGTTATTGATTTTTAGCTATTGTGTTTGTATCGAGTAGCGCGCGCGACATGATATACGTTGACTGACTCACGTTATGACTCGCATTATCGAACGTCGATAAAGAAAATTGGTAATTGAATACTTTTAATTCTAATATACTCTTCTTTCTAGAGTCGAATAGTTTTTAATACTTTTGATCTCTTATTATTACGATTTAATTTTGCTGTAAAATTCACGATACTTAAACTATCGGACAGTTTTAAATCCGTAACTATTCGTTTAGATAATTAAAACGTGCAAAAATTTCTATCCATATTAAAAATTGACTAGAACATTATTATTAAATTAAAGAACATTATTTATTTAATATTGTTGTATTTTAGAATAATGCATTGTTATATTTATTCTATTTATTTATCTATTTATGTTATATTAAACTTAGTGGCATAAAATATGATAAACGAAAAAATGTACTAAAGTGTAAGATAATAAAGCACTTTCATATATAATAGAACTTGTTTTATAACCGTAAATATTATACAATTACTCAAAGCATCGACGTACATAATAATAGTGAAACTATAAAGTGTATCTGAATAAATATCCCAAATTATGTTTTTAAACTAACAATAAATAATGTACATGACTTCCGTACACACAGTAACGTTATATACATATACTCCTTGATCAAACACGTAGACACGTATGATTGGTATTGAAAATCATTACATATTACAATGTACTTTTCTTTCTATGACGGTCCTTGAAATCTTTTTATATTTTATAATATACATTTTATTGTAAATTTATATACATAAGTGATTTCTTCGTTCTGCGTTCTTAATTTTCCTTTGAAATCTGCAGAAGTTCTACGCGCGCACCATTAGATGTCGCAGTGCACACCGATACTCAGAAATCAAGAATAGTTCAAAAAATGTAACTTAAAGTCGGTAATATTACGAGAAAATGTTTTTAGCCAATATCTTAATACAATAATAAGATAATAGAAATAATAAATACCAATTTGAATGAATGAATTCGAAGCATGGCATAACAAAACCTTATTTACGATAGATATGTATAAAAGAACTTTCATAACGGTGGTATTAGATCGCAGTTTGTTATTTAGTTTTCTTTCGCACAAGCAACTAACAACTGTAAACGCATATAGAAATAGTAAAACGATACAAAGAATAAAATCATAAAAGTATAACTATAGTGATTTATCACACGATACTACTACAAATAATACGTATATACCGAAAGTACACGTGTGCTCGAATCGTTGCTTTCTCCCACGTTAAAAATGCAGGAAATGGTTCCGAAAGAAATAAATCGAGCGTCAACTAATGAAAACACCGCGTCACAATACTGTTAAATTAAACAAATAAAGCATGGAATATTTGGCCGCGTGTTAGGTCTATCCCCAACGCTTCGTCACGTGGCGTCCCTACAAACAGACACCGTTCAATCGCAGAATCTGCAGGATGTCGTCAGCGATGCATTGTGTATCGAAAAGATGAATCAAAAGATCCCAGGAATCAACCCCAGATTGAAAAAACAGAGTTGCGTGGAAAAAAGGGGCACATACGTATGTGTATGTAGCAAGTAAATGCAACGCAACCCAACATCCAACTATGGTTAATTAAATACATCTTGTAACCTCCCAAAAATATAGCTACTTAGTTAAATAACGATATCTATTGTCTTCGATCTGAAACTATCATGGTGAGAAATTTTGTGTCACTCTGTAGAACGAGTTTGTACGTACTTACTTTCATCTTTTCGTTAGTATCCAGTAGTTAGTCGTTTAGAGGCGACAACAAGAATCGTTTTCTCTCCTAGGAATAGGTGTTTCTGTAATCAGTAGGATCAAGAGCGATAAATTAAAATGCGGTAGAATGTAAATGGGAATCTAGATAGGTAGGCAAAAACTTTGTTCGAGAACCAACAGGTCTCCTTTCAAATTTATCCGGCTATCCTTTTCATCTCTAACTGCTCTTACACACGAAATAAAGCGAAAGACAAACGGCGAGGGGAACAAGAAGAAGGCGAATTCTGCGGAAAGAGCGAGAGAAGAGAGGACGGAGGATAGCGCGATCGTCTTTCTCTCGAGGGCCCAAATATCCGCGTGGGCCCTTTGGTTTCCGAGCAGCACCGGCCCCTAATAACAGGGTACACCGAGGCTAAACAAACATACACGCCCCTGGCATCTCTCGTTGAAAGAACACACGAGAAGAAATGTAAAACAAAAGAAAAGAAGCAGAAACAATTTAGCCACGCCACTTAAAGGATGCAAGGTGAAGTATGATAGGTACTGAAAGATTCAACAGAAAATCAAGTACATGCCTCGTTTCACCGAAGTATACGTTGTTCGTAAATTTTAATCCATCAGATAAGAATAAAAAGCAGCAGGAGTAAAGAACCAATAAGAATCTGGATTCTGACGTTTATTAAAATTACAGTGCCGTAATCTCAAAAGATACTTACTTGAATATCTGATAGAACACGATATACTTGTCAGAAATAAAGAGAAATATGTTAAACGTGTAATATTTGAGCGTAAAATATGGTCCGTAAACCGTTAACGTAAAACGGTATGGCATAATTGCTAATTGCGATCGTGAATAACAAATGTTTGCTTCGCCAATCTTTCCTTAACATCCACGATTTAATCGAAAAGGAACAAGGCGCATATTGTCTTCGATAATCGATTCGGAGAATTCGTTCAGTTAGCAATTATAACTAAATTATAATTACGTAACGAGTTCATTGCTTAAGTCTATGGTAATTGATTCCTATCGGTACGCGCGGTGAACGAAGAAATCAGGTCATGCTGAGAAATTCACTTACAATATTGAGTTATGTAAGAGAAATTTAACGCAGTTACCGTTACGGCAAAATTAAAAACACGAAAAACGAAAAATAAAAAAAGGTACCGTTATTCTTCACAAAGGTGGATTAAAAGGTGTGTACTTCCGACATTTCCTGTCGATTCTTCTCGTATTACTTCGCCATTTCTTAAAATGAAAGCCAAAACGTACATATAGAGCTTGGAAAGATCTTAGGCCTGCCATGTAATCAAGGAAAGTAAAGAACGAGAGAGAATAGAACGCTTGTCGGCAGACATCGCATCTTCGAGTTTAGTATTGTTTCTGAATAAGCACTGCTATTGTGTATGTGCACTTACGGTTTTCTCAATATTCTTGAATGCGTTCGAACGTCTCTTTCTTTATTTTAAGACACAGGTACGTCGTATCGATATGTACATAAATTTCAACGATTACGCGCAACTACAAATAGGTCTTATAACTCGCGGAGTTAAACCGATGCGCCATATTTCATTGGATAAGAACGTATTTCTAAAATATCGCATAGGCTTCTTAATCTAAATGGAAATACGTAGCGTGAAAGCTAAATGCCTTAAGGGCCGATCCATTTGTCTCTAGCACGTGCAAAAGACCGGCGAGGAGACGAGCAAAATGCGAGAGTACAAGGGTTTGAGTAAAAAGACGCGAAAAAGAAGAAGGAGACGAAGAAGAGGGAGAAGGAGGAGAGGACGAAGAATATAAGAAAGAAGAAAGTGAAGACGAAGGTAGATGAGACAAGAGCCATTCTGGTTTGTGGGCACAGCCGCTGCCTGCAGCCCACAATTATGATAATAGCCCCTGGTCCTGAGTCTTGTTAGTCCAACGTGGAACCATCTCCTTTTATCTATATCTTCTTATTTTCAGACTCACCACGCTACACCCTCTGCTTACTACAATTTCCACTTTCACCTCTTTGCATCGTTGCGAGGTCAGGTGGAGTCAGATTGATCGAATTTTGCCAGAAGAATATATCAAAGTTTATCTTTGAATAAATACTCTGAAAGTTTTAGTCTACGTTTTATGTATTTTAAACATGAAGCGCGTTTACCACGTCGATCTGAAAACTGAAACCTACCAGCTTTATTATCTTCACTTTTTACAGTAAAACGACTTGTGATTGATTACAATGTATCGCTTCGATCTAAACATTAAAAACAAAAAAATTTTTTATACGCGGACAGCGTATTGTTGGTACAATGATACAGAGGTAAAATGAAATTTAAAAAATACAAATAGGCGTGTATGCGCGTAAGTTTCAAGTTACGTGGCGTTGCAGAAGCATTAAAGGGCCAATCGAACCGTAAATGCACGTACGAGGAGAACAGAGGTACTCAAAGAGTAATTAAAACGCGTGTACAAACGTTTTCGTCTCGTTAATTAAAATTAAACCGAGCGATCCGCGTTTCCTCGAACTATACTGTGTAAGGCTGTTCTGAACGGTTTTGTGTTTTAGTGGATTGAAGGCAGCTAGGAACGCGTACAGGGAATAAGAATATAGGCAGGCAGAGTGTCGGCATCGGTGGTGAATACAAGGAGCATGCAGTATGTACGTACTTACATACGGTCGCGTCTGTAAACGTTGTAAAAGGCGATAGCAAACGGAGCACGTTTTAATCCACTTTTCAACGCACCGTCGTCGTCGGGCCTTTTGACACTGCGGAAAGCGTTAATTGGAGACTGCGCCACTGCGATCGGGCAAAGAAAACCTTTCAAAGCGGAGTCCCTTCGTGCGATAGTGCCAGCAGCTTTTTTTCAGGATAAGTAGAAAATGCCGTTTCTTCCTTCTTGTGCACCGTACTGCCTGTACGTCAACCTGACTTTACCGATGTCGCGTCAAAGCTGCCTGGGAACCGTCACGATGTTCTTTTCAAAACTCGTACAATTTTGTTATATCTATATGTCCGCGCGTTATTACGCGCGCATCATATATACACGAAACTTGAGGGAAAGTCTTCAGACATAGCCATCTACGTGGGAGATCATCGAGCGAAATGTCAGCTAGAAATGCATGTTTTCGACTGTAAAACTATAAGACGAAACATTGACTAATACTACATTGGTACAGTGGTACTCTGTATGTGTGTGTGTGTAATTGTATAAAAGTCGAAGAAATTGATATAATTATAGCACTATGATGAATTACTTTTTTAAAAATCATAGGCCACTTTGTGGTCCTTTAATTTGTCTAGTGATTCTGTAAAATATTTATTATTCTTGTACTCTTGATATGTAAATTAATTTATTTACATATTTCAATAATATTGCATTTACTTTTACATATCGTATCACTGTCTTGATCTTTGATAGAATCATCATTTGAAATTTTACATCAATCTATATATCTATCTCTTTTTGCATTTTTTTAATTAAATTAATATTTAGAATTTATGTGAAAAATTGTATGAAGTAACTTCCGTTTCAGAACACTAATTTCGTTTTTAAGTTGTAAATGTTTATATAAACATCGAACGTTCGTTTGCATATGCATATATGTAATTGTTCGTGCAAAAATTATTCTTGTTATTACCTTCATACAAACGCAACATAAACAGTTGAAGGTACTTTCGCGATGAAAGATACGCTAGTAAAGTTTTGAAGGAAGATATCTCCGCCTTTTCTCTACAGTAGCCACTACTGGGGTAATTTTGGATAAAACAAGAGTTTTTAGACGACACGATCGTGGTATATGGTTGTTTGTTCAGATTAGAGCCGACAAAGGAAACTGTTCTCTCTCCTTAACTTTGTCTTGATTTAAGCGAAGCGCCCCGTATTTGCTCTAGATTAAATGGAGCTTCATGGCACAGCCCTCTCACAATCAGAGATATATACTAGGCCCTACTACAGTGCCTTATATTGTACATTGTATTCGCAACCGGAGCAACCATGAAAATAATCGTTGTAAAAATTCTTACGATTTCCTCGCAGGCATACATGGCTGGCTCTTGAACCGCATATAAATTCTAACGAAGTAAATTTATCAGTTGAACAAACAATCTAGATACGTACTTTTATCTATGTTCTTTGTTGTTATTTGCGTATCTTGTTAATTATACGACAATGGCTTTAATTAGCTTTAAGTTTAACAACTTTAAATAACATAAGAAGAAAAATTGTGCGAATTTGTGTTTTTTATAAACAGGTGGCACACAGTAACAGTGAAAGATCAAGCTTGAAGACGAATACATCTGAGAGATGCTGGTTATATAATAGCGAAACTAGTACTGTTTTATTTTGCCTTTTGCAGACAATTCCTCTTTTCTATTCCCACAAACTTCTCAGTTAGCTACAAATATTCAATAGAATTCTACTTGTTACCTTTTTCTGCTTCCTTGTTCACTTCCCTTTCTTGTACTTTCAGTCGCTCGTTTTGTCTGTTTTGCTTTCATGGCAGAACTTTTTGTCTCGGTTCATCTCTTGGTCCGTAATAATGACGTTCGGTAATCAGGCGCATCCTGATAGACGAGAACGAAGAGGAAAAAGAACTAGAGAGGGTCGTGATTTGTAAACGTCTACGTGGGCGTTCTCGCTACAAATTATGTAAATAACGAACATAGAAATTACAGATGACTACCCTGATCAAATTTAACGCTGCTGGATACAGCAATCTAGCTTTCGTGAAATCGAGGCTGCAGATATCGAGATTCTACTACTCGTTTGCATGTTAAATATGTATAATATAATAGGATTTCCACGTGATCTGATTTAGAATTTCAACAACAAATTTTAAACAAAATTAATACGAATCTTACAAACGCTTTTGATTTGTCTTCATACAATTTTCTAACGAATTCCATAAGGTCGGTAAGGTCGTCAGAAAGTATACACTACAGTTTCTACCTTACAATTGGACGATTTTGCGTATTAAATATTAACATATATAGACTTTGCTTTATTGAAAAAATTATGAATTACTAGTTTCTTATAATTACTTATTACTTTAAAGGTATTCTAGATATTATTCGGAATTAGTTACATTGTAAGCATTTGAAAGAATTTATTCGATAAAATTTGCAATTTCTTCGAACGCGTTGCGGAGCATGTTTCATAAGCTGCAGTTTTCAAGCTTCGAAATCATAGCATGTACATACGTATATACAGCGTGTAAGCGTGTCACGAAAATGCAACAAGTAACATCGGAGTGAACGAAACAAAAGCGCGCGCTGCAACTGATTCACGAGCCTCGTTTCGGTTCACTGATTTTCATAAAAAGTTAACTCGACACCTTCCGTGCGCGTCGTACCGATTACAAGAACGAATGGTTGGTATCTGGAAAAATGTAGCCCGATTATCCTCCCTCGTAAATCTTAACGGCTTTCTTGCGAATCTCAATTTTAATTCTCTCGTTGGTTGCTGCTGCATCGAAAGACCGAGGCCATCCGATCCGTAGAACGGCTAGAACGTGCGTTTCTCGTGGGTGGACCTCGGTTGCGTTCGGCCAGACTCGGCCAGTTTCGGCCGCGGTGAGCCTGCGTCGACCCCGCTCGACCCATGGCGGTCGGAGCACACAACTGGTTGTGGCTTTCACGAGGCAACTACCTACGTCGCGCGCTCTTCCTCCTCGCGTGTGCATTCTCGTTTCGTCTTTTATTTTCCGTTTAATCTTTAGCTCGTTTCTCGTACGCGTTGTCTCCTGAATAAACGGACATTGTCGAAGTAGTTCGTCAACATTTCACGCCTGTAATATCCCAAGTGCGGTTCACACGATTCAACGAGTTTCACGCGACGAACTGTCAAAAAATCTGGCTCGTTGAGAGAAGTAGTGCGATATCATCGACGCTCCGTGCCTATTCTCATCCGGTCGTGAATACCGTGGCGGAAAGAGGTGCTGTCACGTGCGTTTGTGTTCGTGAAATCGACACCGATTTACGATGCTCATGGACCATGAGTCGCGTTAGAAGACTTTAACGTTGTTTACAGCATAACGTGTATCTCGTGTTTACGGCTACTCAGTACGTACAACCGGTTAAGCACGTGGTGGACACGATGCTCCTAAAATTGGCAGTGTTGCTGTTCGTTCTCGTGCGGCCAGGTGCAAGTTATTTCAACCTTTTTCTCAGCCAGGCAGAAGTGCGGAAACTAATGGGTAAGCAAAGGTGTACAATTCGTTTACGCTTGCATTCACGCTTCTATTAAGTCGCTGCGTCCTTCCTGAACATATTTTTTTACTTATATGTCCTTGGTAAACCTTATTCTCTATGTATTATATATTATATACACTATATATTATATATATATATAATATTCGATTAATATTCGATAAGAACTTTTTGTACGTCTAGAAGAAATATTTCATCCGTCTCGTTTTAACATCAACAAAATTGTTTATAGCGATGTCATCTTGATCTCTCAAAAAGTTCTGAAATTTGTATTAACGTAAGATTTATTTTCATACATACACTTAATGTAAATATGAATAAAATACTTATTTTCATAAATAGAACAACGTATCTTTATTTACATATCTTTGCATGGTTGTATTTACAATATTAGCGCTGACTATGTTACCAATCTATTGCGGCGATGGCTGAAATTAATATTTTATTCTTCGTAGGATATTAAGATATCTAAATGTTCTTAGAAACAGAGTGTCTTAATTCGACATTTATCTGCATTGTTGTACAAATTATGCAATAATTTATTTTTCTATTTCTTTATGACATACAATAGATCAAAACATTTTTAAACTATATTCGAAAAGACATCGTTGTTTAGAATGACTTATATTATACCGAATGTATGTATGATTCTTTTGAAGTGTACATCTTATATGCAATTTAAAAGGATTTTTTGGTCCGAGTAACTTAACAATCCATTAAAGTACGTACCGACGAGAAAAAATTTAACCACCGATCAAAAGCCCATTAAGATAGCGATTAGCGCATAGCATCATAATTGAGCAGCGGACAGTGAGGAATCGATGACGTTAAGGGCTCCTAGTACCGAGATTTCACTCGGCTAATGAATAATTATCACCGCCTTACATTCATACGGCAAACCTATTGCCTTCGTCAACAGTTCAAAATTCTACGGAATTTAATATATAATAGTAGACTGTCGATATGCTTAATTGAGCATTGAAATGCTATAGGTCAAGTAGAGATAATTTACAACACAGCAAAAGTGTCATAAATCCTTGTACTTCAGTTAATGGTAATTTATCGGTATCTGCTGTGATATAAAGGCTCACGTATGTGAGTATGTTGCGTGTAAAATTAGTTCGTAGAACTCGCTTCGCTACACATCTTTTCTTCAACAATATGTACGTGGCCTTTTTTTAGAAGTTATTAGAAAAGAAGGGGTATTCTAAGAATATTTCATCAAAGTAACAAGCGCAAAAATGACGTTGCTGGAATTGAAAGGTAAGGAAAACAGCAGGGAATGCTCATTTTTAGCGATTTTACGGCATTTCACTGAAAGTATGGAATTACTGACCCACAAAAGTTTATAAATAGACTGCGGATTTATATGCATTTACGCCAAATTTAATCACGCAAAATATGTACAATGCATTTAAAATACAAAGTACAAAAGAATCTAAAGTAGGTAAAATGAATCTCTATTCGAAGATTCGTTTCTTTTTTTTTTTTTTTGCATTTGTAAAAATCTAAATTTGCATAAAAATCCTCAGTTTAGTTATAAAGCAAAAATGTGCACAGTGGGTCCACGTTAAACATTTTTGCGATGGTTGAAAACAGAGTGTTCATCCTCCACTTGAATGAAGCAAAGAATGTACTCGCTTCCTCTGCTTCCATTGTTTTCAATTAATGCAAATTCTTACTGTGTTAAGGTCCTTTTCTACAATAATTATACGTTATTAACCATTAATAATGATTTAATAACTAATAATATCATTTTAGTGTAGGAGAGTCCTTATAAAATGTAAATTTTCGTTAATCGAAATCCGTGAAAACGAGATGCGTTGGAAGGAGTGGGGTTATTTTGAACCATCGCGTGACAAATTGTAGATTATAAACTTCTGACGTTCTACAATTCTACGATTTTATAGCGAGTGAAACAATCAATTGGTTTGTAGTTATAGAATTTTATTTGTTTTATTACTAAATTTGTTATATTTATGGCAGAAAATTGTTAGTATCGATGACTTGTAAAGTTTTGCTTGTAGTATTAATTCAATTGTGTAAAAGGTTCCCGGAATACTAAATCCCTGTTGAGTCCATATTATGAGTACAGAGTTGCACGTTCCTTATTTTAATAATAACAGAAGTGAGCATTTATCGCTTTTTTCGAAATGCTGTAGTGTTCAACAGTTTAAAAAAAATGTTAAATAAATACGAACGATTATTGTCTCCGATGTATAATTAGACTTAAAAATTCCATATTATGAACAATGTAATTAATTTCATGGAACTTTGTCTTTTTTAATAATAGATTAAAGTACTAAAACTTAATCTCTCAATGAAGTTTTACGATATTCCTCCCTACCCACTAATTGTCCCATACTTGTCTAAGTACCGATGTTTGAAGCACGGAGCGTTCTTTCAATTTACAACTACTTATGTACCACGATATTCTAATAAAAGTACGATTGGACCAATATATGAATGCTCAGAAGCAGCACGGTTCAACGATCCATTAAAATCTCACGGACGATGTGGTTGATTTCAGGGAGCTCGACAAATCCGTCCGACGATACTCGATCGTTTGTTCCATTCTCACGCTCCCGATCTTCATTCTTCCCCGTCACGCGTATACTCGTTTGGAGCATTTTGTTCTTTCTTTTTCTTTTTTTTTTTTTTTTTCGTTTGTACTTGCCGTTAGTCAAAAATCGTCGCTGAACTCGGTAGCCAGTGCAGGGGAGAATCGTTGCGCCGGAAACAGGTAAAAGCCACTCAACGCCACGAACTTTGCAATATTTCCACGATAACTTCCACGGCGGCGGATAATTCGCTCTCGGCTCGTTGATCCGCGAAAAGCGTCGAGTCGGTTGGCTAGCATCGACGCACCGCGCCACACAGTGCAGAAAGAGAAGAGATGAGTTTCGACGACACCTGAAGTCGAGCGAATTGCCGATTCGTTGATTCGGCCCGATTCTCCGCCGAGAGAAACGCGCTCGCGTGTAGCATTGCGCGTTTTCAGCCACGCACTTCGCGCTTCGTTCCACGGTCGACGACACGCATTTCATATCCATATCTGCTCAGGCCTCTTTGGTTAACTCAAACGTGTTCGCGTCAAAAGCCTTGCCTGAAATCGAATTGTGTTTAGCGCCAACGCGCGTCGCTCCAACGAATGAAAGGAATCGGATCGTGCGATTTGCTATTTACAGACGGCGTCATTAATCACGCCTATAAATTTGGAGTGTATTGACAGCGGCAATGTTCGTTCAAACGAAAGGGATTAAATCGGTACGTTCTCGAGGAACTAATTTAAATTATATTTCTAAACTGTTAAATTTTATATATAAAATAAAAATTTTAGCTACTTATATTACTTAGAGGAACACGGCGAATGAAACTCGATATTTATATGCGAGAACTTTAAAATGTTTTACAACTCCCAGAGGCGTGTATTAACCTCGTCGAAGTAGATATTCATCTCCAACTGGATGGGATAGCGTTTCTTGGCTTAAATATGTATGTATATAGTGGTTTATCCTGTTTAATATAAAAGCAGAACTTGTTTTTATGTCATTGAAGGATGGGTAATAAGAATACCGCTTTTGCAATAAATATGTTTTGTTGGTAAAGTGTGAACACATTTCGCTGTTAGAGGAAATACTTAGCTATTTGTTGTTAATAACGAAAAAATTTTATTACGGGATTTTATTGGTTGAAATTATACCCTATCGTTTAAAAGTTTAAAATCACTTCCAACATTCATGATTTATGAGAGGGAACATAAGAAAAAATGTATTGCTGTTACGGTTGATGGTTATTTGTCTTCAATAGGTTTATCGGAGGTATTTTTCGTTGCATCGTCTTTTATTTTCCCAAGCAGTAATATTATATTATATCTTTATTTCATTCGTACATCTTGAGCAATTGCCAGAAATTTCACGCGTTATAAGATTTTCTGATTTTATCTACGTTATTTTAATATACCGTAACGTGGCTTTATTTTCGTATTAGATATATAAGGTATACAAGAGCCGAATAATCAAATATAAATTGATAATTATAATCCAACATTTTTGTTGTAATCCAATATAGTGATTTAAAGTCCATAAAAGCTCGAACAATCCACTCCTGTTTCGAATCACCGAATTCTCTTTCCATCAAATAAACGTTACGATCTACATTTTAACTTGGTTCTTCCCTGTACATTTTGTGTTTTTATTTGTACGACTGTTTCGCCGCCGTTTCGCGATATCATTTTGTAGGCAAAAAAATACTCGAGGTAAAACGAGGAAACGAGATTGGTATTATAAGGTGGTATAGTATATACACGGAACGCAATAAAATATTATAACGAGGTCCTTGTTAAACGAACATAGCGTGGGGTGGCTGGACCGACCCTAGTTTGTTTAGACATCGAATAATCGACAGTCGTTTCTTTTAGTCTTGTTTTCGTGCGAGTCGTCCGGTTTCTATTGCTTTTTTTCCGTTGGTTTCTCATTTTAGTCGGATGGCCACGCTGCCGATTGGGCCTGTTCAGATAGAGCCTTGGATACCGATTTTGGAGGGCCCCTCGGGTCGCTCTCCATATGGACCACGGGTTTTTCGAGCTGCATTCACGCTTCCTGGAAGAAGGAGGTTTCCAATTTCGGTATTTACTATAGGGTTTCCCGTATTCGCTTACGTTCCTTCACGAACAAGCATCGCAAGAAATTGATCTCGATCGGCCGTGTTCCACTCTGTTGCCTCGTTCGGCCGCAATCATAATGGAAAGGAGTGCCGATGAAGATATTGACCGGTGATTAATTATGGTTATCGGCTTATACGTTCTCAAAGTAGTTTTCGTTCATTAAGTCTTATGGCGCAAAAAAATACAGATACATATACACGAAGGTGAGAGAGTGAGAGTCCAAAGTTGAATTTATCACGAGTCGAACATCGAACGCGCTTATAAGAGCCACTTACGAGAATTACGTTAACTCCTTACGTTTTGAAAAATTGTGAAGGCAGGCCACGTTGCTCGAGTAGATTATATACATTTTTATACCGTTGCAAGGTGAAGATAAGGAAACGTTATTTGTACACGTTTATCGTGTATCCCCGATGATTCTTTTTCCAATATTCTTGGCGTTTCTCGAAGCGACTTTCTTTCTTCGTCGAATCGAGGTCCCAAGACACCTCTCACGACCCTAAAATTTTAGAGTTATCTTAAGGTGTTACGGCCTTACGAGCTTGCTACCACTTTCGTATCGTGTAGCATCCGCTTTGGATAAGATAACTGAATTCCACTGGTGTCACGCTACATTCCGATTTTCGTTTCCTCGCTCTTCAAACCGACAAGTAAATTACGCTCGTCTACCGGCCACGATGTTGCCTACTACATTAGTCATATGAAAATAATAAACATTACGAGATACATTGTGTTAATAAGTAGGAATGTTGTTTTCAGCGTTCTTAATTTATCATTCGTCGTCCGATAATGTATTCCTCTTTTAAAATATTGGATTGACAACTAAACGATTGCAGATTTTGTCATTACCACCACCTAATGACAAAAGCCAATAGTATTACATTGGGTTAAACTGTGCCGACATAAAATACAATGTGCCTTCGTATGCTAATCAATAAATTTATTATCTTCTTATTAACGCAACAGCTGTGTATCCTCTTACGCGTAGTATTTGCGCTTTATACTTTTTCTTCCGATCCATTTAATGCATGATAAGTTGCCTGCTTGTATTTAGTATTTCGAACTACTTCGTAAATTTTGAATTAAGTGTGCATTAAACACGTACGCGTTAAAGATTGTATCGCAAATGCGATAATAACTTTTAACAGCCGGATTAAAGTTCCTTGGTCCGATAACTTTCTATTTAACGAATTTGCATACGAAGAGAAAGCGCTTGTTGTAAAATTATTGCGGTGTTCAATCAGGAAAACGTCAAACCACAATGATGCGCACGAGCATCATCCGTCAGAAGTCCGTGTCAAAACACGATAGTGGTGTGCGCTCCGACAATCTTGTGCCGGAGGCGGTGTTTCACTCGTGTGAGTCCGGCTTGGGTCCGACCTTAGCTAGTTAGGGCCTGACAGGCCCATCTTGATGTTACTTCAGGAGTGGGGTGGCCTCAAAGGTCCCGCCTGGGCTCCGTGAAAACGTTTATGCACGCACAGTGGCGTAGCAAACGGTGGTTCCGTGAAACGATAAAATGTTATGCTTGCTTTCTGCTTATTCAACGTATATAACCTCGCGTTTGCTAACACCGTACCTGTAACGTCGTTATCCAAACGAACGCAGTAAATTGTCTTACATCTCACTGTGACGCGATACATTAAATTCTTTTAATGTTTCGACGATACCACCGAGTTCGAGACGAAACGGACGAATTAGTCACGTATGTAGATAAATATGGGCAAATGTTAAAAAAACTATAGGGACAGAAATGGGTGAAGGTAAAGAAAAAATTGGTAGATCGTATCTGTCGATGCACAAGCGACAGAGAAGAATACGTTACGAGGGAATGGCTGCGAAGAAACGCTCGTGTATGGTTTCAAGATGGGCCAGCGGGCGAATGCTGCACCGTTGTCCGCATCAATCTTCGACTCCTCGTTAAGATCCGCGCCTTAAGTTTTCGCTTGTGTGCGTCAGCTCGTTTCGTTCAACCTACGTGCCAGGGACACTCTACGGGATGTGTTGGTCAGACATTTACATGAGGAGCCGTCCGGAGAGATACAGGACCCCCGTGGATTTTCTTCCGAGAGCGGACGGCGCGTTTTACCTCGTGTCTTTTTCTGCCCAGCGAAAGAAGAAAATCCTACTAAAGTACCTCTGATAAGTTTCGATGCACGACACGTGTTACTTTTCCCAACAACGAAATTGGAATCTCTTCGCGTATGGTATACACGATACATATACCTTTACCATTTCGTAGACGGTATATGCGCTTGCTGATTTTCTGCAGCGCTACTTCTATGTATTCGGTAATGCGCGAGTAAAAGTACTTTACGTATGGATAAATGATATTTGCTTTATCGTATATCGTTACGAGTAAATTTGTTATACCCAACTTTGAGATGACAACCTATATCAATCTAAAAAGCAATTGTAACGGCAGTGTAATAAAACTGAAAGAGAATTGTGTATCAAACGAAACCGTAACGCGATTGTCTTTTATGTGGGCATAAGCTCTTTTAATCCCTGGAGAATTCAGAGATGCGATAGTACGAGGGTGAAAATGGTTATACGCTTGTTTTCCAATGGCACTTGGGAGATTTTTTTCTTTCTGCCGAGGGCTATCGTGAGATGTAACCCAAGAGGATCTGCTTCTACAAGAAACTTTTCAAATATGATATTTTATATATGTTGAAATACAGATATTTTTAAATATATCCATACGCATATACGATAAATATCCGATGAAAATATATTTTACAGCGTTTAAAGCTGGTTTATGAATCGAATTTTTAAGATATAAGAATATTAATAGTTTAAGATTTTTCTGCGCGTATTGACAGATGAGCGATGGCTATGCAATTTAAATAACAAAAGAGCGTGGGTGAAGTATTTATAAGTATCTTTAATATAACTGTTCTTATATTTTTGATTTATATTGCGACGTTTGTGAATTGATTTATCGATAGATGATTATTCTTGACGAAGATTCGTAAGAGGCAATTTTTCGGAGGTTTCTGTTTTCAGTTTAATTTGAACCGTATTGAATCTCGTAAATCGATCGTATCTTTTCCATAGCCTGTATTTTATCCTTCCTTTGCATCATTTCTTACCTATCAACGAGTGCGTTTATCGATTTTTCAACATTATCCTTGCGAAGAATCTTTTACTTTTTATTCCCGAGTCTTTTTTCGTTTCTACGCAGCGAGTTCTGAGTGACAGGATCTTAACGAGCATCTGTTTCTCGAAGATGAGTCTGCCGTTCCTACAGGATCTCTTGTGAAAAATATCTCGCGTAGTTGAAGTACTTAGGAAATATGCTGCCTTCCCTCGATTCAATATAAGATCGTGATTCAGGCTCACCGCCAGAATAAAACCTTTTTATCCAGGAACGCTGTTCGCTCCGGTATACACGAGCTTGTACTCGTGATGGGAGAAAACATTTTTCTGGCGTATAGACCTCGATGCATCGGCCCTTATACAAGGTGACTCGGCAACTAAACGGCCGAACTCTTTCCAAGGGCCACAAACAGTTCCTGACAAATGGTTCCTTAAGTGGTACCCGTCCTTAACCTTTTATGTTGCTACCTAGAACGAACTACCGTAGAAAAGAGAACTCTAAAATACCGCCGTTCTGGAAGTTTATGCGGATAATTTAGCGTTTCGTGACTGCGTGTTACAAACTGACTGTGCGTAGACTTTGTGGTTGGCATATCGGCCACAATTTTTGACAAAGGAAGTGATTTGGTTCTATTTCTCAGGATACTCGCAGTAATTGGTCTAATGCGTAGAAGCACGCAAACGAAATTCGTTCGTATAATTTTAAACCTATGCGTATTAAAATAATACGACGTACGTTTAGTTCAGTTGGAAGATTCGAATTTTCAATCGTTATAAACAAGCGCGTTTTCATTTACGTATCGAATCAAAAATTAATATTCTGAATTGTGTTGTCAATGTTAATTAAACATTTTATCCGCACCATCTGATTTCCTTTCTTTTATTTTTAATTAAGCCAACGTTATTGCCCTCGGGATAAAGAACTGGTCTACAATGCGATTTCACACACCGACCTTGAGAACCGATTAAACATAAATGGACGAAGACAAGTTGTACCTACACGTACAAACACGAGTACTTTTATACGCTTTTACGTCTGAAGTGTCCTGTCTTGTTGTATGTCATTCCTCTGACAGCAGACGGAATTTCGAATGTGTCTCTGAAATTATCAAAGCATCGGTGCCGTGAAAAGGAACACATGGTAAGGTCCATCCACTTAAACATCCGAAGGCTTCAGAGAGCGTAGATGCCATCTCGGCTAGGGTCTTCAGGAGCCCCACAGCAGGGGATGCTCTGCCTTTTTACGTTCGATGTCCTTCTATCTCCTCGTTGGAAATCGCCCTTGCACGACTCATCCCTTGGTAGCCTCCAGTGATAAATCTGCCAGTGAGACTCCTGACGGAAGATTGATCTTTCCTCCGGACAGACGGGGGTAAAGAGCTGCGTTGTCACGGAACACGTGTACTCGTAGGTCAGTTCTTTTCCTGGAATTCGGGATGTATTCATACGTCAGTCATGAGTCGAACGCCACGGAAGAAGAGTAAGCGGTTTTGTTATTCCGCGGACCGGACGGTGTATTTTGTAGTTGTTACTTGACGATCCACTCTCACTGTGCGAAGCTTGCTTCCATTCCCTGGTTTATGATGAAAAGTTCGATGGATTTAGTACCTCGTTAACTTGTTTTAGCATGTGCGAAAGTTTCAGATTTCTGCGTATATTTCTGTACCTAAACCATTGCTTTATAATAACATGAGTCGTATTTAAATAAATCGCTTCATATATGTAGTTGATAACTTTTTTCTAAGTTTTCTTTCTTTAACTAGATACGTTTTTCGTTGTTTTAATAATGATGACAGATATATTGTAATTTGTAAAAGGTACTCGAGTTGCTGTAGTTAATGTTTTTTAATGTTAAAAACAATCGTTAAAAACAATCTTAAATTTGTGGAAAGAGTGAAATAGTCGTTATCGACATGCGTGATTTTTCAGTTTAATTTTCCGCTGGAAACTTCCTTAAAATATCAAACGTCTTCCCGTTTGGATATAAAATTTAAGTATACAAATTCTAAGACTACGGCAGGATTGAAAGAAGTCTATATGTAAACGAATAAATGCTTTTGAACTTGTGTTTACGATAATTGCACATAGCTGGTTCTCTAGAATGAATCAATTAACATACAAATCAATACGTGTATATAACCTAAATCAAAGCGCAAGTAAAAGCGTCGCACACGTAAACAAAATTTTAAGAGATCGTACGTGAGAGGATTGAAAAGATTTCTCCGAGTCTCACGGTAACATTTTAATGTGTTTAGTTGAGCAGATTGATTCTTTAAGAAACGATTCCTGAGCAGCTGAAAAGAACTTTTCCCTTACATAATTTGGAAATAAAAGGACTGGTTGGGTGACGTGGCAAAGTTCACAGCTCGAAGGATTAAAGCTGAGAGCGAGGAAGATCGACAGCGAGGGATTTGAAAGGATCAGGATAGCCGGTTCTTTGGAGTCGACTTCCTGGCGAATCCTTCTTAACGAGCAACGTCGATCGAAGAGCACGAACGAGGTACAAGGGAAGGACACGCGATTCAACGTCACGATAAATTCAGCTGCCACGTAATCTTCTTCGTGTCTGAGCCCTGATTGCTACTACAGTGCCATATGTCCTCTCCGCAGTGGCGACAACGTCTCAATCAGCCCACCCATCTGTCAGTTAACGTTCGGTAGGCTTTTACTATCGTTACCGCACGATGTAACGACCTAGCCGAAGCTTGCAATCGTATTTCGAGGGTGCACGCCAGGAACAATATTATTTTAGCTCCCGATGCCAGAATCACGTCCCAACCCGTCGCAGGTTTGCTTTGGTTCCCGTTTCGCTACCATACTACCCCTCGATAAATAAACGGGGCCAGGGTTACCTACAATACGGAGAGTCCATCTACTGTCCCTGCTCTTCGTCATAGGACAATGAACCAGATTTAACCGCGAGACGAAAGAAACATATTTTACGCGGACATATGAAAATAAATCACCGTGTTGTTGTTAGAAGAACCTTTGGACGATCGCGACGTATGAAATTATTGTTGTACAAGACTAGATGGCGGATTCCTATTAAATATTTTTCTAGAGAATTTACGTGTTTGGTTCGTTTCTCTTTTAGACTTATAAGATTCCTTTTGATTCCTGCTGTTTAAAGATTTGAAAAATACCGATATCGATGAATCACGTCGATGATATATCTCAGTATGAAAAAGAAACTTCATTGGAGAAATTAAGGGAAATGGAAGGTATAATGTGTGACAAACAGAAAAATCACAGTAGAAACCATTGGAAATTCTTCACGATAGACAGTGAAGAATGCCAGGGATTTCAGTGTAACAAAATACTCCAGTGAAAAGGTTCTTTTAATCCTTTCGCTGGCTAAAACTATAAAGAGACGGTTGAGTTTCGGAAAGACTGAAAAAAGTATCACCGAAACGGTGAAATAACCCAACGACAAGCGCCTCGTCTTTTTCCTTTTCCTTCATTCCCCCTTTTTTCTTGCTTGCTTACGATCCTCCAGAGTGAATTATAACTGGTGTCGCGTGAAGTTACGCCTTCCTGGATGTGACCTATGGCCTGCGAAGAGAAACGGAGAGAGAATCAGCCTTGCAGCAATGAAAGAGGATAAACTAAGAAGGAACAGGGAGGGTGTACGAACGACGTCCAGGACTTGCCTAGGACTTATGGGTTATTCAGAGGAGACCCCCGTTGGCGAAGGAAGAACCCACGTACTCGTTCGATATATGCTAAACAGTCAGCCTCCTGTATTATATAGAGGGTGGGTCTAACGTATCACGCTTGCTTCTTATAACGATACTTATCGTAGAAGGTGTTTAAATAAATTTGTCCTATCTTCGAATGCATTTTCTTACCAAGATTGAACTGTCAACGCGTTCAAGGGTTTGTTCGAAAGCAACTTCGTTAAAGCATTACTTATTGCACCCCAATCAGAATAGTATTATAGTTTCTTCTAATTAATCGTGAACTATAGTATTGTGTAATATGCAATTATGTAGGTATCTCACTTTCATTTTTCAAAGTATTCGTGAAAAAATATCAATTCAGATTCTGAATTCTAACGATCGGATATTTATGTAAATTTATATTTTTACGAATGTGACGTAAAAAATGCAATTTAGGCGGAAATTTCTTTTACGGACTTGAATAGGATATTAAATATCACACATCGAATATTTCACATATTTATACGCGCCTATACGCATTTTCTGCATTTTTACACCTTCAAATGTCCCGTAAATCCATAAAAATGCGCAGTCTACTAACGATTCAAGACACCAAAACGTCTGAATCCATTGAATTCCGAAGCTAAATATACATTTTGTCTGTATGGTGATAAGACTTTCTTTTTGTTAAAGTTTCGTTATTTTCAAAAGATCGCAATAAGGGCACACCCTATAGCTGTATGCGTACTACATCGAGATCACACGTGGGTGAGAAGCTGGCGATATATAACAACGTGTGTGCGTGCACAGGGTATATACGCACGCCCACGTCGCGTCGCGTCGTTTGCCCGCGCTGGCGAAAGTGAAAAATATCCCATGCAGCGGCAGCACGCGCTTGTATACATACATGCACATGCACATATAAATGCGAGCTCGTTTGTACAAGCATACATGGATACGTTATTAGATCTCTCGAGGCTGCGTGTTGAGGTATCGGCGAGTACCAGCTGCCTGATCTGGTCGTTAACCTCGCCTCGCGGATCATTTTTGGATCGGCCTGACGTGTTCGAGTTTTCATAGGAATCCTCACGGTAGGTTTTTGATAAATTTCTCGTAAATCGTCGATTGCGCTCGACCGTGCTTAGCTCCTGCAACTAAAACTTCAACTACGTCTGTATCGCTGTGAAATGAAATTCGTTTCAAAGATTTGATTTCCTCTTCAGGTTTTACCATATCGTGTGAAAGTAGCTGTTCTACGATGCGTTTTAGAAGTCTGCGATTAGTTTACGTTGGTAATGAAATAATTTTCGCATCGTTCGCTTGTCATTGAGTTATTTCCTGTGAAATAAGTATTTGCGATTTTGTATACGACGCTGTCGAATCGGACAGCTCTGCCGACACGAAATCGTAAGGCGTCGCATCGGTCGTCCGTACCAACTCCTACGTTGTAATATTTTCCATTTTTTTTTTTTTTTTACACATATATTTGTCACGTCTTTGGTGATAAATACCAACAAAAATTGTTTCACGATTTCATTTTGTAAATTGAGAAGCTTCTTCTGTCTCCACACGGCAGTTTCCGATTTGGCGTATTCGCATACTCCTTTCGAATTTCATTTGCTGTAAAGGAGCAGATCTAACTCCGCATGTTCGAGGACAAAGAACGTTCATTGTGGTTGGTAGTGCATGGAAGGAGCTTGATGCGCAGAATCGCAGCGGGATCGAACAAAAATCGGAGCGGGTGCATTGTAAGCAGGCGTCACGACGTGTAAATCTAATATTTCCTGTTCCTTCGACCTGCATTTCAGCATTCTGCCTTTCCCTCTTCCTACGTTCTTCCCTCGTAGTACTGCCACCCGCCGTCATCTTATTTTAAAAGGCTCGCTACGGGAAGATCTCGTTATAAACGTACCGTGGGTTTTGCACTGCAAAGGTGTTAGGTTTCTGACCCAAAGCCGTGGGCCCCCAGAGAAGGAGAGGGGCAGAGAGAATCGGAGGCCCCGCAGCTAGCCCGCAATTCACCAAGCCCTTTTTTCAGTTCTCCTTTATACCACGACTCTTGGAGCTTCGCTCGTCAACTTGCTTCTATACCGTATTTTGACAGCGGGGGACACGAAGCCCTGCGAAATTTTGCCGGCTGTTTCGCGCCTCGCGAAACGAACACTCTTGCGTTCTTTCCTTCTCTATCTCGGTTCTTTGTGCCAACGCCTTTTTCCCGTCCCTTTTGTTTCTCGTACGATTAAGCACCTTAGGAATTCGGCGTGACAGTTAGAGAAGATAGTTTTTGTTTTGAACTTTGTTAAAATTGATCGGTTATGTGTGCTCGAACGTTCAAACGGATGAAACAGATCCTTCGTCTTAATTTTTGTGTGGTTTTGTATAAAATATTAACATTTTTCATTTTTCGATTCAGTCGTAATCTTATAATACGACTTTGAAGTTTATAATAAATAATCAAACTTGCTGCATATCGTAAGATATCCTATTAGTCCTTAATATAATGTCGAAAGAATAACAAGATGCTTTACGCGCGGCAAAAGGAAAAGGTATCAAAAATGGGAAAATAACTCGAAAAACTATATGGCAAATTTAGTTGAGTCAGCACGGAGATATTATAATTAATAAAGTAAGCAACGCTTTAAGTAAACACAATAATATACACACGTTACTAGGTAACAGGTTATGTTAATTATGACTGAGAGTATTAATATTAATTCAACAAAATTTTTACTTTTTTAGTAGGAAATTATTATGGCCTTCGAGCTGTCAATGTATGGTATATCGTACTGTTTTGTACTCCACTAACATCCCGTCAAATAATGTGTTTTCGATTGTAGGTCGCCAGAAAAGCGTTTTATAATCGAGTTTAACGAGTTATAAAGCAAATTGTTTAGCTTGAACCAAATATCCTACTCAAATAATTGATATTTATTTCTTGACAGTCTGAAAGCCTTTTGGACTTCTTTCACGATGCGACAGCGTTATATTTTCATCGTTAGCTCTCGTTTTATAAGCTGGCCCGACATTCTATTTTGACAGTGTGAAATTTTCTTAATTTCTCTTTAGAATTTCCTTTCCATACATTCTTTTATACTCTTTACGCGTCATTTGGCTTCTTTGTAAAACCTTGAAAATATTTGCTTTCATACATGTATAATGTCTCCGAACAGCATATAAAAGTGAAAGGTCCTGCATGCTATGCCATAATAGTGAACCACTTTGAAAGGCATAAAGTATTCAGAAGATCGTCCTCTGGGAGAGAAGCTCCGTATCTTTCCATTCCTTTTACTTCCTATATTCTACACCGACCATTTCGTTCGGCCATTGTATTCTTAAATGCTTTATAGAATCCTCGAAAACTCGATAGTACCGGTGGATTCTTTTCTTCAGAGTTACAAACTTGTATGCGATATTTTATACACTTTGCGTTCGTTAAATAATATATTACAATTTAATATCGAATTTATATATTCTATTCTAACCGATGTTTAAACAGATGCATTAAAACAATTTTTAACGCAACGCACAAAGCCTAGCTTTTTGTGTTCTATTCTCGCAGCATAGCTCACTCCTTTGTACAGCACAGAATAAGCATATCAAAGAGGTCGAAAGCAAAGGGCAAAAATAACGCCAGAAGTCTTGCAGGGTTCTTTACTACCTTTGTTTCGCTTTCTAGATATTGTTGATCGATATCTGTTTGCGCGCAGGTTCACCGAACCGACTAGCCGTCTGAAAGTTTCCTTAGTTTCTTTATCTTTGATCCCGCACGTTTTCCGGGTGTCAGCAGGCTGTAAGGGGGTTCCGTAACAGTTCGAGAGTTCTCCCAATAGGCGCGTCGGTCGGTGTAGTTAGAGATCGTACATGTACCAGGAGGAAAGATTCGAAGTGCCGTGGAACCCTTCGTGACAATTGTGTCTGGCACTCGTTGTCGAGGGTCGACGCCTTCGTTGAAAGGGCCCTCTATCTCTCTTTCTTTCTCTTACCGCATCTCCTTCATCTTTTTCTTTTCTCTCTACTATTCTTGCTTGCACTTTGGCCCGCTGCAAGCGTACCAGACATCAAAGGATCCTTGGTATACGCCACCCCTTGGTTACCCGCGTGCAAAGTTCCCGCATAAACGCGTGAAAGAACCCCCGACTAGATAAGGGTTTCAAGAATACCTAAACCGGTAACGAGGTCATGGCTAGGCTGCCGCAAAGAATAGACCAACTGCCTCGATGCTTCTGTTGTATATACTCATCTTTCGAGCGTTGAAAACTACCTGTCGTTGACTTAAATACCGAGATTGGTATCCAATTCTAAGTAAGTAATGTATAATACGTATAAATAGCATAATACGAAAAATAGCGTAATAGAATAAAATGTTTTTATTCAGAAAAATCGCATCATTTTGTATGTTTTCTCATCGCTCATCAATTACATCTGTATTCAGAAGTATTTTCGATAAAAGCAACAGCAACAATGATCGAACCGCGGCTAAAACAGAAAAACGGTATTGTAGAGTTAAAACGTTGCGGTTGACTTCTCTAGGAAGCGAAGTTTATCGAGAGAAAGATCTTGTTACTCTTCGAACGTCCGAACAAAGAGTCTCTCGCCCGGATGACTCGGTAATTCTCGACGTAGTATAAGGATCATCGATACTCGGAACACCTATAAAAGTGTCCTACTCGTAGGGGACGAAGATTCGATTTTTAGCGGCGATAACTCAGCAGGGTTTCGAGAATCTAAAGGTAATTATTTTTTGAGAGGATCCTACAGGGTATATTGCGTCTTTTTTACGACGGACACTGCGCTTGGTCCCCAGGAGGGAAGGCGGCCAACCTTTGGCTGGAGGAATAGCCAGTGCTGAGGTCGTGGGCATACGATATCTGATGCAGAAAACCGGTAAAGGCCGAAGGCCGATGGAACCGAGAGGCAAGGGACGGTAAACGAAGAAGAAGGACCAAAAGCAAAGACACGATTGTGGGGGCTACGGCACATTGTCTTCGGGTGACTTAAAAATCCAACTCGTGCCTCGTTAACCCTCGTATCTGATACAAGCATAGACCCTCGAAGGGAGTACACGACGTGTGCTTGCTTCCTTCTCCCTCTCGTGCGATCTTTCCCCCTTCGTTTCTTTTTTTTTCTTTTTTTTACCCGATCTTCCACCTTCGTCGACTCGCCCACGTAACCTTGTAGCTTCTGAATGCGGATTACTCGGTAGCGTAACAACCAGATGCCACAGCGTTTCTGGACATCGAACCATTTAACGAATATTTACTAACTTTCTGACAGGAATGGCACTTAAAATAACTTCAGCGATAACTTAGTTTTAATCGTACTTAAAATAATTTTAACAACATACTCGATGCGTAGATAATTATCAACCATGGTATCTTTTTTTTTTTTTTTAATGTCTTGATTACATAAATTAAACAAAAGTATAGTTTCACCACTATCCATTGTAATTTCTCTTGGAACAGTTTGTCGATATATGTACCAATGTCGATAGCAATCGTAATGTTCTTACCTTCCTAATATCGCTTATCGTTAGTGTCAGTAACTTTTAATTCGTATCTCGTATTATTGTAATTTGTAATTGTAACATGGTAATTGTATAGAGGGTGAACGGATGTGTATATAATAAATATAATAAATAAAATTTATTCATTCGAGAGTGAATTTTCGGAGAAACATTCGTATGAAATGTTTCGTTAATTACAAAATACGTTTCATTCTTATTTTACTCTTATTGAAGCGTGTTTCGTTTTTGTTAAACTCTCCATTTGCGAATGACTTTTAATGGAATAGAAAACGAATCTTTTTTGAACGACAAAGGAAACAAAAGCTTCTTGCAATACAAAAAAGTAGGAGAAACTCAAGAAGAGTTTTCTAAAGCACCGATATAAATTCTTGTAATCGTAATTCACTTTTAAGTGGCACGGAGGTAGTGAAACTAGCGTTTCAATGTGCCTTTAAACTTCACAGAAGCGTTGTAAAAATATATGTAAGAAAATAACAAGCCCATTAAATCGACAGAGCGAAACCACCTTCTTTTCGAGACAATGTGCTCGTACTACCATTACTTATTCTTTCTCACTTGGTAAATTGCAAGGAGAAGCAGGATCTCTTCTGTTTCGCTTCGGTTCACACGATTTGTATTCGCGTTTGAGTAGTCTATTACTCGTGCTGAGGTTCCTGGACGTTGTATCGACTGTCTCCTTGAAGATAACTGGATACTTAATCTACCTGAAATATGCACTTTCTTCGTGTTTTATTCCCTAACGATTAAACTTAATTTTTCCTCTCTATTTTCTATTTTGGTTGTGCAACTGCGATCTATTGGCCTTCTTTGCGTCGATTAAAAGTTCCATTTAAAAGCGCTATTGATTTAGTATGAAATTTAATGTGCTTATTATATTCGACGTCTGATTTGTAAATCTTCTGCCGCAAACAGTGAACAAATTGCTTCAGTGTCATATAAAGTATGAAATTGCGTCGAAACTTTTGGAGATACGGAAAAGCGCTAATGAAATCCAACAATATAGAGAGTAGAACTGGATAGAATTATTACTACACGTCGCTATACGTGACTTTTAAAGATTTGTGAGAATTACACACGCTAGGTTAATTAATCGTAAAACGAACGCGTCGCTATGAATCACTTTTGGACGTAAATATACTTAAGTCTTTTACTCACGAGATCGACCACCAATAGTCGCGCACCCCATTTTCATCATGACGTCATTGCTTTTGTGTTTCGTGAGCATGAAATCGTACCTTCCTAACCGATAAAGTTTACATTCAAAGAAAGCGAATTTATATCGTAATCTGAATAGCTCAAACCAGAGAAGATATCAATGAATATGTAAATAGTTTCGTAACAATGATATCAATAACTAATTTAATTATTTAAGATTATAGATAAGATCAGAGAATGAATATAGTAATTTCAGTATTCTAAAACATATTTAGAGATATGTAAGTTATTTCCATCGAGTCTTAAGTGATTTATGAACATAACAGCTTGTACAAAGCTACATAATTTTAAACAATTTACTTGAATTTAACTTGCATCCTTTACGTCACACGATAAATATTTATTATATCTGTCGATAAAAAAATAGATACGTAACGTGTATACGAATACACATTGAAATTTGGCTTAATTTATTAAGGCTTGAGAAATGTTGTTATATATACTATCCGAAAATTATTAAGTATGAAAATTCTAAGAATTGCCAATGATATATCGCATACTAAAAATTAAAGAATAAATATTACACGACATTAAATTATTGCAAATACTTATCATTAACTTGATAATAAAATTCTCGATATTTCGCAACTTATTGCAGAAATTTGTATTTAATAATAATGTCGCAAAAAGATAAAAATAAGAGTGCTGACGTTTTTATTTTACGATCTACTAATAACAGTTCGAAAGCTTTAATCGATAAAATATTTGTCGTGTTGTTGCAGGTCTTCAGGCAGAATTGTTTTACGTAAGAGAAGGCGTTATAAACGAGTATGCCATTAAATTCGTGGTCCCAGTGCCAGCGCAAGTTCACAAGCTGCATTTCACTTGGGAAAATCTCGCCGGTAGGCCGGTAAGTTTTACAAAGGCCTTTGATGTAATTTCTTTGAAATAATTCTTCTCAAACGACGCAAATCTCGAGGAGGGAAAGGAGGTTAAAAAGCTCGCGACTTTAAAACGCAAGGGAAAACGCGAACCCGGTAATGAAAAGAAGCGTTAGCGGCTCTTAAAACGTAGCTTCCGTATCTTCCGTTTGCTTTATTCCCTATTTACGTTCCTTTGACTGGTCGCCACGGTGGATCAAAGTCACCAGGAGCGAGCCACGATAAATTCGCCCGTTAACGAAGGAAACCGTGTGATGGCGAGATCTCACAGACGAGAGAATCTTGTCGGATGAATTCTTGATGAAAACTCTTCAAGCTTGAACGGTCACTGAGCAACTGTTCGAAGCCTTCGCTCTTTCCTTGTTCTCCGTTCCGTTCCTCGCCCTTACGAGACGTACTTATCCAGATTATCGAGGCATGTCGGTCCTTCCCGTTTCTCAGATTCATGCCACAGTGGCGCGGCACTCACCACCATGGTATTCTTCTTCGAAATGAATTTATAAGGAGACCTTCTATATAGTCGATGAAGAACGCTTTCGTTAAAATCGTTGCAAATCTCGCTAATCCGGGCTGCGTTCGAGAGAATTATCAATAGCGTGCCGCGGGGATTAATATCGTGCTGGGAAGCAAGAAATCAGTAACGGAAGAATATGCTTTATCGAGCAGAAATGTGAATAGGATTCGTTTTCATTTGTACCTACGAATGTTTCCAAGGAAAGTGCAGTAGAACTCCATATTATTTGATCCAAATTTTAGTTTGTACCCGATTATTGTGAAATTTTTTAAACGATATTCCGAACAAAATTTTCAAATTAATGATACACATTTCCTTTAAAAGCTATTTTTAATTTTTCGGTGCGTGATCGATTCGATTTTTCAAATTGTCAAATGTACGTGATTAAAAGCAGAAGATTCTAATTAAAACAATATAGATAGTATAGATATAATACTAATTCGATACAGATACATCTTTTCGAACAACGAGATTCTTCGATACTCCATAAATTTTCGTTTCAGGGTATGGAATGAATTTGTCGAAGGAAAGGTTCGATGTGACTCAAAAGTGGTCAGTTTGATTGGCAGGTAGCTGGTGCGCTTAAGTAGCATTCGGGGCACTCGGTTTTGTCGCGAAGGTGACGGATGTCTCGACGCTGGCCATCAGTCTCCGGGCTTCTTCCTCTCCTTCTTCCTCTTTCTTCCATCGAGACATCTCGAAGAAGTGGCTGGACCACTTTGTCCTACTCTCGGATCTGTTCTTTTTTTTTCCGCACATCGTCGACGAGTCAATCCGACACTGTGCTGCATTCTGTCCACTTTTCGCCGCCACTTTGTCAAAGTACCATCGTCCTCAACGAGAGCGCGTTAGCAAAAAGCATTTTCCCCAACACACTAATAATTCATTCGTCACTGTACTTTCGATCGTTTTCTACGAACTCGTACACAAGTAATACTTCTCAATATCATATTATCTTCATGACTTAGTAAACGAACAAAAAGTTAAACGCATAAAATTGCGTACGTATATTTTCTGCTGTGTACTAGAATAACTAAAGACGATTACGATTATAATTTATAATTAACGTTCGAGTTATTTAAATAAAACACTCGTAACTATAAAAACAATGTAAAATTTCTAATCCTTATAGAGATACGAGGCACAAGACATAACGCAACCAGATCTGATTATGTAGCAGTATGTAAAATCTAATAGGTAAATTTATTGAAATTAAAGGGGTGATCTGCGTACCACTAAATGATCGTTACAATTTCATTTTATTGTTTGCGAGTTTAATTTTAGTGCTATATTTGCTCTGTAGTTACGAGACGAGAATAAATTAACTTTCCACCATTTTTCTTTTTTCTACTGAATATAATTTATCCTTTTCTTTTTTTTTTTTTTTTTTTTAGAAAAAAGAGATAGGTTATTTCTCAGCGCGATTGTAAATATCGCATATTTAATCACGACATAAATATCGAAAGTTTTGAATAATTTTATAGTTACGAGATGCGACGTATAAGAACCGTTTCTTTCAATAAATTTTTGCCATTTGTTGGATTTCTGTGAGATCATAATTTCGAAAAATCAGTTTCTTACTATACAAATTGTTTTGTAAAAGTCAGAAAAAATAATAATCATGCGATAGGAAAAATTCTTGATAAATGTTAAAAATTCGAGTTAGGATCCAAATATTTTGATTTACTTTTTATCGAGATATATGGCCTTTCGTTTTTGTTAAAAGACGACTCTATCTATCAGACGTTATACCAAACTTTATTCTTTAGATGATACGTTTGAGATTAAATAGTATTTTGTAAGAGTTCAAAACAGATAATTCTCGTCCCATTTCACCAGATATAGAGTATGTAGAATATAACAGAACACAATGAAGAAGAAACGCTACGATCTTTCTCGACTATCTAACACGATACATCATTTTATACTATAATGGTTACCACATGATTTTATAAAAATTAATATAAACTACTGTTTCGATTAGTATCTCGTCAATTTCAAATTGAATAGTGCTGAAGATTGAATATGGATGAGATTGCAGTATATTTTGAAAAGGTTAACGTTAGTTAGGAACTCTATTCTATATATGATTTGAAGCATCATGCGGTATAATTAACATTTTCTCAGTACAGTACTCCATCGTGGTTGCGTTATTCGTTTATTGTATTGTAGCGTTATGATATTCAAAGATATGAATAGCGTTATGCCGAAACTGAGATAATATTATTTGAGTACACTTTGCGAGCCTCCTCTTGAATTCTTCTAATTTTAAGAATTATCTCCAAAGGCAAAAGTAAATTTCGTGTTAACGAATCCAAGCTTAATGAAGAAAAGTCTTTATTACCGGGGAAAAAGTGCTCGCCTTTTTTGTAGGTCAAAGCATGTATTTTTTTATTAAAACAACTTAACATTCCAATTAAGCAAAGAATGTAATATGTATAACACTGGTAGAATTTTATTATAAAAAGAATCTATATAATATAAGAAATAGTATAAATATAAATATAATATAAATCTAAGAAACATGCCAATTTACATAAATAAGGTAGGGAGGCTATATTATGCTCAAAATTAGATCATTCTAAGGATATAAAAATACTATATGAGATTAATTTCTGCTTTCATTATTTTCATTTGCATACCTATTTATTTATCGTTACATATTTTGTCTTTAAATGCTTATAGAAGTATCCGAAAATGTAAATTTTTCAATTCGGAGAATTTAGTATTCCTGTTTTCGCGATCGATAATCTGCGAGTGGCATATTTTAAGTAAAATATTTGCCGAGGCAATTCTAGGAAAAGAATCGTCAGAAACACGGCACGTTCGTAAAATTTCACGCTGCAGCGTTGTTTGGCGAGTTTCTTGCAAAGTCTCGGGTTGTTTTGAGGCGTTCAGAAAATGGAGAGAAAAAAATCATAAAAAATTCCTGACAGTTTAAGTCGAATGGTTAGCCGGTTTACAGAGGCATTCACTGTCAGCACGTAGTTGGTCGCTCGTGGTCATAAAAGACCGCAAGTTGAAGTAGCCTATAACGTATACAGCGCAAAGCGTGCAGCGTATAGCGTGTAGTGTACGGAGTGTAGCATGGTAGCGACAAGCAGGCAAGTTGACGAGGTGCCTTCTCCGCGGCTAGTTGGGAACCGATCATCATTGCGAGCTGGTAATCAGCTACGAGCTCTTCGGCTTCAACCGTGCTCCTCTTTCTTTGATCTAGCATCTCTTTTCCCCTCTTCTTTTCTTCCTCGTCTCCCTCCTTCCCTCCCCTCCTCTCTCTCTCTCTCTCTCTCTCTTTCGTTCTTTCCTTTCTCTTATCCCCCGGGCTTCTCTCGCCCGCGGTCTTCTAGATTCACTTTGCCCTCCACTGGGCGCAAATTGTCTTCCGAGAATGGTACGTTTCAGATTATAGGAAGGTTCAACGTTCGCGTGATTACGAGCAAGTAGTAGCAACTCTCACCCCTTCCGTCCTTCGGACTTTCTTCCATTTGTTTATCGTCCTATCCGCCCTTCATCGATTCTTAAAAAACAATACCTTTTACCTTGCTTCTTCCGTTTCTCCACTTCTTTCTTTATTTCTTCTCTACCAATTCGTTCTTTGTTCTTCCCCTTACACGCGGAAACAGTCTACGTAGATCAGAAATTTCCAGTGATTTGCATTTACCGTACCTTCCTTCTTTTCATGGATCCGCCGGGAAATTGCACATTTCGCTCGAAACAGGTGCGCGTAAACGCGTGACTCGGCACGGAAATGCGAGTTCATTCGTGTTCATTTAGCGAGTCGCGCTGCGATACGTGAAATTGCAATTTGGATCGCACGGACGAACAATTTTTTTGTTTATTCTACCGATTCGCCAGAGAAAATATATCTTTTCTCATTCCAGATTATTCAATGCGAAAAAGTTTGAAAAATTTACTCACTATACTATTTGAAGCTTATTATACTGTCGTATATTTCGAATATTATTGAACATTATGAAAAGTCGCCAATGAAAAATCATATGAGCTTTCCAAGTATTCGATACAAGCGTTTAAAATATATTAATAATACGCAACTATTTTATTATATGATTTATAAATTTTGCGGCAAAGTATTACAAATAATTCGCTTAGATCGACATTCTGTCGCTTTATTCCATTCTCAATAACTGAATTTATTCGATGTTTAAGTTAGTAACGCCTTTATAAACATTTAATAATCTTACTTAACTTTTCAGTTGCCGTATACAATGTCGGTAGACATCAGCAATCCATCAGCCTTGAGTAGTTCTCTGAATATATCACAGGCTGGTGAAATTCCAGTCGGTGGACTGCAGACTTGGGCTTTGGCATTGCATTGTGGCCCGTATGACGCGGAGGTGGACTTGAGTCTTCGGATAAATGTCTCCCTGTCGAGAAGAAACACGACCAGTTTGGACTTTAAACGAAAGAAAATCTGTCTGAAGGATAAAAGTAACATAGGAGCGGAAGAAGTTCTTGTCGCAGCTTCCGGATCCTCTTCTGGCGGACAGGTGTTTTATGCTGCTATCGGTTGTGCTTGCGCATTCATCGCAGCGATTTTTGTTCTCGTTATTGCTTATTACGTGCGTGACAAGAAGACTAGGAGGCATCGGGATCCTCTTCAGTAAGTGATTTTAAATCACGTAGTCATTAATTATTCTTGATATTTCACAAACTAATATTTCCCAATTTCATTTGCTTTTTAATGTCAAATTGACGTATTGGTAAAAAAAAAAGAAAAAGATATAAAGGGATATATACCAATTAAATTTATAAATTCTCTCATTGCAAATAAAAAAAAAGTCATACATTTTCTATAAATTTATAAATTTTTTAAACGTATTTAATTTCATATGAAGTTATGTTTGCTATTGAAGAGAATCAAGGGGCCTCAGTTCTGCGTGCAGTGTGGAAAGAGGCACTGGAGTCGGACCTGCACAGACCTTTTTATCACCTGAGACACCTCCACCTGCTTCTGCAACGTCTACTTCTACTTACAGAAGATTAGACGATCGACCTAGTCGAGAATTGCACGAAAGGATTCAAGAAATTACGGTTCAAAGGTAGATAATATTTCTTTAGCTAAAGTATTACGAGCGGAACAACAGGTTTCACGCTCGATACTTAACAAATACGATAATTAATTTGTATCTAATAAGATTATCGAAGCATTGAACGAATTAAGTTGATAACGAAAGCGATGTGAAGTACTTTTGTAAATGTTCTTATTTATGTTAGGGTTAATTTTTATCACACGAGATTGAGGATTTTACGTAAACCTGTTTTTTTTTTAGCGGACTATGTGTTTTATCGAAAACTTATACTATAGATATTTACTTATATTTAATGAAATAAAATATAATCGTATCTGATTATAAATAATGATTCAAGCAGAGAGTATTCGCATCTTTAACGCTATAAACATTAATATCGAATGGATTGCGAACTTTTATGCGTTTATGAAAACCTTAAAAACATAAAAATACATAAAATAATAAAATAGTCATAAATTTGCATAAATATCCGTAGTCTAATAAATAAATACATACATATACGGGAAAAATTAAATTACGGGAGTGAAGTATCCCAGGAGCAAATTTATCCAGTTTTTGGCAGGTATAGATGGGAAGACCGAAAGCATACACGAATGTAAAAAAAGATTCGAAGTACTTACGTTAACCTGCTTCGATTATTCAGGCTGCTTCCGTTTCGATACTCGGCCGATCGTTTCAACCTCCCAATAATTTTGTAAAGAAGGACTCCGGAGTCTGTACGAAATAATTATTGGTTTCGTTGATGGTACAGTCACGAATACCGAAGTAATCGTGTTTCGCACTTGTTACAGATGCAGGGTACGCCTCCTCAGCATCGAAATGGAAGGCACATTCGGTCGCGTGTATAGAGGCAGTTATCACGAAGAGGGTGCGTCCTCCCCGAGGGATGTCCTAGTGAAAACTGCTGCTGAACATGCATCGCAATCACAAGTAAGTATTTTTTCCTTCGTCTGCCAATTAACTTGTCTTCTTCCAACATTATTAATGAAATTATAGCGTACCAAGTTTCCTCTTAACTCACCTGCACTTAGTTCCGAGTAGTATCACCGTCTTATTATACGACTTTATACTCTTATATACGCGAGTTTTGATCGAGTTCATTGTCTTTGCTTTGAAGGTTGCTCTTCTATTACGGGAAGGTTTAGCGTTATACGGTTTGAGTCATCCAGCGCTGCTTCCTGTTTTGGGTGTCTCCATCGAAGACAGAAGCGCGCCTTTTCTCTTGTATCCGCACACTGGTTACAAGAACATGAAGAGGTTCTTGCTGAGGTGCAAGTTGAGCAGCGAAGGGCCACCGAGAGCACTCACCACGCAGGAAGTCGTGGAAATGGCCCTTCAAGCTGCCAAAGGGGTCCAGTATCTTCATAGAAAGAGACTGGTGCACAGAGATTTGGCCGCTAGGAATTGCGTGTAAGTAGAAAGCAGAATTATTTAAAGCCTTGCTTCCAGCAAAAACATTTTACTTTTTATTTATAGTTATTCATACACCTATAAACAGACGGTCAACTGGATTTCACGCGTACTTGACCATTTTCAACGGACGTCTCGTTAACATGGAAATCCTAATTGCACCGGATTTTTTAAATTTCTGCTCGAGCATAAAAGCGATCTTTTATAAACTTATATACCGCACTGAATATTTTAGCGAAGCATCGTTCGAAGCGTTATAAAGCTAAGGTTGTTACGTTTCGTTGCGATATTAATTGGCCGTGCGGCATTAATTAGGAATAAATACAGTGGCTCGAGACTGCTTTAATTACCGACTGTTACTGTTTCGCCTCGCGGAGATGGCCTTAACGCTCCTCTTGGTAGATCCTTTTTGCCCGACTTTTTGCATTACCACGCGAACCAGTCGACAAATTTAAACCAAGCCACGCTTAGCTTATTTGCTCCTTTTCGCCTGCACTTTAGCATTTGTATCAGCAGTTAGTACACCTCGAAGATGTTTAACGATCAATGTTTTATTTCATTAGGGTTGACGATGATCTGAGGGTACAAATCACGGACAACGCATTAGCAAGAGACCTGTTCCCGCAGGATTATCATTGCCTCGGCGACAACGAGAATCGCCCGATAAAGTGGCTTGCCATTGAAAGTTTACTTAATAAAGCGTTCAGCACTGCTTCCGACGTTGTGAGTAAATCAACTTTCTTTGGAAATTTGTTATCAACTTAAGAACCGAAGTCGCACAAAGTTTTTATTACTTTTGCTTACGAATATAATAAAAGTAAATCGATAAAAAAAGAGTTAATTATATTTCGATGTTTCGATCATCCTAAAGTATATATTTTATTCAGTTTAGAGAACTTCTTACATTTTTGAAAAAAGAAGTCTTAAAATAAATAATACAATTGCATGAAAGGAAATAGATATTCATTAGGTATATATACAGACTGTTCTATATGATGCAACGCATGATTTTCCAGCGGTGATTTTTCATTCGCGGCTACCTGACAAAAAAAAAAGAAAGTTTTGTACAAAAGTTTATCGGTATCGAGTAAATAAAAATTTCGAAAATAGTTTGTTTCCACAACGAAACCGAAGTCACTTTATATTACACCCTACTATAAAGGATATTAGGATGGTTTCAAAAAGCATGCAGTTTGAACGCGATCTTCGTTTCAATTTATGGGTATTATTCAAACTTTTACGAATATGAGGTTGCTAAAGGTTGTTGAATAACTACGATTGTTCTATAACTTTCTATTATCTCCAGAAATTATATAAATTTTGTTACAAATTTAACATAAATTTGTAATTAAGAAAAGAAAATATTAATGTATATTTATTAATGTTCCAGTGGGCATTCGGAGTCTTATTATGGGAACTTACGACGTTAGCACAGCAACCGTACGTGGAAGTGGACGCGTTTGAAATGGCTTCTTATCTCAGAGATGGGTATAGATTAGCACAACCAATAAATTGTCCCGATGAGCTGTTCGCGGTTATGGCTTATTGTTGGGCAATGTCCGCGGACGAAAGGCCGACGTTTAGCCAACTGATAGTCTGTCTTCAAGATTTCCACACTCAATTGACCAGATACGTTTAATCGTCGTACGATTGAAATCGAATGCAGTTCGTACAAAATATATAGATCTTGTGTCCGAAAGATTTCTAAAACTTAGAAACGTGACTGAAAAAAGAGGATCGTTGATAGAACGTGTATATAATAGTAGTACTTAAACGATAATTTTAAGACTTTCAAAAAGTCAAGCAAATATTCGTGGCTATAGGCACGTAGTTTCATATGTACTTTGTAAGAGAGAGAATCGAATCGAATCGAGCGTTTTAAAAGTTATAAACGCTTGGATCGTAAAGCTCGTTTTTGTAGAGTCTATTATGTAATGTATCGTGAAAAGAGTATTAAATAGACGCAGGCACGTAATCTTTATAATAGCATTCAGTAACGAGTCACGGTAGAGATTCGATGTATGTAACGCATAATTTATTTCCACGTTAAGACTGAATCGAATATTTAACTGGCAGTGTATCGCTTATTCGGCGAAATATCATCATGCGAATCCAACGTATCGAGGAACTGCCAAACCCTGCATCAGCGTAAACTGCCAATTCCTTACTCAGGAAGTCGTGTAATCGAGCAAAAACGTGTTGGACATTTCTGAACGATGTGATACGCTTCGCTTGCCACATGATGAGTGTTTCGAGTGTGCCAATACCCATTTTGTATTTTTGTATATATTTACATATATGTATATGTGTAAGCGTTAGCTATAAATAGAGAACCGTAACACGGTTCGAAAACTGTGTACATAGTAAGCGAAAAGAGATTGTGCGAAAGACGTTATGTACAAATCGCAGATGTTGCAGTCATAATAAAGCGATATAATACACACGCCTGTTATTCGCTATTTCTTCACCGAGAACCGATAACACCGTAAAGCTCTCCTCCCTTTCTCGATGAAAGTCGCCCGATTCCTTCGACTAGTTATTTTTGGCGTTTCTTCATCGTGGCTGAAGCAACAGAGCCGAGGGAGAATTCTCGAAGCTGAAAGAGTTTTTGTTTTCTCGGAAATCGTTCATCAAATCGTGAGATATCGTCTGGTTAAACGACTCCTGTAATTCGTGTACCCAGCGCCGGGAACGTCGGTTGACAAAATTAATGGGGTACCTTCCTACCGTGACGTCTTGTTTAAAATGACAGATGAGCTTGTGTCTAATTTTCTGGTGTCTCTCGCTGGCTCTGGGCTCTGTTTCGCGTACAATCGGGTACATCTTTCACGATAAAAAATAACATTTTCGAGGATTTATAAATCACGCGGCTGTAATTAATTATTGTCTTCTGACGGTTTCCCATATTTTTTTCATTCTTTCGCAATTCTTTCGTTTAATCAGATAAATATAATCCATTCGGATATGTAAATTCAGTTAAAAATCGACTCTCAGATATCCTCGTCATTTTCGGTATAGTTCGCTCTTAAGCGAGTCCGGGGTTGATTAAATAGCAACGAAGAAATGAAGAAAGGAACATCGGGGTATCTACGTGCGACGATAGATGCTATCTAAGCGGAAAATATAACCACGTTACAAATAAAACGAGTTTGAAAACTAATAGAATTTTAACAATTTTTTCAAGAGAATAGTTGGGTTTGCGACCCACGTTTCCTTCGTGATTCTTGATCCTCGCGATGAGCACAATACGATGCAACAAAAAATTTTTTCATCGAATTTCAAGATCAAGGTGAATTTTGCGACTATTTTTTTTTTGTAGATCTAGAGGTGTAGAATAACGCCACGAACCCTGATGACGAATCATTTTCAAACACGCTGTACATATATTATTTCTACGTTTTTCAATAGATGATTTGAATTTACAATAAGCAGATTTTATAAGAAGTCAATAAATATATAAATGCATTAATTCGTCATTAATTTACATTAATTTATTTAATTTATAGTTCGCTCAAATTCAATTACTGTTATTGCACGAATATCATTACATTCGATGCTTCAATGATATTGAAGTGTCCGGATATTTATGAACAGTAGCCTATGGGATCAAGAACGATAATAAACATCGTGTAATGTCCGCTATTATTAAATTCTGTTCAAGCTATAAAAAAGTTAAAAGAGCGGATCGACGCAACGAGGGTTTTAATGAATTTCAATGAGCTTCCGCGACCCTTCGTTTGCGTAGGGGCTTAGTCAAACGTTAGATGTAAACGACGGGATTTCAGATTGTTTCAATCCCTGTGTACCGACTCTGACCGTACTGTAACGGGGTGCATTTCAGAGTAGTCATCCTTTATTCTTCACGTCGAAAGAGCAACGCAACGTCATTCGCGCGCGCCTCGTGTCTTTTTAGTTTCGCCGCGAGGTTCTATTCAACGCGCACGACTTTACACGTATTCTCGTTTTAAAATCTTCTTTGAAGAAGTTGTGAAAATCAAACAATGATCGTGTATATTTTCTCGATACTTACGACAATGAATCTTTATATTGTCATTGACAATCCTTGTACTAAGTATCTATTTGAAAGTAAATATATTTTCTTAGTATACCGGTATAGTAGTATATCGAAAAAAAAAAACATTCGTAGAGATTCAATTTTACATCGTAATTTAGAGTCAGAATTTTTAAACTTCAATTTTCATTCAATTATTTTTATTACGTTTCTACATGTCTATTATGCATCTTTTTATGCAAAATTATTTAACAACATTTTTGAGAGGAGGAAGGAAGTCGACCAGTATATTAGCTAATATCAATGATTTGAAATCGCATTAATTTTTTTCCGCCAATTAGCGATAACGTGTTATTAAATATAGGTTCTTTAAGAAATAACGACAAATTCCATGTATATAAAAGTATACTAACTAAATTCGGCTGGAGAAATCTGGGATATCTTGTATATTAAAAGAATCTCATTGACACGTAAGCAATGATATAACGTAAAGAGGTGTTAGTAAGACTAACACCTCTCTAACATGTGGAGGAAGCTATTCATTGGAGAAATAACATATTGCGTTGTTCCTTCTTTTAATTTGCATACAATCACGTTCGCATTAATTAGTCATAAAACCCAAATGCTTAATATTCATTTCGGTTTCGCGTTACCTAACGTTTTAAGAGGCAATTAAGGACGATTTCTCAGACAGCACACTTTTCGCTTTCGGTTAAGTTTTCCCTTTTTTTTATGCCACTTAGATGCACGGAGGTCATTGTAATTTTCTTGCACACGTACAGCAATCACTGTCATTACTATATGTATGTATACATCCTGTTTGAATACTTATCCCTTCCTCGGAGCTACTCCTTCGTACAACATCGAAAACTCTGCTCGAAAAGATAGTACCAATCGAAGAAACAATGGAGAAACGAATAAGAGAGATTGTTCTTTTCGTTCTTTTGACGGTGTTTGCGTGGAAAAATTATATATCGTGTATAGAGATTTCTTCGCAGATTGTATTTGATTCCGAAGAAAATGAACGAGATTCGAACGATTTCTACTTGAAAGATTCTCTTAATTTAAACCAAGTTAACGATCAATTAGCAACGAATCGACAGATTCCTAAATCTTTTATCTTCGCGATAAACAGCGAGGATGCATTTAGAATGTCGAATAAAAAAAGGAGTCATTTTACACAAGTAAGTAATTTTACCGTTTTATATTCGAAGAACCGTTTGTAATGTGTTAAATAAAAAGATGGAGATCGAAATGAAATACTTCCAGGACGATTCAACGAAGCAGCCAATTGTTATTAATAATATTCAAATTATTGTGAGTGAAAATGGAACAAAGTCCGGCATAGACGTATGCAAAAATGGGATATGTAATATCTCAGTCTCGTCAAGACTCAATAACGAAGGTAACATTGTAACTGACGTTCATCTTACCGTAATAACAAAATCGGAGGCTGATTTTAAGACGAATGATATTCCAATCGTGGATGGAGTTCGTGGTGTAGCAAATACGTACGATCTTGGTCTTCGTAATCTAAATCGTTCACGCCCATCGACATATTTATACAATACTCCACAGGTAACGCTAATTATATTAATTAATAAGCAATCTTTAATTCCAGTCTCCCTTTTGAATATCGCTATTCTAAGCTCTAATCTGTTATTAATTCCCACGCGAAACTTAATAGAGATTTATAAAATAATTTATATTTTTAAATAGTTAACGAAACTAATCATAAGTAACATTTGTAATACTATGTACTGCATACCACAGTAATTTATGTCTAAATAGACGTGCAGTGACTTACGAAAGTATTTGAACACTTTTTCACAAATACGACGTTTATTGCAAACAAACGCGTTATGAAAAATTGGTACGCACTGTGAGTATACTTGCCTCGAATATAGCGCTAGAACTGGTCCCTCCAAATACACGAGGCTTACTATTAATAATATGACGAAGAGTCGACTGTCCACATAATTTTGTAATCTTTAGAAAGTGTACGTTTGCAATAAGTATCTTGAAACTTTAATGAACTTTACGTAAAATCTTTTATAACATACGTAATGTATTAAGGAAAAGATTCTATAAGTGCTCAAATACTTTCATAAACCCTCGTGTACACGTTAGACGATAGAAAACTGTTTTCAATTCCTGCTAAATTTTGTATTTCTCAGAACCTTTTACTTTACTTTTACGGAACATCCACAAGCGAGTGATATCGATAAAAAATTCACGTACGAACAATATCTATCTACCAATGTATATATTATAATGTCAGAGTGCCTTTTAACACTTTGTTTGTAGTCTCATATCCTGCACAATTTTGCAAGGTAAATATGTAAATGGAAAGTGCGTCAACGCTGACAAAAATAAAAGACTTCGCCTCGTGTCTGCCGTCGCCAACTCTTGAAAAACATAAGACGTCGATTCACGTATCCCGATGTTAATGAGTTAATATAAAATCTTTACGTTAAATCGTTAAAGTTTCATGCGATGAAACATTTTCATTACATTTTTATTTTACAGAATTTCGAGATATAGACAATAATATCTTTTAAGTATCGATATAAAGATATATAAATAATAAAATGTTGTAGATCCAAAGTCGTTACCAAGGCGGTGAACCTTGGTACCAAGGCCGAAGGAGTTTTCAAAGACCTCGAGTTAAACCTGTTGTTGACGACAAAATAGAACCGCCTCTTAGCGAAACTCAACGGAACAAGGAATAAAAATCAAGAAATTATTAATGTACGATGTTCCTATTGTGAACAATATCATCGTGTTTAATAAAATACAAATAACGACTTTATATTTACTTGATTGCTTTACAAAAAGATTTCAAACGAGGCAAGAAATATTCACAACTGTTTCTACAGGCATTTAGATACAGATATTGCCCCATTCGTAGCTATTAGAATACCTATAGAAACCAAGATAAGAAAAACAAATCATTAGGAACTTGCTGAAAATCTAGGATTGTTACTTTCTTTAGAACTTCATCGGTAAAAAAAACCGTGGATTTTTACGCATTTACGCATTACTTGCATTCATAAAAATATTATATAATTTGCATAAAAATCCACGGTCTACTCGGTTATGACCAATAGATTGAAGCTTTTCCCTTATCTATATTTTCCTCTCTTTCCACCACTGATCGATATTGGCATTTATGCTATTAGATATTCTGTTACATTTTCTATTTTTATGTTTCGCGTATTTATGAATCTTATTCATTATTATTATTATTATTATTATAAGTTTTGCTTTTACGAATAATTCCATCAGATTCAAATTTTCAGCAGACTCTCTCAATGTCCTTTGATTCGATCGAATTGATTTAAAATTTTCCCAGCGAGATTCGAATCAAAAGATGGTCTACGCCAACATATGGAATTATCAATTCATTATTTTCTTACAGCTCTCGTAAATAACTTCCACAAATTTTCACACGTAATTCTGACTCATTAATCGGATCCTTAATGATCTTGGTCGATTATCACGTTTTCTATGATATTAAGGACTCGGAATACTTGTAAACGGTGGAATTTCTACATAGAGAGTAGAGTTATACCACATTAAATTAGTGAAAAGAACGCTATTCTATTCTATGTATCTGTAATAGAATATTCTAGTAGGGAAATTAAGTTTTTGAGAACTTTAGAATGGTATATCTGAGCGTACTAGGTAATCTACGAACTTAACCACAGATTTAATTACTCAACTATTCGTGGACAATTGCGCGTGAAATAGTTTTATGCGCCTCATACTCTGGGTGTATTACTTGAGTACAATGAGTGTTTTTACGCCAGCCATTTATGTATATTTGGTAAGTAAACGATTAAAAATATTATCTATAATCCCGAGTTACAAAGAATGTTGGATTTAAAAGGATAAAAGAAAACAATTGTGTTTTATCGCGGTATTAACGCGTTCCATTGAAGATCAATGATACCGAAAATCCAACCGAGGACGTACATTTTAGTCCTGGACTGTTCGGTAAGTAATTTTTCCATTATCATTTACACCTGTTGTCGAAGATTTGCGAGAGATTGTTTTTCCATCGGGACCAACCAAGGTGTGAGAGCTAGAACTGGAAAACACTCCGTAATTATTGCTAGACGGTGGAGGAAGTTCACTGCCGAATCTAGATTCTATTCCCGGTGCAACCTGAAACATTAACGATAAATTTTCCTCGGTAAATAATTCCTCCAAATAACGATAATCTTTGTAGCAACAACAATTAGACTGTCTAATAGACACATATACAAAAATATATAAAATATCCAATGGCATCTACTTGTTGTAATATTTAGCAGTGAAACAAATCTCTATTGGAGTTCTATTATTTTAGTTGCGTTCATAAAATATGAATCTGCATAAATATCCACAGTCTATTAATAATAATGAACGATAAGTTAACCGATTGTTCCAATTAGGCTCGACAGCAAGAATACCGATCGAGTTCTTTTTCATCTCATATTATACGAGTATAAAAGGTAAAGTTTCATTCAAAGAGTTATTCATACTTCATAGATTCATAAATACTAAAGTACTAATTTATTAATTTATTTTTTCGTACCGTATTTTCTCTCTTATTTCCCGTAAGTATCCTACTATTTGCGAACCTAGGTTCTATAAATCTATTTACGTTTGGACCAAGCGAACGAATGCCCGTTCTTCCCTCATTTCAGTAAAATTAAGTTTACGCAAATTCGAACGAACGCTCTAATTCCTGCTCTACGTTCTTGTTCGTTTGACCTGAACGCGTTTTAAGAAGTACTGGTAAATTCAGGAGGTAATACACGTGTAAACTCGTGAAACTTACTGGATTAATTGCACCTGCTTGATAACCGCCGTCTGGTCCCAAATGAATGCCAGAAACAGCGGTATGTGTTCCAGGGAAACCATTAGCTCCGTCAGTGGCTATGCGATTAGTTGCTTCAAAGATCCTATACGCATGTGTAAAATTTGTGTATTAGTTGCTTTTATAACGTTATCTCCATTAATACGAACTCTATTTATTGGAGCAAAAGTTTTTAGTTAGCGTCAGATTAACGGAGTTTTTGTCGATTGAAAACACTTATGCGAATGTGGATTCCTATTATGCGAATAAAGAATCGCAAAGAATACGAATTGCAATTATATAAACTATATAAACATTTATTAAAAAAGATATGTTTTGATCAAACATGTGTAAGTTTGAGTTTACGTGCCATAACATAGGATATTATCGACCATGAGGTTTAATATCTGGTACAGGTAAGGTCAAGTAGTTTCTATGGTTCAAAATAAGACGAAAATCGAGAATGATAAAATCGCATTGCTTACAAATTATTCTACGCGTGAAAATAAGTAAGTAACGCAGTGGCATTACGATAACAGCTCGTCAAGTTCAGAAATTTCAAAAAAATTGTCCATGAAATGATTTTTTAACAATAGCGATAGTAATCTTCGGTTAAAACCTCACCAACCATATTAAACTTACGATTGTTGTTGCTTTTGGATTTCAGCTTGCAATTGTCTGAAATTTTCCTCCATTTGTTGCTGAAAATCAGGAAACGTAAATCCAGTGTCGAAGTATGGCGCGCCTGTAAACGATAAAATAATAAGTACATATTGACAATATATGAAAGATAGTTAGAGAGAAAAAACAAATTGATCGCTCTTTAACGTTCATGCAGCGGTACGTGTTATAATATATCGAGTGTATAGAAAAATTTGTAAAGAATATAATAATGTATCGTGTTAAACTACCTTCCTCCCACGTAGCTACTACCATGATAGATACTCCTAAGACATTAATCTTCAAAAATACAACGTGAAATAAGGAATTTAAAGCGAGGGAAGATAGTATAAGATCACAATATATTTAGTGAAAGGTAAAAAAGTAAATAAAAATAAAAAATGCTAAGTTGTTTTCTTTAATTATTCACTGTTATAAATTTTTCGTCAAAAGTTATATCCCGTTCTACGTTTCTTTGTAATATTCTATGTATAATTGCACAGAATCGCAAAATCTTTCGATGCAAATACCTTCAGCAACCGTTGAAAGTATTTTATAATACTATAAGAAAATTATAATCCTATGATTATCCTGTTTCAACGATTACACGTATTCCCTCCGAAATATCCAGCTTTATCGTTCGCTACACTCGACATTACGAATTTATCATGGTTATTAAAGATTTTTCTAAACGAAAATTAGCACAGCGCATGCATCCACCCGATAATCTTCAAGCTGGTAATCTTGAGTTCGACTTTGCCCATTTTATTAATTATTACCTCCTCCGTAGCTACCATATGCCCCTGTGTTAAGCATGTTCGGCACGTTGCCAGTGTTCGGTTCGACGACCAAAGGTGTGTTGACCGTGTTCAGATTGTCAGGGTATCCTCCTTGATAACCTAACGGCGATGCGTTTAAATTTGTGCTATCAGCAGAAGCTCCAGCCGATGCACTAGCAGAAGCGAAAGATGTCGCAGGTCCAGCTCCGCCATTAGGTGCAGTCCATGCATTATTATTACCAGTATCGGGTATAAAGTAAGGGTTGTAAGAGTTGTAAGGATCGTAAGGTACCGAAAAGTCGGGAGTGAACGAAGGCATGAAGAACGGAGGGAACTGGAAAGTCGGGAATCCAGGATACGTGAAAGTTCCTGTATTTGATCCTTCGTTTGGAGCTGGGTTTGTTACTTGGTTCGATTCAGGCTTTTTATTAGGCACTTGAATTTCATCGTCTAGATTAAAACGCGATCCTATTTCAAAGGCGGCGGCTGTCGATGTTGGATTAGTTACTTTTCCAGAATCGGATGGTTGTTTCGTTGTAGGCGCGGTTGTGGTCTCAGATTTTGGTCTCAGCGTCGTAGATTTGCCAGCTGGACCAGACGACATGGGCTTCGACTTAGGATCCGTGGATTCGCTATTTGGACTAGAAGTTGGAGTCTCTGATTTAGGTGTGGTAGGCTTGGGAGTCGGAGAAGAAGTCGCTGCTTCGGGTTTAGGCGTGGATTCGCTGTTTGGACTAGAAGTTGGAGTCTCTGATTTAGGTGTGGTAGGCTTGGGAGTCGGAGAAGAAGTCGCTGCTTCGGGTTTAGGCGTGGATTCGGGATTTGGACGAGAAGTTGGAGTCTCTGATTTAGGTGTGGTAGTCTTGGGAGTCGGAGAAGAAGTCACTGCTTCGGGTTTAGACGCGGATTCGGGATTTGGACTAGAAGTTGGAGTCTCCGACATAGGTGCGGTGGTCTTAGGAGTCGGAGAAGAAGTCATCGCTTCGGGCGTAGGCGTGGATTTCGGATTTGGACTAGAAGTTGGAGGTTCTGAGTTAGGTGTCGTAGGTTTGGTAGTTGGACTAGAGGTTGTAGTTTCTGAATTAGTCTTAGGCGTAGTAGATTTGGCAGTTGGACTGGGAGTTGTGGCTTGTGGTTCGCGCGTTGATCTTCGATTCGGTCGAGTGGTCGGTTTAGCAGACGTTGGACTTGGTTCGGGAGTCTTACTCGTATTTGAACTTGAATCAGGTGTGCTCGTTGAACTTGGTTTCGGAGTCTCATTAGTATTTGGAGTTAAATCAGGCGTGGAATTCGTAGGATCCGAATTGGGCGTTGTAGGATCTGAATTGGGCGTTGTAGGATCTGAATTGGGCGTTGTAGGATCTGAATTGGGCGTTGTAGGATCTGAATTGGGCGTTGTAGGATCTGAATTGGGCGTTGTAGGATCTGAAGTGGCCGTTGTAGGATCTGAATTGGCCGTTGTAGAATCTGAATTGGCCGTTGTAGGATCTGAATTAGGCGTTGTAGGATCTGAATTGGGCGTTGTAGGATTTGAATTGGGCGTTGTAGAATCTGGGCTAGGCGTCGTAGGATCTGAATCAGTCGTTGTAAAATCTAGACTAGGCATTGTAGGATCTGGCTTTTTTGTGGAAGTACTTTGAGAATTTTTGTTGGGCGGAGTCGTACTGGTAGGGTTCAAAGTAGACGTAGGTATAGTCGTACTTTTGATAGTACTGCTGGATTCTCGTCTCATCCTCGATAGTCCGTTGAAATCCATCTCGCGTGGTCTATCTTCGTGCAATCCATCTTCGTCGATGAAAAGAAAGAAAATACCATTTTTTTCGTTTTTTAAATTGTTTTTACACAAACGGGTCACTGTGTCTTTGCGATCAACATTTCGCACATCTCACTGTTACCACCAGCATGCTTTTGTGATAAGTTTCAGACGCTTTTAATTGCAGGGAATTCCTTCACCTTCTGCATGCATGTAAAGGAAAAATTTCATCGCGTAAAACGTTAAATACGTGCGTTAACTTTCAGACCTTTTGTTCTTTTTTTCTCTCTCGAAAGACCTTAATCGTTCAAATCGCACGATCTTCGTTACTTTCACATAGAACATAAAACATGCAGAAAGATTATGCGACAGATGGTGATTTGGTAAAGTACGTTCGTGCACATGCCTGTTTCTTCGCGTAAGTAGGAATCTATACGTGCAATGGATACGGACAATTGTAGAATGGAAATGAAAAAGATCTAAAATAAATGACGAAAAAATGCTATCGATTGATACGAATTACTTGCAAAATAAGTCCTGTACGAATTATACTTGAATTTTCCGACGCTCTCAACTGTTTTCGTAAATCAGTCGAAGAGATACTGGTTCGAGTAAATGTATGAACTTTTAAAATTCCAGTTTCTTCATAAACATTGCGTCGTATTTGTGATCTTTGCAATAACTCGGAACCAGTTTTATCGACGACAATCTTTTTTCGTGGCACAAACAATCCTGCGTTCGAGAGTCAGAAGTTCAGATTTTGAAACGCCGACAAAGTCTCGTCATCGAAATTTTACTTTTAGTAAAATATTTATGACGCATCGTAATTTGGAAAGCGACTTTAGATAAATAGAAACTGAATGACGCGGTTCTCAAAGCCGTATCTCGAAGGAACTTTCCAATCCTAAATAGTATTCGTTCGAAAGATTACAAGCAAGTTCAATGTAATTTCGTATCGCGTAAGTCGATCGTAAGGTCGCTGTAGCAGGAAATAAAAGCAAAGGAAATGGAACGAAAGTATCTCAATAAGGGTCAAGGTGGGAAACAAAATGAGATCATGGTTCGCGGGTGTCACGGCCAATTATCTGAACGCGATGACACACGACGATGATGTTTACATGCAAAGGAGAATGCATCGTGTTAATGATAGTTACGCGGTTACACACATAAGAATATTGATTATCGATATTATCGCGGTTGAAAAATCTTCCGCTTACAGTATTTCTCGGTACATGCACGTCCGAGCATTTCGCCGGTGTTTCGCGCTGGTTAAGCAGTATAGATAAACTAATGCTCCTTTCTTTGTATTTTTTTACAGATTAAGCGGTAATCGACTATTGAAAATATACTTAATATCGTAACGCAAGTTTTCAAAATATAGATTACAGTTTCACAATGTGACAACGCTGCTTCTTATAAGTTATATGATATCTAGCTTTTGACAGTATACTTACTTAAAAAAAAACTTCTTTTTCTGCCGACGTATTTCTGATTTTCGTTACTATACACGAGTGCGTCGCCTTCTTACGAAAGTGGATCCTTAAACTATTAACTAAATTTAACGAGGAATATGGTAAAGTAAGAAACTTATCAATACATACGTATACCGGTGTCACGATATTCGGATTAAAAAATCGTATTTAATGTAAGAAATAAGATTACTTATATAATTTTATTTTGAAATTTATTAATCTTCTCTTGGAAGAATAGTTTCTTTAAAAAGGTATATTAGAGGCTTGCTATTATTAACGAACGAAATAGCGTATGAAATACTTTACTCAAAAGCAAACTGACGCATCAGTTTCTTTCAAGTTCAGTTTCAAACGTGAGAATTCGGGGTTTTTTCACGGAAGACCGTTCTCCTCGTAAATAGAGGCCCAAACCTGTTTCTAGATATCGGATAACGTCGATATCTCCGCGAACGGTTCTATATATTTATGTACAAAAATTTTTCCGTTATCGACATAGACTGCCGAACGGCTGCCAAAAGTTCGTTAATATCTTACGATTACGTCATATTCCGTGAATTTCGCAATTTTCCTGAAATCCCGGTATTTTATTGCGATGTCAATTTAAATACACGTGAAATGTTATATAACCCACAGCTGGAAAAAATGTTTAACGTGAGAGAACAATTTCCTTAGAAATATCGTTGCTTAAGTAAGACGACGACTTCGATACGGTCTGGCAGTGTCTCTAATAAATGATTTTTATCCATAAAGTTCGACAAACGAAACAAACGGTATAATTACGAACAACAGCGAGAACAAAGTAGCGTTAAAGCGTGTCACGATTATATTTAAATCGCCTCGTCCGCTTCGTCGGAGTTGCTTCTTAATTATCAAAATTGTTAGGTGCCCGAGTCTGCTTAGCCGCTTACGTCGTGTATTAGTAAAGGACAATTTATTTCTGTGTACATATATACAATACGTGCGTGCATATGTTTATTCAATGACTACTCACTTCTAAGCACTCTGAAGAGAGGGGATCGTAACTCCGCGAATGATCCCGCAACGCTGACAAACAATAGCAATATCAAGATCCTCGTATCCATTTTACCCGGGAGTAAGAGAACAACGTTGGACAAACAAATTGATATGTTTTGAACACTACCGAACGCGCAAATTTAATCGATCCAGACGTTGTCGCAGCTTACGAAGGAATGACTGAGTCAACCGGCGTCTCGGCCATCTTATATAGGATTCGCTCGGATCTCTTCCTTACCTTGGCTCGTTTCGATGTTCGTGCGGCGCGACGTGCGAAAAATTACACGACTGACTGAAATTGTGGAAAATTAATAACACACGGAAGTTCGCGCGTTGTTTCATTCCCACTATGTATTCATGTAAAATGGAGGAAAATTTTGAACCGAATATTATTATTCAATCGTATAATCCAAATGTTACGATCGAAAAGATTCTGCTACGAATAATTGACAGCTTGTCTCTTCTTGCTAGAGATAATGTTTCATTCATACTGTGTCCATTTTTTATCTTTTCAAATTAAATTGGACATTGATAATTCATTCATACCGAAGATAATTCGTTGTATTAAAGTAAAGTATAAGAGAAAGTAACAAATAAAAAGGCAATTATATATGCCGAAGATATTAGAACATTTTCTAAGACATTCGGTTTGTTTTTATACTTGATGGAACATTTAAATAATTCTTTTTCTAAGATACATTTATATAACGTTAATTTAAGCAAATTATTTCGCTAATAATTTTAAACCTATTTTTTGCAACTGAGATTAGTTTTCGTGGCAACTGATCAACTATTGTTTAATATTAATATTTATGTACGTTAGAATTGGTCAACGGTATTTAAAATCGACAACGTTTGTACTTATACCATTTTCTTATTGTATTAAGTATATTTGGAATTATGTTTAAACAAGATTAACCAACTACGAGACGTGAACGTTATATCTGCTTTATTCACAAATAATTGTCGTAACAATTTAACGATAGAATGATTCTTAGGAAATAAAATGATATCCTAAAATATAAGTTTCTCATATTTTATACGAGAAAATTTTAATCGAACTAAATTAAACGCTTTCCTCTAGTTTGCCATTTCGTTTACGCTTCTCGCATCTTTATTCGTAAGGCTTTAAATTATATAAGACATTAAAATAATTAAACGCATAAATCATTCGATTTATTAATCAGAATAAACTGTTAACGCGATTTAAGTTACGAATTAGTCTTGCATTCGTTTTCAANCTACGACTTACAATGTGCATAAATAATAATCGATACATCGAATCGTAATCGTTCTTACATCCTGTTCTACGCGATCTATCAATCGATCGAAGATAACCGAGATTACATCTACCATTTTTTCGTAAGGGAAGAAAATTGCTCATAAAACTGAATAAACAAATATACCAATTAAATGCAATCGATAGTCTTGTGGTTTATTGATTATTAGATAGCATGTAACAAATTGATACCTTCCGTACAACTTTCGTAGAAACAATTGTTAGCGAGATGCGGTCCATTTGCAAGAAGAAAAATATTATGAAAGATTGTGTCACAAATCGCTACTAGGATTTTATGATTCAAAAGGAATTATTATCTTAGTCACTGTAAAAAATAGTATATTCGATCGGACCTGATAATCGATAAAAACATTCCGAAGGAAGTATGACCTCATCTTAAAACTGTTCGAGAAAGAGTGAAAATACTTTGAGAAAATATTTCATACAACGTTCGATTAATAATAAAAATGAATAAGTATTTATTCAGATGCGATTGCAAGTGTGACAATTGAGATTAATCTGTTTGTGATACACGTGGTACTGATAAAGAACTTCTTCGCTCTTTTTATATGAAAAATTTTATGAATTAAAAACGGGAACAAATTGATTTAGTATTGACATTTTTTTATCATTATTTAAATAATAATACATAAATAATTTTTCACAGTACGAAGATATAATATAAACTCGTATTTTAAAATATATATTTTTATGCGTTGATATTATCGAGAAGAATCTTGATTTCACAAATGAAAAATATTTGCATATCGATTTTAAAATATTTTTCATATCAACGCAGAAGTTTCATGTAACGTACATACTACGGACATTCAAATTTCTAGTTTCTTTCTTCATAAAAGAATTTTAACAATAACGATAACACATCATTTCTGTGTAATAACTTACGAACATTTCGTAAATTACTGCGTACAAATAAGAAAGAAACAGGTTTCGTAAAATAAAACGAAAGTAGGTGTATCTTTTATAAAAAAAACATATAAGAAAGAAAAGAAAGTATTTATTTAAGATCGACTAATTTTAGATCGCATGTTTATGTATATAAATTTACATATAGCCGTATAATTACGTTTTATGCATTAATTACTTATACATATTTAATTCCTTAATAAGAAACAAGTAATATCTTCCTTATATTTATTTAAAAACTTAAACGTATGTATGTATAAGATATATCGTTCGAAATAAGATTAACGTAGGACTATGCCAATGCATCTACATATTAAATATTCCAATTATATTCGAATGCTACACAAGGTCATGTCCTAGACGGAATCTGTAATGATATGCATGATCATTTTATATATATATATATGTATAGCAAGACACATGGTTATAGGCATAAATAATAATTAATACAGTAATAAATAATATAACGATTAATTGACATATTAATACATATATTAATCAAGCAATACACTGATAATACAGTAATAGATAAGGTACTCGTTATTACTATGTAATTGAGCGTTTCGCGTTCATTATACTTACATTTATTAAGTTTCTCATAAAATTCACATTGCTTATTACATAGTGATATCAAATGGGATATAGGCTGTTTACGTAAATTCTTTAACATTTTATTGCTAGATAAATTTCTTGGCTCTGTACGATTGTACGGAGTGACGCCGCCGGGGAATACCCAATCGCGAAAGTTGATTACCTTCTGCGCATTAATCTAGAGGCGCTTTGGACAGCAGGCTCGTTCCCTTTTACAGAGGCGTCTATTGTGCTCGAAGGCAAGGTACTCATCTGCCTCTGGAGTTCAATGTCAAGACAGTCGAGACACGTATAACCTGCTTCTGGCCCCTGCTTGATGAATCACGCGTAACGTCCGTGTATTTGCTTATTGTTTCACGCCGCTTATACAACAATGATTACGATCCGTTGCGACCGATAACGCGTACGCGGTAGGTTCTTTTGTCTCTGATTGAACGTATCGCCTTGAAGGGGCTGCTTTCTGATCATTCATATCGTTCCACTGTTACAATCACAAATACTCCGTAATTTTATGATCTTTATAAAATTGCTAAAAGTCATTGGGAATTTTGGTTGTATCGCTGTTGACACATTCGGTATGTTTTATTTGCGTTTGCAGACTCTCCGTTTAAGATGGAACTTCTCTCTAACGAAATATTACTTTCATATCGAATCGGTGTTTAACCCGTGATATAATATCTTAATTATTTTAGTCATTGATCTCTAAGTACATATATGAATCCAAGCTGTGATGTTTTATTCCAGAATGTGCATAAATATTATATACTTATTCTTATTTTTAATTGCTTTTTTTTATTATAAAAGAGATTTAATTATTTTTAGTAATAAAGAAAAACTTCGGTAAAGTGTTCGGTAAAGTATATTTCCTTTGTAATGTATAGTTGACTTTTTAATTTTAGATCTTGCAAGGTATAATGTTTTGCATTTTGCATCACGACGACCACGACGACCACGACGTTACACAGTCGAACAGTATCATAAATATGCTTATAATTTTTTATTACGATAGGGATTCCAGAATAGGTTAAGCGATAGATTAAGCTAATTCGTTTTAGATCCTTATTGATTGAGAACATTAGTTCTTTCTAACACATATCGAAATATGTAGCTAGATGCGTTTAGCGATAATTGGATAATTTGTTCCAAGGACCGAAGTAAGCATAAGACTTGATTTAAGTGAGAAAACTTGAGTGAAAAAATGAGACACGTAAAATACTTTGTTTCGTTTTTATACGTTGTATTCTTGTCAGAATTAATTAATTTTTTCGCTATGCTCGACTCGTGATTTTACTGTTCGCTGTAGCGTCTCTGCCTATTGTATCATCCTGATTTTATTCGTAAGGATATTCGTTGAATCGTTCGTTATATCATACTCTACCGTATTTTGAAATGCATATAGCATATATAATGCTTTATAAATATGTTAATTGGATGAAAGAAGATAAAAGCGAAAAATGGGACCGCATTCCTACCGACGAGGCTTATCGTTATACTATTTGAAAACTTTCACGACGCCACGGTGGCTTAAGTTAATACAATTTACCCCTGGAAAATGGCCTACAGTGTCGTCGATAAGATTTAGTGGAAATCCTCGTTGGCTCGGATGGTTAATGGTTTTACGTTATTCGGCTTAAAGTAGTTCAAAACTACGTAAATACGGCATTGACAAACAAAAATCTTCGGTAAGAGTTTGGTTTTTGTGAGTGCAGTTACCATATAGATAACAACAATCGTGTTAAAATTAGTTGCTTTAGCGTTGACGGTAATGATGTTGCAACATGAAAATGCCAAAGGTAAAATTTATCAATATTTAACAAGCGATTTAAAATAGATATCGTTACAATGCACAGCTTGTTGTTCATTGTTTTTCTTGTTAACTATACGACTCTATTGCAAAGCGTCAATTTTCAGGGAATTCCATGAAAAAAAAAATACGCGCAATTAAAAATGCACTTCGAACGTAAAATTGTTGATACGTTTTAATTCACATTAGTCGTATATTAGTTTAAACGACTTTAGAACCTTCTATTAGACTCGAATACTTGCGATGCACGATACACTATTAGAAGCGCTGAAATGCGATTTAATAATTTAAAATTGTGACGTTCTTAATATTCTAAGAATGCATACGGCGCAATCACAGATAACGATGAACAACATGTGTACCTATAGAACGGACAATGTGAATCATTCGTACACTCGGCTAAAACCGAGAAATACGTTTTCATCGTTTAATTATTAGACGCGATATCGATTGTCTTATGATTTACCGTATATTTCTACGATTTCTATGATATGTTCGACCATTCGATGGTTCGTGAATATACCATGACGTACACGTTATTCGAATAATAATCGGCGCATCATTGTTGAAAGATCTTAGAGTTAAGTAAAGAGAGATAGGATAAAAAACATAGGAATATTATTTACCATATTTTAAATTTGATTTAAAAGATTCTTGTTTGACCAACAAACCAAACTTTCGACGTAATTATAATTACGGCGATATTGGGAACGGTTATTGGTACTACCGGTGTTACTGTTGGCTGGAATTAAGGAGAGTTTTAATGAGTTACACGTATGTGAGAGGCCAATCGCAAAAATCATTTTATTGTAATATCATAAACCAGTTTGTGACAGAACTATTCAGTATCTCGCATTTTCTTCGATTTCGATAAATCGTTGGTTTAAAGATAACGATGACAGTGTTACCGATTTAAAGAAGAGAATCTACGTACTGGAAAAATTTCAGAACGAGTTTCTTCGATTATTGGACCAATTAACAACGAGTAAGTACGCGAGAAATATTTTCCGGCAAAGAACACGAGTAAAAGTGAAAATTATAGGAAAAGAGCGCGACAAGTCATATCACTTACACTTTTTATAAGAAAGCAATTTTAACATTCAACGTACTGTACGCGTGTGTGTGTGTGTCAATTACTCTCATATTCTCAAAACCGCTTTTTATTTGATTTAGAGATTCAGCGATCGGTTAAGATTTAATATGCTCTTGCTTTCTGTCTATTTTTGAACACTGTAGATATATCACTCTGTAGTTATTTATAACGATAGTTATATTGTAATTTTATCTCAGACCTGTCACCTATTTTTAAAAGCTAAGATATATTTGCAGTCGTATGTACCGAATTTTAGTTATCAAATAATAAAAAACTAAATGTCAAGAAATGAAATGAGGAAATGATATTTGAATCGCGTTGTAATACGATTAATTTTCCAAACACAGTAAACGCGTCTCCATTTTACTCGACGCAACTTCCAAACAAGAATCAAACCCAGAAGGGTCCCGAAAATGCGGAGTAGGAGAAAGCAAAGTCGATAGACGGTGATATCGTGAACGAGAAGGCAGGAGACATCGTAGAAAATACCAAAAAAGAGCAGACGGAAAGCGAGTCGACGACGATAAAAGACGACAGTCCGAGCACGGTTACACCCTCGACGAACATCGATGAAGAGACCGTACGATGAGACGAAGGTGAATGAAAAGGGAACCGTTAACGTCGTCGAAAATCGACGATGCAGGATATAGCGCATCTACGAATGAAAAAGAGTTGCAAAAGCCACGAACGAGAACGATAAAATCGTCGGACCGGCTGAAAAACAAGAAATACTGGAAAATTCGAGCGCAGTAGCGAAGGAATTCGGTAAACCACGAATCGACCAACCGGTGGAGGAGAATCAGAAGCTCGGGAAATCCGAAAACGTCACCAACGAAGACATAGTGCAAACGATTGAGCAAGCTAACGAGAAAAAGTGATATTAAGATCCGTGATAATTCTGAATTATCTGAACGTCATCCGCGAATGAAATTTTCGATCAATAACAACGGAACATTCCGAATGCGAAACGACGAAGACGATAATTTGTAATTAAGACGCGGAAGAATTTTTTTACGATTAATTTTTACATCGACTATATTTTAAGCAAATTTGAATAAATGCGAAAAAACACTTTAAGAGGATTCTACTTTATTTTTCCATTAAGCGTTTGAAGTCTCGGTGAGATTATTTTAGTAGTAAAAATATGTACAACATTTACGTAGACAACGGGTACATAGACTTCTTCGTTAATGTTTTACATTTTTAGATCGCTGTTTTTTAAGACGTTGCAAATATACGACAAAACATTGTAAATATGTTTGGTCGGAGGATAATAATTTCTACGCTCAGAATCAAATAAAGTTTTCATAGCAAGCGCGCGAATACGTGTGTATTTCGTGAGTCGTAGTATTTCGAAAATTACATTGTTCCAAATTAACGATTATTTCTCGAAAATCCCGTTTCTTTACGCGCGTACGAGTCATTGCGTGATTGTAACTCTATTCGTCGAAGAGTATTACGTGGGTGGGACACACGATGAATACCAACAAGGATTTTAAGGTCGCTCGTACTTATTGAAAAAGGGCGGAGAACAATCGCGCGCAAGTCAGAACGTTTTCAGAGATGGCCAGGAGCATCGTTTACGTTGTGCCGTTGTGTTTTGTGTTGTTAGTGGCGTGGGCAGGTAAAAATACTTTCTCAGCCTGAAAATATATATCGTGTGGTGCGTTCTCATCTTTAAACATTTTCATTTGCATTTCATTCGTGCGTGCGCGATTCGCTGTTTTCATGCAAATAATTATTATCCCGCGATTATTTAAAAACTTGGATTATTAGTTTGATTAACGTTGCAAGGAAACTGAATATAAAACTAACGCATCCAATATATTTCTTTTGTATTGAAAATTGACTGGAAAATGAAATATCGAGAGTAAAAGAAGCTAAGCCATATTTTTCTGAATTTGAATTCCTGGTGTTAATCTTTTATGTTATCAACCTTTATTAACTTATTTCAATGAGCTGTATCAATCGCTTAAAGGTGAGAGGATTCTTCTTTCTTTCTGTTTTTTTAATGGAATGAAATCAATTGTTGTATTAAATGTTTTGTACTCGCGTTAGCTGGAGACAGCTAAAATTACGTACTTAATTTGCTTTTGCATTTAATGCTTCAAATTATTACGCGGTTCTCGGTTGCAATTTGCTGCTTGCGACGTTTCGTATAAGACGAGAGCCAACTATGATAAAAACGTAGCTATGGAAGATTTTCTTCCTTTAAACGTGTCATGGAGGGACGTGTCTCGTTCCATAGATGATCGTGCCCTTCTCACAGAGGAAGACGAACGACGATGGAACACACCACCGGAGCTCATACCGGAGCAACTCGTCAAGACATCCGATGTAAAAAGCGGACGATCGTTGTCTATTCCAATCACGACGAACATCAACGTAAACGCGGGAAACAATGCACATTCTTTGGGTTTTCAACTAGTCCCTGAAGGCGTTAGCTACTCTGAAAGCAACAGCTTTAATCGTCCATTGTCGCAGGCGAGTGGGTACGTTCTCGCGATCAGTCGCATATCAGGGATAGTCTCTAACGCTAAACAGCGCGGCAATTGATTCCTGTTAAAATATTAAATAACTATCGAACGCATAACGATGAATTGATTAACTATCCACAAATTCAATTGTACATCTATTGTTCCATCAAGCTACAAAAACGTTCTACAGGATATTATTAGGATAATATAACAGATACCTACTCTATAGAACACATTACAGAAACTATAGATAATAAAATAAGTAATTTTATAATAAAAAAAAAATAAACAATTTCTTCAAATCTTATACGATATAGCAAAATTGTACGGAACGTAGATAGAGAAAAATTGTCATTGTTAAATACGAGTCGAATTATCTAGGAATCCATTTCACAACATAATCCATAAGACAGTAATAATACTGTAACAATGTATATACTTGTTCCCAGGAGCGTTTCACAGAGTCAGTCGGTGTCGTTCTCCGCAGGATCAACGGGTATCGCTGGTGCTGTGTCTGAAGCTGCCAGTCAATATTATCCTATATATGGTAATGTAGGGAATGTCAACGGTCAAGCGTTTGGTTTCGACGGTGCAGCTGCTACCTCGTCGGGCAGTAGCCAAAACGGGCATGCAACTTCTTCTGCCGCATCTTCTGTTGGTTTCGTGCATTCCTCTGCCGCGTCAAGCATAGGCACTGTTCGTCCCTCCCAGGGAACGGCTATTCGCTTTCCAGGACAAAACCAAAATCGACCAATGTGGAGTAACATTCGCCCTAACAATAATAAAAACAATGGTACGAACAACATCATTTCTAATATCTGTTATCTCATATAAAAACGTTACATATCAACGATGTTAATTGACCATCGTGCCGCAGATCGCATCGATACTATTAGTCATGTACAACTACGATAATATTCGTCTCTCAGGGTAATGATTACATTTAAAAGTATAATATCGTACGAATTACGTAGCAATGAAACGTAATTAATAGTCTTGCGTGTCTCGCACGAAGATTTTATTTCAAACACGTACGAAGCTTGCGAGTACATACTCGATGCTTCGATTGTTGCGTTATTAATTAATTATTAAATGCCATATTTCGTTAGTAACAAGAAAGAAATTAGTTAATTGTGATCTATTTTTTTAGGTCACCATCCTCCGCGTATGCCGAAATTAGACATCGAAGTAAAGCCACATCGTGAAAATAATCGTGGTACGATTAAGTTACACGTTTCAACGCACGAGACAAAATGGGACGATAATAAACCAAAAATTCATATACACAAGTGGCAACCTAGTTCTAGGACATACGACGACGATGAACAAACATGAACATAAATATACAATTAGATTTGACTCGAACGATTTTATTTATCTTCTAATTATTTTTTTAGTCAATTGTTGCGCCATTTTACCCGCACTTTTACTCCAATAATAGGGTAAACAAACATTTAAAATAATTCTTTGATTCGGAACTGCGTATATCTATATAACTATATTTAAATAATTGTAAAAAGGTTAAAGCTTAAAAATAGACTACGTATATATATATATGTATAATTCCGATTTCGTCATCCGATTTCCTTTTAACGATTATAATAGACTTTTGAAATATAGAAGACTTACAAAAGTTAAGATATACGTATATTTCAATGAAATCCAAGTTCTCCGAAAAAGTTTTCTTAAGATCACAAGTACTGGCAAAGATCAAGATGTATCTATTTCGTTTACATGTCACATTCGATAAATTCAGTTCCACATTAACGGTATGTAGGTGAAGGAGAACGACTGATTTCCAAGGTCAAATTATGATCTTGAATTCCGTGCGACATCTCTAGAATTACCGATGATTGTTACTAAACTTTAGGATAGCAAAATCACTGTTTTAACAGCGAAGACAATCGGCAATGTTATCAAAGTATGATAACTGCAAACAGAAGTGAGTTTCCAGCGTGACCATTGACTAAGATCAAGATACAACGTTAAACGAGCATTAAATGGACATTAAATGAAACTTTGTGTCTTAGGTTATGAAATACCGACGTGCCAGAAAGTCGAAGCGTTTCTTACGCCCTCTGCGATTTCCTGCGGCCAATATACGAATTATTACAGGCGACTCGTCAGTGATTATATCACCGACGAGGTATGGAAGAAACGTGACATTTGCGACGTTCGTCCACCGACGTCTTGCTGTTTTACCGATATAATTACTCGGAACTTTTGCATCTATCGCTGCTCCGTATTTGACACCCGAAATATGCGAATGCGAGTCTTCGCGTTGTCACCTCTGATATCAATAGGGGTCACCACGTAAGGTAGCTTCTCCCCTACAGCGAAGGCCAGAGTATAAAAGGACCTGTATCACTGGGCGTCTCTATTCTTTCGTTAGGAAATAAAATAACTTTCGTTATCAAGTAAAAGTTTAAAAGCGCGTAAGTAGATTACCGAACCCTCTTTCGCAAGATTTAAAATTTTCTTATAATTTATATTTTAATATGTCTACCTGATACTGTAGTTTAAATAATTAAATGCACATTAATTACATATTTAACAAGTTTCTCGGAATGCGATAATATTGAAATTTTTATAGTTCGTTACTCTTGACCGCCACTGTGTGTATACTTCCGTTTATAATTATGATCTACCCTCTACTCTACTTGTAATTTCGTGTTAAAATTTAGTTTTAATTTCAATCACTACGAACGCCGTAATCTTATCGTACGCTGAATCGGTAACATTGGAAACGACGTTAAAATGATAAAGGAGTTCTAAGAACTCTCAAATCGTGGATGAAAATGGGGGCGTCAGCTGACCTCCGATACGCGCGGCTCGAAAAAACATTGAACGTTACGTTTATTCTCGTACCTCATCTGTGCATCGAGTAATCTGTGCAACGATATGGAAATTCTTCTTCGATGATATTACTACGGTTGGTAAGTTAGTTCTCTCTATCCTCGTATCTCATACGGTAATTAGCTATCTAGTATCTCCGTATCGTGGTGCCCTCTGTAAGGAAGTTCCGATTACTTCTTAAGTTTAACAGTCAAATTTGAAAGTCAAATATATATTGCTGCGGAATAACAGCCGTTATCGTCGGTGAAACAAAAGACGGAAAGTTATAAATAAAGTCACAAGTATGCATTTACGATGCATTTACAATTTTTAAGACAGAAAACAATTACAAATCTACATATCCCAGTAAATATTCATTTTTTCATCGTTATCATAAACCTTTTTCACCTATTTTATATACATTAATGTTGTGACAAGCGAAGGAACAAGAATTTCGGATAATTTTTTCAATATATCTTCAAATACGGCTGGAACGGGGTAAAACAATTCAAACGAGTTTCTAACCGGGGAAGACCCGACAGGTAGCGCTATCTGGGGGGATGCTGCGAAACTAGGTGCCCACGAACGGAGCAATGGCGTAGGCGGCGATCCATGTGATAAATTAATTTTTATAGCTTCGTGGGTGGCGGCTCTTTCTATTGGTTGCTGATCGGGCGCCTCCCACTTCGAACGACGTTTCCTTCTCCTCGTTTATTCCATTCAACTGTAATACCATAATATACCATTTGTCTCGTTTTAAATGAACCGCCAGGGAAATATCAAGGATGCGTTTAATTGAAATATACGCACTCGTAGATCTTCCTCGATCGATTCTCGTCGAAGGCGTAGCTCTCCGACGACGCGAGATTTTTATCGGGCGGATCACCGTTTTTAAAGAAGACACGACGTAACTGCGCATTACACGTGATTGTTGGCGTTCGACGACGATAATTATCGCGATTACGTAAGGAGAGAAAGATCAATACGATTTTTACTTCGCCGCAGCACGACGTGCCGATTACTCGACGAATCGCTCGAACTTTAATTACTATTATTCGATCGCGAGACAATCTGTTTTTCCACGGATGCAATTATTTCGTGTCGAAGAAACGAGATAAACAAATCTTAACGACCGCTATCGTTTGTAGAATGATCGCATGACAGAGGTATCAAATGGATTGGATCGAGATTAGAATCGTATAACGTTATAAGGAAGATTAATCTCCATGAATATCTACAACGTTATATCGAAAGTTTGAGATTGTTGTACGTTTCGCAGAATGTAAGAAGTTAATGCATAGAAAGATCAGCCCAAGTATACAGAATTTCTTATTGGCATTAATTCCTAATATCGAAACTTTTGGCGAAGCGCATCGGTTAGACAGTTGCATTAGAGATACAACCGAGATCGTTATTTTCCTATTGCGCGGTATTATTCTTTTATACTCTGTTGTATCGTTGCGCAACATTACCAACCTGGCATTAAGATCACCACGCATCTTTCTTGTTCGAGCGTCCAAGTCTCCCTTCTACGTTTCGGGCCGTGCACATTCAAAGTTACACTAGAACCTTTTTTTTAACTTTCATACAAGTAATCCTCGAACGATATGACTAATTGTTTCTGCGTTATATAAAATATTACTCGTTGTGTGTATATTTGTTATACGATATTGTTTTAGCCACACTGCGAAGAACGTGTACCACGTAATATAACTTATCGTTCAAACAGTACATTCTTATTAAAAAGAAAAAGGAACAAGCAAAGGAAGAAAGATGTTTTTCTCGTATACGAAAGAATAAGAAAGAATAGAAAATAGATTTTTATTTCTTTTTATTAGACTAAATTTAAAAATAAAAAATTACTACAGAATCAAACAAATCATTTCGATCAACAAAATATCGCGTAGAAGGTGGCGCGACGGTACTTTCCTCGATTACGTTTACGAGGGGAATGGCTGTTATAGTTACGCAGAACGGCTCGCGTTTTATGGCGAGCACGCTTTTCCGCACGTGCTCCGTGCTCGAAGCACGGGGAAATCACGTCGTCGAACGAACGGCTCATTAAATATAGATGGTTATCTCTCGATACTTAGAGAAGCCCCGGGAAAAGGTAGTCCGGTTAGTTTATAGACCGTCGACTTTGCTATACAAACGAGACTAGCAAACGTTCTCACCACGTGGAAAGTTTATAATTTTTAGCTTCAGTTACCTTTCGTACGTATTTTCTATATACTTTCTTTTCTTGCTTTACAAGCTTCGATTAATAATCACGCGAATACTGTAAGAGAGAATTCTTGCGGTCGATGAGCGATTCAGAAGGTATGAACACTTACCTTTACACCTAGTTTTCTGTATGAGATTAAGAATTAATTAAAACGTGTACAATTAGCAATACTATTTATTCGAATATTTCGGTTAAAAGTTTGTCGATCGATCCGTAATTTCCCTAATTTCTTCTCATCTCTAACACAGAACGTAAACATCTCTAAAAGCAAAAACATGAAAATTTCCAAATCTCCGTATAATCTCCGTTTCCTTTCCTCTATATAATAACATTTCGATTAAACCTCGTACCCTCGTCAGATCGGCGCGAAGAGCTACTAAACCAATCGGCGAAACTGCGCGCACGCATCTAACGCGAGCCTTCTCTCTAGCGCGTTGCAGATGGATTCTGCGTTGGAAGTTGGAGTTCGCGAGATCAGAGGACCGAGAGGAGGGGCAGCAACGTTAACGGCAAACGATAGAAACAGACTGCAAAGATTAGCGAAGAAGCGTGGAAGGAAAAACGAGAAGAGGAAGAATTAGGAGAGCAGCGCGAAACGCGACAAAGAGCAGAGAAAGACTGGAAAAAGACTGAGAAGGGAACAACTGCACAGAATCTGAATAAGCGGTAGAAGAAAAAATGAAAAAGGGTAAAGAACACAAGGAAGGATAAAAAGGGACAGAAAGAAGAGGAAGAAGAGACTGTGAAGATATATGGAAGCAGGCAAAGGAAGAGGAAGAAGAAGAAGAAGAAGAAGAAGAAGAAGAAGAAGAGAAGCAAGAGGATGGAGAAGGAGAAGGTGCAGCCGTAAGGTGGGAGGAGAGAGAACGAGAGAAGGCCGCGGTAGTCTTTCTCGGTCGACTAGGTAAGATAAGGACGAGGCGGACAAACGGACTGACGAAGGTGGCCAAGGTAGGGGATATTCAGTCTCGCGGCCACGTGCTACACGAGCGCACGCCCCGAGCCGGCCGGTGGTCCAGCCACGACGTCCGTCCTCTTCTTCTTCGTCCCGTTTTGTCCCACGCTTCCTCCTTCTTCCCTCCTTCCATTCTTCTTTTCGTGCACCTCTCGACATCACCTCCGTGTGTTTCTCACTCTTCTCCGTCGTTTCCATCTTATTCTCCTATATCTTTTTCCTGTCTTTTTTTTTCAATCGCCTCCTTTCGATCGACCTTTTTCCACGTTTCCGTTGTGGCGGCTGCCTCCGTCGCTTCCGAGTGTCTCGCTTCGAATTCCGAGTAGACGCCGCTCGAGGTGCGCCTCGCGGCACCGGCTAATCGCGGGAACGCTCGAGCTACGAGCGCCTCGTCCACCATCTTCGAGAGTTACAATTTCGTTCGTCCATTAGTCTTCGTTACTTCGCTCGGCAGATCGGAGAATTTATCGTTTGGAGGATTTATTAAGCCCACGAGAATTTTAGTTAGTGACCGCGAGTGTGTATTCGATCCGGGATACCAAGTTCCATGGCAACCATAGGGATGGTTAACCAATCAAGAACAAAGCCTCGTGACAGCAGAATACTACACCAGTGAAACTCCCTCCACTCGTTGTCCCGTTAGCCGATGGTACGTGTAACGAGCTCGTCGAAAACACCGTGAACGAGAGCTTGTCCACGCATTTGCCAGCGATTAGAACGAAAAAGATACGTCGTCGAGTATATACATAGCAGATCGATATCGGCTGATTCGTAGTGATTGTGATCGCTTTATGACACGCTGTGCGCCGGCAGAAACGTCTGACCACGAAGCGAAGATTCTACTTGACACGCGAATGGAATCTTGACGTGCGTAAATTTAAAAATACATCAGAGTTTCTCCTGAGCTGTATGAATCAGTGAACTGTAAGAGTAGTGATGTCTTCTGTACGTTCAGCACAGTTTCGTTTCTTCGAAATTAATCCTAAAATTCTTCATTTTCATCTATTTCATAGTGTTTCTTTATACCGTCCGTACGCATCCACGGTCAGACAGTTGCTTTACATCAAATGGTTGCTGCGATGACAAAGCGTTGCTCCACAGAGATTGTTTCTTCGAAAGATCAATTTTGAAATTCTTCGTTTTCACGTAACTTTAGCAGCGGTTCTCGGTATATTCTTGTTCCTAGTGATTCTACGAACAAGATCAAGTATTTCATCGTATTGGAAATTCGGTTTGCAAATTCGAAGAATCCGAACACAGAGGAGATCGGTTAAATTTCAGGACAATAGGGTTTTCTACGCGTCCAACGAGGTTTGTTACCTTAAGAATCAGTTCCACGATTCTTTGTCTTCGTCTGTTTTCGACAAGATCTTGTTGCGTATCCGTTTATCAATAAGATAATTCTATCGTATCAAACCGAAGGGCTTGCAACGACAAGGAGGTAACTTCGATAGTTAAATCGTATTCGTTAGAAGAGAAGAAAGGTACAGACATCACAACGTGAAAAATTTCGGTACGAAAATCTTTACCACGAATATTGATTTTTATTATTGCGATGACTTTTGCAGCAGTTCTTTATGCCGACTCGAATAACTTTACCATAGAGTTGTTCGAATCGTTCTCCCGTCTTTGATATTCCCTCTTGCCGAACCTAAAGTGTACGATATTTTCTCATTCTCTCGTTATAATATCGGAGACTAACGGTGACTTAAATGACCCTACCTCACTGCATCGACTCGAATGTCGATCTGTGGGTCAGGAATCGTGGCGCGCGAGTTTAACGAGCCAGCTAGCCTCTGGCTAGTACGAAAAATCAATTCGGTCCTCTCTCTCTCTTTTTTTCTGTTTCTCTTGCTCGGTCGATTTGGCGGCGTCGACGATTAATTTGTCACGACGTCCGGGCATAACAATTTCAACTGTCTGCAGTCGGTACCATGATATCCGTGTGACGTGCCGCTCACAACCGGTTCATTAAAGTTGCAGCCGCTCGTCACTCATTGGCTGCCACGGGCTGGCAGTGATCGTGATGCTTGCGATAGAAAAAAAAAAAAAAAAGAAAGAAAAAATGAAGACGAACGAAGAAGACGAGACGAAAAAAAAGCGATAGAAAAAGATAAGAAACGTGATGGAGGAGTAGCAAAAAGAAGGATGAGGAGAGAAGAAAGAGACAGAGATGCGTATGGGCGATACTTTTGACGCGAGTGTTTCACCTTTCAATCATTATTATTACGAACACCGATGCCTCGAAGGATGGTCAGCCAGGGTGAAAAAAATTGACGCACAATTAGGATATTAATGACGCGTGACAGCCTGGGAAAGTCGAAAAAAACTGTGCGAGGCGTTCATCCGTAGTGAACGCACGCCGTTTCTGTCGGACGAAAGTATTCTACTCGCGTTAGAAACGTATTCTACGTTTGGTGAACGCTTTTTCAATCTTGGTTAGGTGATCTTCGCGTATTATACTTATATATATATATATGTATATATAGGTATATCTGTTTGTCGATCGTCTAGCTGTTTTTGGATAAGATCGTTCTTTTTTCGTTCGTAAGGTATAGGTACGTTTCGTTTGTGGGATCGACGTTTGGTTTTTAAATCTTTCGAATTAGGTTTGTAGAATATCTTCTTGGTAGTCGTTGAGATACTGAGATTTTAACAAACGATAACGATCCGATACGAATCGATTATCGTCAAAGTCGCGAATAGCTTTTTAGAGAAAGTTAAATCATATTCATCAGGATTAACATTCAATGTCCGTGACTTGAACTAGAACACGTAATACGATGTTAATGATTTGTTTCAAGTATATAGATCTATTGAAGTTTAACTAACTAGGCTGGTGGTTGTCAAAATCGCGAATAAATTCTACTATAGATTCTACCAGCTTCCTTAAAACATAAATATATACCAAACTCGAGAATCTATCATTAGAAAAGTATCAATATCGATTCGCGAATACGTTTCGGGAACGTGTCGAGCGTTAATTTCTCTTTAAGTCGAATATATGTGATATACTACGTAAAAATTCAAACTTCAACATTCGTCATAGTCGCTAAGAAGGTATGAAAATAATCTCAACTTTATATTTTCTGCAAAAGAACATGAAATCCGTGTTCTTTGCGACAAACGTTCAGTGTCGGTGAGCTTGAGTAATCGGAATAGCTTCGCTGTCGACGGAGACCTGGTCGTTTTTAGTCCCTCTCGGACACGGATTGTGCGATGCTGCTAATCCAGCTTGCCAGGCGGTCTTCTAAAGAGTGACGCGATGTATTACGTTTGCATACACGCGGTAACGCTTGTGCGGGTAAAAGAGCGATTATTTCAAGGACTGCAAACTTGTTGCGCTCGTGGTAACGTTGCAAGAGCCTCTCTGTTCTTGCCCGATCCCGCGGGGAATCGTTCTTTGAAAAATATTCGTTGGCAAATCGTGCAACGTGGCTTGTGTTCGCTATTTTCTCACTTGCTTCTTGTCCCATCCTTTTATGATTCAATGCCTATGTACAATTCTGCGACAACGAGTTCTCAGTGGATGCCTCTTTCGTTAATTTGAATTACACGCTTGCTCGGATTACACGCGAATTTTCACGTTTGTTCAGCGACGTATTAAAGTCACACGGACATTAATTAACTAAGGAATTCAGTTTGTTCATTATAGAGAAGCCGTTACGGTCTTTTATAGTTTATGTTCTTTATATTATATTTTTAACGGATCGCGTTCGGTGGGAGAAGTTTCTAAATATCGTTGAGACGACACAGTGACGAGTATGAATGAAATTAACTGCTTTAAAGTTAATTTCGCATTCTGTTATCTTCTGTCTCCATCTCATTTTTATAGATCGATAAGGCCGAATTTTTGAGAAACTGAATGATTCTTAGCAAAGTATACGGATGAAGCTTTCTTCCTTTCTCTTTCGCATATCGTTCTTCATTTCAATTTCTTTCGGTACGAGTTTCTCACTTTAGCCGATATTGCGCTGTCGAAACTTCAATTACGCTTCGAGTTTCAATATCGATCGACACAACGTTAAAAAACGAGCGTTCGAACGATCTTCAAAGATCGAACAAGCAAATGCACCATTGGTAATGAACTTTGTCCGTGAAGGATCGTCAATTTCGCGCAACAATTTAACGATCGGATCAATTATCGTGCGGAAGGGATCGGCTGATTACAAGCCATTTGCCAAAGCCGTTGAACGTTACACGATGGAGTCTCGTCGTTAAATTGAAATAATATTACAATTTCCTTTCCGCGAGGCGCGTTTCACGATCGTGGAAATTCATTTCATCGCGTTATATTTCCCAGCGGTAAACGAGAACGGTTAAGGCCCGTAGAAACGTTGGATTTATAGGAGTTGAGCAGAGGCGACGATACGCTCGATGTAAACCGGTCTTCCGCGCCGCGATACGGCCACCTTAATTAATTTGTCATTATTTAAGGAAGACGTCTCGCGATAAAATGTACCGGCATCGCCGCGTCGCGGTCCCCGTCGTGTCTACCCGTTACTTCGTTCGATCGGTTCGATATCGTGCAGAGACTATTTTCCGAATCGGTTAGAAGGTGGATAGAAAGAGGTGTGTGTGTGTGTGTGTGTGTGTGTGTGTGTGTGTGTGTGTGTGTGTGCGAGAGAGAGAGAGAGAGAATGAAAACGGAACGTTTCTTCCCGGTCCATGCATCATTCGAATTTTCTTCGCGCTTCCTCGATCGAGTCGTGTCAATCGTCGATAGCTAGAAATCAATCTTCTCTAGCGGTTTCTTGGATATTTAATTTTAATTCTACGATGTTTCGGCGATGTAATGTATTTCTGGTATATATAGCAACAAGCTGTCTACAAGGAAATAAAGATCCCATTTATAGTTGAATCGTCGAATCCAAGTCGTTTTCGGCTATGGATTTTAATACAATGAAATATTTGAATTCAAATATTAAAAATCTTATTGTTTGTTAATGCGAGAGCAAGATTGAAACATAAACACTGAAAGACAATAATAACACGCTAATTTCATACACCTAAAAGACACGAGTGGCTCATTTACCGTGACATCTCTTCTCGAAGCTAATCACGATCTTTGGATGGCGCGAAAACGCGAAATTACATACATGTGTAAATTCTTGCACATGTCGCGTTGATTTCTACTTAAATTTATGTATCTGATAATAGGATTTTGACGAATAGTCGTAATAATAGCCTTCCCGGTGTTTTATAATGAAATATAAAAATATTTTTTTTTTTTTTGACAAAAATACGTTTGCAAAGACTGTATTGGTTTCTGTTCGAACGGATTAAAAAAGAAATCTCGTTAATCGGAAGCACGGGCACGCTTACACGCGTCGCGATTCACCAGGCGTACACGGGTTCGGTTCCCGCGCACGGATGAAATTAATACGTGGTCGGCGCCGTAATTAGCGCTTGTATTTATGCGTCTCTTGCGAGGCGGGCTCCGTTAACATGGTAATGGCGTTACACCGCTGTAAACACGACATGTTATCTCGACGAGATTCGCGCAAGAAATGGCGACCGCGAATGGTTTCGGCTTCGCCGGAAGCACGCCTCCTCCGTGCAATTCTATCTGCTTTCATTTTCAAAGGAATGAAGAATGCGTTACTCAGCCTTTTGGGGAATTTAATGAACGTTCTCTGCGTCATTCAGTTCCTCTTTGTCTTTTACTTTGTGTGATTACTGTGAGAATTAAGAATAGGCAGAGTATTATCGAGATTCTCACTTCGCTGTTCCTTTATTTATTTCGTTTTATTTTTCATATATACATATAGTTTCTACTTTTTGGCGCGAGTTGAAATATTTCTTCTTCTTCTTCGATAATTTCGAAGCTTAAATGGATAAAAAATGGAATGATATCGTTGGTTTAATTGGATAACAGTAAAAATTTACGCACGTCAGTGTTCGAGTCAAGAGTATTAAGTAACCGTTGTGAAGTTAATTATCGTGTTTCCGATTGTACATTTTCTACGCCAAGCTCTTTGCACTTCCAATTATTTCTGCCAGAAAGTTTCTGTTTCTGGCGATCCTCTCGATACAGGCTTTACACTCAATAGGAAATACGGAAAGGAAACAGAGCGGCGTAACGTGTCAGTTAAAACCATCGGAATCGACAAATATTACATATCGTTTTACGAAAATAGAAAATACATATATCTAAAGTATTCATAATCCATTCAACGCATATAATTAAGCAGCGTGTAAGCCAAGTGTTCAGTTAAATCACGAAATATCACGTTCCATATTTATAATTACAGTAGAGGCTATCGAATCGACCCAAGAAATCACGTTTCTTTCCACGTACCAGCCACAAACACCAAATCACATTACAAAATTAACCTGGAACGAAAGAAAGAATTTGAAAGAATCTCTCAAACGATAATAAACGGGAAAGCGGAGGGAAGGTGGCAGAGGTCCCGGTGGTCCCGGCTTTGCCGGGAGAGATCGTGAGAATCCGCGGTGGCCCAGGAAATTTTCAACGGCGTCGGCACTTGTAAGACACGCACGAAAATGTTGTTGGGTCGCGACATCGAACACGGAACAGACGGCTCGAGGGACCGGCGTGAACGGTTTGCATCGAGAGATTAAAGAACATCGAATGGACGTGGGCGATTTGTCGAGCTCGGCAGGATTGGCTGGGAGCAGATCCATCCCTGTAGCAACGGGTGTTGGTGTCATTACAAGTACGACATCCGCCACCGCGGGGTGGTGGACGCCTACGTCGACGATCGCCACGGCAGCGGCCAACACCGACGTGGTGAGTTTTTATCTTTTTCACTTTTTCCTCTCCAAATCTTTCTTTCTTCGACTCGCGTCTTCTTCTCGTTTTCTGCATGTAAATTAGTCGGGAAAATGATACGATATGAAATGGTACGATACAATGGATAAGAGTATTGGTATAGAACAGTTTTGTTTCTAAATGCTTCCGCAATTTACTAGGTATATAACTTTTTTTTATAAAATGTAACTTTCAAGTCTAAAGATGAAAATATATCGTAATTTATTATCAAGGAGGAACTGGACATTAAAATTAAATGACGAAAGATATCTAATAAATTACCTTTATTGTAAACTGGTATGGAAATTGATTCTGCTTCTGTTTCGTTCTGCCGATGTGAAGCAAACAGGACAATGATTCTGTAGAACCGATATGAGAACCAGTTATAATAGAAGCAATGTTCGGTACAGACAGCGTATCGGAGATTGCAGTTCATTTGTATCAATTAAAATTGTTATTTTCTATTATCGGAACGATTCATAAAATTTTTCAGCTTGCGTAATTGCACGAATGATTTAACATAGGAGATATTTCGAATTCCTCGATCGTGGTGCACGAGTGAAAATGATTGGAGATAGTGAATCTTCAATAAGATACAAACATGGAGTTACAAAAGATGATCGGAGCTCAACTACGAAGACAAGCAATATCTATTAAACGATCAATTTCAGTTTCTTAGGTTTACTACGTTTTGCTAAAGGTAGTAAGTATATTACCGACTCTTTTAGTAGAGTATTATATTTTACTGCCTTTTCGCAATGAATGAAGATGTAAAATGTTCGCAACTATTCAAAGACACAAAGGAACTCATCTTACACTTTTTTACAATTACTGTCTTTCCACAGTTCGACATGCCCATTTTATCTCTAATAGTTTGATTTACAGTCACATAATGTCATTCAATTATAAAGGGAAAACCTATCCAACATTTCGAAATCTCGGTGCTTCCATACTTTCTTACAACGGTGTCTTTATTCTCCTTGCAACTTTTCCACGATTCTGCTACATAAAATAATCTCGATTTCCTTAGAATTTTCTCATTTCGCTATACTCTTATTTCACAATTTTCCTGCATAGAGGGCATAAATCGTCTCTCATATAAATATTTGCGATAGTATTTTATAAATCTCGAGGGATTACATTTTTCCGAAAAGTTGTAAATTAATGTCGTTTGTCGGACGATTATAACTTTTATTCTCACAGCTAAAGAAAAATGAAGTTTACCATTTTGGATATATCTAATTAACTTTGACCAAGTAATCAAATTTATATCTCGTATCGCATTTGTATTCGCTTTTCGAGTCGTCGCTAATGCCTGCGCGAGAAAGTAATGCAGCTTGGTTGCAACGATTAAAATAACACCCTCGCAATTTTCTCGTTCCATCGACATTCCTACATCGCAATAAAATTCTCCAACGTAAGATAATCTTAATTTTCGCACAATTCTCCGGTCTCGAAGATCATCTACGTCGTCTCTGTCATCCACGTCATCTTCAACCCTTCCAGCAACAATTACCCAATAAAAAATCCCGGGCAATTACGCTTCATGGCCTCCCAATCCCAGTGCTTGACTCCAAGATAAAAAGGCTGAGGAGGATAAAGGCACCGTTGTTCCGACAGGCCTACATTTCCCAGCAGCGCCTTTTGCTGCTGTGGGCCTTTTGAAAAAAAAAGTGGCGTGAAGCGTGCGTGCGCGCCACGGCGTAAAGGCGAATCATCAGCCGTGTAACGCGGGGAAAAATATCCCCGGTTAGCACGCTACTTTCATTTCTTCCTCGAGTGTCATTCGTCATCGGCATTACCTTCGCGCCGTTACTTAATGAGACGTCCCCGTGCAGGATGCGGGTGTGCGATTAAGCGGTCGAACCAAGAGAGGTCGAAATATCATGGCGGTCGAGAGACATCTGGTAGAATGCGTTAACCTATGGTTGCAACGGTGAATGTGTGTTTCGACGAACACCAGCGCGCGTTGAATCACCTAAGATTCATCATCGTGATTTAATCTGCAATTTTACACAGAATAAACAAATTTGTTGTTGATCTATCGATCACTAATTCTTGATAAAATAACGGAAGGATTGGGAAAGGATCGTGTATAACGTTTGACGGAATGAATGACTTTTAGGAAGACACATATAGGGTATGTCAAAAAGTTGGTGCCAAAGTCGAGCAACGCGTGGTACTGATTAGGACAAACCAAGAAAGTTTGAATAAACATGGATCTAAATAATCTTAGTTTCAGAGTTACGATTCTCTCTCTTGTAATTCGGATCCAGTTTTTTTTTTTTTTTTTTTTTGGTTCTTGTAACACTCAAGTGCTACTCTCTGTAACTTAGTTGTAATTAGATTTTAAAGTTCGAAAACATCGAGAACAACGAGAAGAGCGAACATACTGTACGTTAACATCCCCTCGTTTAACTATTCCAGTTACTAGAATATACCATATCTGTGGACCATGGGCTCTGCGAGACGTCTCGTAACAGGGTAATTCTACTTGAAAAAACTACGTGTAGTAACTGGAATAGTTAAGCGCCGTGGCATGAACAACGGAAAGGATGGTGAAGATGGGGGAGGGGGGGAGGGACTAGTGGCAGCGCTAGAGTCCATCGAGGGGACACGAAGAACATTATTTAGTTCCGTTGGAGTGTACCGCGCGAGTGCAGGGATTAGAAGCAAGGTGACACAGCCGCGTCATCTGTTGGATGTTTAACCTTTTTTACCTGGGCTCGGGCTATGCGCTTTAGCCGGCCGTTCCCACAAGAAGCCATCAGCCGCCGACTCACCCAGATACGCGGACTCGGTGAAACGGGAAATCATTTTTGATACGCGCCACGGTACGAACGATCATCCTTTGGCGCGACGGAAGATCGTCAGAGGAGAATTTCGTTGACTCGGTGGGAATCTTTGGCTTTATAATTGGCTGTATATAAGATGGCACAGGGTGCACGATATATATCCAGTATTGTACTAGTTGTATTCTCCGTATCAGGATATAATTATGAGTAACAGAGTACAAGATAATTGAATGGATGATATATTAGCATTGTTATATAATTGTCCTAAGCATGACGAAGATGATCTCTATTTAATGAGAGTTTTAATTTGACAAATAAAAAAGAGATATAAAGTATCACTGCTAGAGTAAGTCTGATACTTACGATCAGGGGATGAGAGTGACCTTATATGCTTGGTAAAAGATCGTTGAATTAATAAGACATCGTTAAAAATTGTTTGCTGAAAGATAGCGGGAAAACAGATCCAACAATTCTTGAAAGATGGCATAACGTTATCGCGTCACTTGTGTTTCCCTTCATTAACCAAACACTGATCGTTTTTACGGTCCGAGTATCTTCCCATCAAACCAACCTATGACACTTCGACGACCATTTGTGATTTTCCATGCAAAGACGATCGACGCTATTATCTTAGCCTTTAAAGCTCTCCGACTCTTGGTCTGCTCTTTCACGAAGAAAACGCGAGGATCGTAAACAACACGTCAGTTTCTCTCATCATCGAATCCTCTAATTACTTTTTTTAATCCTTGTTCGCTGTCGATCATCTCGTCCAGCTCGTCAAAACACCTTTTCACGCGTAACCGATTACCACATTACATTCCACGCTCGAACTATCACGGACACGCAGTGTCTAAGCAAAAGATGGATCAAATTCTTTCGAGTAGAACGTCAAACGAGGCTTCTCCTCCGAATCGTCTCGATCTCACGCGAGATACCACCGTGTAACGGATACGTATACCAGCGTATCGATTAAAACGCGAAGAAAAATCGAATTCTAAAAATATTTCGAAACATCCATCGTGAACCTTTGATCCCCGCCATTCCCAGAGATTCTCGATTCTCTTGAAAGTACGTATGCGAGCTGATGTAATGTTATTTCGACGTACGCTCCCTTTACATGGACGATTGCCTTTTCGTTACGAAATCGCAAACTGGTATCGATACACCCTTCGTTGCGATACGGGAATCGAGTTTAGCACGATTCTTCCGCGCGTTCTCTTTCACGTGCGATTTTATTTTTGTTACCGCTTCTTTACGTTAGATGATCCTCGTATATTATCTTTTTCGTGACTTTATTAAAGGCACTTTTTCGATCGGTGTATCTCGTATAAAGATTTATAAAGTGGAAGTAAATTCTGTCCGCAGATATTTCAAATATTTTCAATAAAAATTCGATCACCAATGAACATCTCAGTTCGCGATCACAATGATGAAAGTCAAATTCGATACACCCTCCCATTGAAGCATTATACGAAACAACATGGTTATTTACGAATCGTATGCACGTTCTCCCGTCCACGTACGATTTTACCTTTCCCGCGTCGGTCATCCTTTCTCGTTGGATCGTCGCGACCGAACCTCTGCGTTCTACACGATGCAGCCCGTAATGACTGGCTAACTAGGTTTTAATAGGAACATGGTCTCGCAACCGAATCCCCGGTTCTTCTTGCAACCTCCGGGGAGAAGGCAAGAAAAGGTCCCCTTTTTATCGTGACTACGTCTCTTTTCGAACATGCACAAACACATACACACACGCGCACGCGTCTCTTTCTCCGTCTCTGTACATATTTCAACGATTCTCAACTCTTACGAACAAGTTGCTTGGTGATTGGCGGCCAATCAAATAACGTTACGATCGATTCGAACGGAATCGCCATGCCGCGAATCGATCCCATCATTCACGTATACTTTTCTCGGTCGTGCGATAAATCACGCGCGAATCATCCAAGACTTTTCTCAAAGATACACGGCATTCGGTACACGCGTTTCAATCTTAAATCGGTGTACGGTGTAGTCAAAGGTTTGGTTGAAACAGTTGGACGTGAAAACGTCGCGGGATACTCGAATGTCCTATCGACTAGGAGCTGGTCGAACATCGAAATGATAAATCCCAACGTCGCTAAACGGTGTCCCGCGATCGTCACTGAAATAAATGGCGTTAGCAGCAGGAGCACCGTCGATGAATATCGCCGATGATTTCTTATCTGGTATCGTTTGCCTGCGTCCAAGAAATTACTATTCTTTTATCGTTCATTTTTCTTTGCTTTTTTTTTCTTATCCTCATCGTTCGTTTCTTTCTCTTCGTCTTTCTCTTCTTCGTCTACATCGTGGCGAAGATCGTCGTGAGACGAGCAAGAAACGCTTCCATGATTGGCACATATTGCGCGTGCTTGCAGCATGATCACCGCTGCATTCTAAGCGTCTTCGGTTTCTTAGCCGAAGCGTAACCACATGTCGCATCTTTTTGTTGCAGATGAATCAGCTCTGCAGGGTCTGCGGAGAGCCGGCCGCGGGTTTTCACTTCGGGGCCTTCACGTGCGAAGGTTGCAAGGTCAGTATCCACGAACCCCTTTGCTCTCTTTAGATCATCAGACCGACGGAAAAATTTCAATGGCCGTTTATATTCTCGCATCTTTCGCTCCTACTCTTCGTCTTTCTCCTATCCATTTTTTCTTTATCTCTTTTCTTCCTCAAGGTATGTGTGTGTGTGTATATACACATATATATATATATATACACATATATGTACATATTTCGAACACACATTCGAATGCAAATAAAATTGTAGCCTTAAGCGTGCAGACGCGTGCATCATCCTCACGTTACAATTACCGGGCACTGTACCGACCGTGTTGACCCACGGGTCTCCGGTTTCATGTTTCTCGTGGAAAGTTCGAATTCGTGTTTTCGTAACCAAATTGATCGATTGTGTATAAAACGTGTAATTTCTTTGCGGTGATTTCTTTACACGTACTGGTCGTTGCTGGAAAGAATGCAGGTCTGTTTGGGTTGTAATAGAGCCATCTTTTATCGACATAATCCTAAAAATAGGGCACGCGTTTTTCCCTTGTCGATCAAAATATTTCTGCCTACGAATCTCGTTAGTTATATTTTCAGTTACGAACAGCATCGTTTTCTTTTATTACGTTTACTTGGATAGAAAATTACTCTCAGACACGACGTAAACGAGCGATCCTTTCTCGTGCGTTATTATTGAACAGCAATCAGTGTATAAAATCGTCAGACGTGTTACAGTGGCTCGAAAGTCTTAGACGTCTTCTACTTTTAACTTAATCTAAAAATTTTACTATTTGTTATAGATTATGAACTTCAAACTTGCGCGCGTGCCTTAACGAAATCATTGATATAGTAATAGCCTGTACTTCCGTTGGTAGAGATAACCATCAAATTCTTAGTGTCTTCATTACGTATGTAATTTGTTCAATTTTGTAGCTGGTACAATAACTGTTTTAAAACTTTCGAGCAGAGGTTTTATACAAATACACTGGATCGCAGGCTCGTCTATTTCCCCATATAAACCAGCAGATTGCTGAAACGCACGCGATCACGCTCGTCCGTATCGTGTCTTAATATAATCGATAATTTTCCTTCTCTTTAATTTTTGCAAGGGCTTCCATCGACTTTAATTGAAATTATTAACTCCATTCATTTAACAAGCCCGCGTCGAACGTTTCTCTTCTCCACAGTCGTTCTTCGGGCGCACCTACAACAACCTGGGCAGCATCTCCGAATGCAAGAACGGTGGCGTGTGCGTGATCAACAAGAAGAATCGCACTGCGTGCAAAGCTTGCCGGTTGAGGAAGTGTCTGATGGTGGGTATGTCGAAGTCGGGCTCCCGCTACGGACGCCGCTCCAACTGGTTCAAAATCCACTGCCTCCTCCAGGAACAGTCGCACCAGGCTCAAACGCGCCTCATCAAAGACCCAAAGTCCGCGTACGAGAAGGCGTTCGGCTCGTTGGACGTGGCGAACAATAACAACAATAACAACGAGAATCCTGGTACAACGGGTGCCACTAGTGTCGTGGGTATCGTCACGACGACAACCACCACCGCGAATAGTTACCATCACCACCATCATCAGCACCATCAGGACAGGTTTCCAAAAAGAGACGACCTGAGGCCACAGGATATCCCTGCTCAATTAAGGGCACCAGATATTCCGGCAAGAGCCAGCCAGGATCCTCTATTGAGGCCGATGGATCTGGTCAGGGCACCTCACGAATTACTCAGGCCGGAAGTGTCCAGGTTTCCCATGTGGCGAGGACCGCCATTCTTTCATCCAGCTCTGACACACATGCAGCTATTAAACACGCCATTTTTCCCGTTTCAACAACGATTCATAGTCCCCTATGTGAACCAGGTTGGCACACCACAAATGGTAGCTAGCCTAACAAGTTCTTCGAGCGATAGCGTGAGTCCTAGGTCGACACCGTCGCCTAAAAGGGACGATGATAATCGAAGTGCCCGTGACGAGTGCAGAGAAGTGGACGGAGGTTGTCAAAGGAGTCAAATAGAAGCATACGATAAGAGTCTAGCGTTTCTGCGTTCTTTGGGTCCGGAGCAGGAAGAACCGATCGACTTGAGTATGAAGGCTGGCAAGATGGACGGGCAAGAGGTGGATGCGACTGGTAGCACGGAAGAGGAAAGGTCGACGGACAGCGAGGACAACGAGCTGTTACAGGACACGGGGCCGCCCCTCGATCTCACTAGAAAGACGTGACCCTGCTCGGCCAGCTCGCGGACAGCTTTCGATAGGAACTGGACTGGTTGGTGTTGAATCGTCGCTCGAAGGCGTTGCTCGGAGAGCTGCCAGCCTCTTTCGCGCACAGAGACTCATATTGTTGTCCTTTCGCGGGGATGAGGAGATGACTTACGACGTTTGTTGGAGATCTTGGGGAGAGTAAAGATCTTGTGGAGAACGTGGAAGGGAAACGCTTTTCGTCGAATAGGGACGAGACGAAACGAGGACGGAGAAGGCGTTGAAGGACTGGTAAGAAATTAGAGAATCGAGTAAAATAATGCGAAGATAGTGGCGTGGATGTAAAGGAAAGATATCTGGTATGAGAAACTACAAGATGGAAGGGTGAAATAATGGATGGACAGCGACGGTAGGAACAGTACGGAAGAGCGGACGTCACCAGCCTTACGTTGCACGAATGACTTTACGATCAGCGATCGGGTCGACGTAAAATTGCTCAAGCCCTCGGTATTAGCCGACAGACATACACGGTCCCTTTGGTCGGCTACAGCTTCGCCAGGTGTTCGTTGACGAAGTAGCCGAAGATCGGCTCGATACATCCTTACAACGAGACAGACGATTGTGCCTTAACCGGTGCCTTTCGGCTCTCATACATGTTCGAGTGCACGAGAGGGAGAATATATATATGTGAGTGTGTGTGTGTTTGTGAGTGAGTTGAGAGAGAGAGAGAGAGAGAGAGAGAGAGAGAGAGAGAGCCAGTAAAAACCACGTGATAGTTTAACGTTAAATAATAATCGCGCTAACGTACGCGTGTAACGAGTTCGTACGCAGGTACGGACACATGTATGTATTATATATTATGTCTGTGCGTGTGATGCGTTCGATATTTTTGTTCTTTCGTGTAAACGCGTTTGGAGAACCGCGAAGTAAGCGAGAGCGTTCGAGAGACACACGAGAACTTCGTTTCTATCTCTCGACGCTCGGGAATGGCCAGTGTTTCGTTAAGCCGCATCGAGATTTCTTTTATTTATGTCGAGCCTTATTTAACGCGATTTTAATTACTTGTTAGTCTGTCAGTCTCACGAATACGTCGGTGCGCACGTCTTTTCTCCTGGAATGTCAAACGCAACGGTCATTGTTTTAATTTTCACGTTAAAGGATCGTAACTCATTATGGAGACTACAATGTGAATTGAAAATGTCGATGAAAAATAAAAAGTCACGCAGCTAAAGAAAGGAATGGGTGATGAGGATTAGACGATAGGCGTACAAACACTCGGTAGTGTTCGACGAAAAAATACGAAGTAAAATAAAGAATATTGTATAACCAATACGTAGCGCCTTGATCGTCGTTCATTAAATATCTCCTCGTTTCCCTTACGCGACCGTTCGTAATCGCGTACTTATATATACCTCGAACTCGAGATGGTATTCGATTACTTTCGTCTCGCGCGTCTCCTGCATTCCGAACCGTCGCGTCGCCACGAAAACGCGCACGGACGGATTTGCTTGGAGCGTACGCGCGCCCAGTCGCTGCGCACTTTATCGCACCGAGTTATTTATTTAGTAATAAATTTGTGCGCGCGCTGATGTACTACGAGAAACATGTTTTCTCGGATAATTCCGTTCTAACGCGCGAAACGCCTCGCGAGGACAGCTTCTCTCGCGATTCCCCTCGTCTGAGAACGTCGCGCGGATGGAAGATGATAAACGCACATTAAAAACGCTTGGTAATAAACACACTTGCTATATATCGATCGTAAGGCGGACTGTGCGATCTAACGTTTGACTTAACCGTGACATGAAAACACGTAGAGAAAAAATAAAAGTGAAGGAAGGATAAAGCGGATTTAAGAAGGTTTCTTCGACACGGTTTCGCGAATCCTGTGACGAATAGGTGACTTAAGATGATGTCATTGCACGGATCGTTTATCGCTAATTACGTTGGTCTGGAATCGAAGAAATTTCACGGTATAATATATCATAAACTGCGATAATTTATGAAGCAGCGGGGAACTGGAACAGGCATGTTTTCCATTCGCGTAAATCTCGTATCATGTTTCTAATGGGATGCCTCGGCGATTCTGTTTAACAACATAAATTTTTATTTATTTTTTCTCGTAGGTACTTCTTTAATTGGTCGATTAAAGAGTCGTATATAAGCACGATCTATCGACGACAGAATTATCGTTACTACTATTGGCTTGGTCGAAAAAATTCCAAGCAAAGAGAAAAATTCGAAGGCAACTTTTCGGCAAATTTCTATCATCCATTGCTTTATCATTTACAAATTTAGCTTCATGACTGTTATTTAGGAAACCTTCGTTTTATTCGGTTACGAGTTCTTTCAAGTATCTGCAAGTTCCTTTTTAATTTTGTGGCGTTAAAATACTTTCTACCGAACGCAATGAAGTAGAATATTCCAGCAAAGGTTTGGCAATTTTCAACGCTTTGTTACTTTTTCTAACATTTAATAAATTAAACAAATCTCTGTTTAGGTTCCATTTCGTTAGTCGCATTCGCTAAACTTAATACCATGTAGTTGTCAGAAACCCTGCGAACTTTCCCAACAACTTAATACGTATCTCTTTTCTTCTTGCCCTGAACTCGAACGTCGCTAATAATTAATCCCAGTGAAGAGAAAAACGATGTTAAACGAACCGGTAAGTTTTCCTTTCGACTAAGACATCCAATTCGACGAATCGCTGGAGATTTGAACGAGTGGATCGGGAGACTTCAACAGGCGCGTAAGCGAGACGGTTTCCGCGTGTGACAGCTTTCCTCGGTTTGTTCGACGGCGAGAATTCACGGGGGCCGACATAATCGACAGGCCACGACGGTGTTCACCTGCGTGCACCTGCGTGTATTCACGAGCACTCGTACCCGTAACCCCGGACATTCGAATGCCTTGGGATCTTCTGTTGTTGACTTAGGTGGGACGGAGAGAGGTGAGGCCACTCGATGTCTGTCGAACCAGCTCTAGTGGTTTCTGGCCCGACGATTCAGGTTCCCGGAGCTTCTGGACCCCGCGTGTGCGGCGAAAAAAGCGCTACCAACGCACGATGACGTGTGGGTACGCGCGAGAACGCTTCGACTATTCTTGGATTACGTAAATTTGTCAAGCGGAGGTTCCCTCTTTCTTTCTTTTTCTCTTCTTTTTTTTTTTTTGCAAGATGCTTTTAGACGGAACGGATTGTGTAATCGTCGAAGAGATGGTATTGCTGTTTGGTAAGATTTTATGGTTTTACACCACCTTTGCGGCATGGTGGCACTTGTTGAATTTCTTAGTTCTTTATATTGTAGTTTTACGCAGTGAAAGTTTTGTTGGAAAAATTTCGAAAGATATTTACTATCTAACATCATAATAGATTAATCTTCTAAATGCAATAACGGTCCGCGAAATCATTCGATTAGATGTTATTTTCAAATAACTATAGATTAATTTACTTGAATAAGTAAATGCTTTTTCATCGATGAATTATTTCACTATTTATCCATTAAATGAAATCATTTTTTATTTTATTTGACAGAGTTAACCGCAATAAAAAATTATTTGATTTGATCTTAAAATGAAGTTATTCTTCCTATGTTATTCAGAAGGTAAAAATAATACTTAAATGAATTTATTTTCATTTCAAGTAAAATTTTTTAAAAAACTTCGACTAAACGCTCGAAACGCAGCACTCTCTTTGTTAGTATAGTTAAAAGTAATCGTAATCTTTATTCGATTTTACTGATGTAATTTAAAAAAGATGCAAGAGGCAATCGACGCTGACGATGGATTAAGCGAACTTTGATTTCCATCGTGAAATAATTTACAGGGAATAGAAATTCTACTCTCTCCTTTATGAAATCTGTTTTTCATTTGTTATACCCGGCTCAAACGTGTCTCGTTCACGATATTCCTTCTATATTACGTTAATTTGCGCGCTGGATGCAGATCCTACGAGGCCATACGACACCTGTGACGCCGTACATCGCGCCCACGTAAATTATCCCGGGAAGATTTACGACGCGTCTCGAGCCGCGCGTATACTCCCGTGTCTCGAAATCCTCGGACGAGTATTCGTCTGTTATTAGTGTCGAAATTAGAAAATCGCCCTGGCCAGATCTCGATAAAATCATCCTCGAAAACAGAAATCTCTCTTGCTCTACACACCCGTACCATATCGATCGTTTATCAACCATTTTGTCCCTTTCTCTCTTTCACATTTCATGATAGAATCTTGCGTTGCGTACCCTACCACTCTAAAATGTTTACACACTTGCTTAATTTATAGGAAATTATAAATAGCGTTTGTCTGCTTCGACAAAATTCTCGAAATGTTCCTACAAATCGATCAAAATGTTCGGACATATATTCTTACTCGTTCACTCTCGTATCGACACGTATCTTTCGACATGTTGTGTAAATTTCGACAAACGGAATTGTCATAAATAACAAAGTTCTTGTTCGAACGTGGAAAGGACGAAAGTATACCATAAGAATCGAAAATTCAAATTATCCATTCAATTTCAATTTGTATTTAGCTGCGTATTATCAATTTCACGTGTCGTCTAATTATTCACAACTTCCTCACCTTCGACTGGTCATTATCGCGTTTCTGTTAAAGGAATAAACTGCAATTTTTCACGATCAGTGTTGGAATATCAAAGAGAGTTGCGTCACAGTGGCAGCGTATTCTTGGAAATAACACAAAGCAGCTCTGATAAATCGTCGTGAACAATTTTTATCGCTTTATGTCGAAACACTCGAGATATATGATTCTCGATTCCGATTCACGGCTTGACTGCGTTTTTTCTTATTGGACCCGCAGCGATACACGACAAGATGCGTGAAGTTTGAGCGGCATATGGGCGAGCTGTAATTGTGTCGAGGAACTCGCAGCTGTATGCCTGCAACCCTTACTTATTGTTCTTTATTCGAGATCCTTTCAGATCGCTTATACCGTATCATAGGATACAGGCAACGTTGTCTGTACAGTCAAGACGATACTTCCTTTAATACTCGCCATTTAAACTTTGGATATTACTTGGTAAATACCACGTAAGTACTTTAACTTGCTTCGTCAATATGTTTTATCGCGTAACTGTTTTAACTTAGTTACATTTCTAATCCGTTCTATCGTTTAAGATAATGACAAAACATTATAAAATTCTTGCCAAGTACTTCATATATTTATTTATTCAACGTTATCCATTTCACGTTCTTTTTAAAATTGCAGAGAATTTGATACTTTCGCTGTTCCCTTCCACCTCTTCTATCATGTACAATATCGTCGTAAATCATAATAAAAGTTGTTGAAAATGCGTCGAAGAATCGCGTTTACGAGTAGCATTCGGTTCCCAAATTACAAAACTTCCATCTTACGTGCTTCGCAAAGACACAGACCCTTGCATGGCTAATATACAACAGTTTCCAAAGATCTGGGCAAACTCTCGATGCAAACGACGACGATGAGGAAGAAGCGGATCACGGCTGGCGAGGTAGCACACGCAGCGAGGTCGGCAGATGCGCGGCACGGGTGTAAGAGGGGCCATTACACGCGAATGCGTGAGGTAAAGAGGTTTACTACACCTGTGGCCTGTGGGCTTGGCCAGTGAGGTCGTTAGCGTGCGCGACGAAGAGGGCGATATAGAAAATCTCGCGTGGAAAGCTTTGGAACGGAGAAGGACGGCGGGTATCTGAAGAAGGCAGGGGAACATAAGGTTGACAATCCGGGGTCATGGCACGCTGGTCGTGCGATTGGTCGTCGGGAAATTCATAATATGTTTTTCACAGACGCGACGGACACAGACACGAACGGAGGCTCCTTTCGAACTCCGTTCGGTCGAGGCTTGAAGCGGTTCGCCTGGACGTTTACGAGCGTTTGACCCTAAGTGTATGGCTGAGAGTAGGGGAGGCGGAAGACACGGAGAAAGGGAGAAGTCGCTCTCTTGCGGTCTCGCTAATTGGCTGCGTTGCACACGCATCGTCGTAAGAGGATACTCGAGTGGACGTGAACCCAATATCGCCGACGCGACATAACAAAAGGGTGTGCGCCAAATAAGATGGTGGTAAGCTTGTCACGGATACTCTACTCTGACTAGTCATTGATACCAATATCGATAATATATGTAATCGTGTACTTGTGGTTTTGGAGATGTCGGAGCGTGGAGTTATCGAGATCGATACACGTTTTATTGTAATTTGGTAAGATTTCATGTACAGTTTTATCTCAAAATAAGCAATTGGTTTCTGGTTCGGAGTAAGCTACCCGTTATCTCCTTTTCTTTATTTGAAGTCGCCGGCAGAATGAGAGATTGGAGAATGAGTAGCGAAAAACTATAAATTTTTATGGTCGAATGAACAGTGGCGTCGTTTAGTAGAAGACAAGTAGAATATGTAAAGCTTTGTGCGTAAAGCTTTCTCACTCTGCTATTAGCGATCCTAATATGTTACATGCTGCTCGGCCGATCGTTTTATGGTTCGCTACTATCCCGCTCGCTTTCCGTATTTCCCCTTGCTCCGTCCGAGAACAAAGTCAAGTCGAATAGTACAGTTGATCCGTAATAAGGAACTGTCCGATTCCGTACGCGTTGCTTATTTCGTGGATAATTGTATTTTTATTAAGTTCCAGTTGTTTGTGCTGTGTTTGCGAGACGGAATGATTATTTTTTAGTATTATACTTTCAAGTTTATGAGAGTGTAGCTTCACGTTTACAGATATATGTGGTATTGTTACAATTGTTAACGCGATTTGGTGCATAAAGGGACAGAGTGACGGATGTTCGTTTAAAGTTCGGTAGTACTATAAACTTCGTATGTTTTTCGTGGGAACAGATAGCTTTTTACTCTTTACTGGATTAAAATGAGTTTTGAACTTTCGTCTTTATGAGTTGGAGTTCTGAATATGGTTCGGTATATGCTTTTCTTTTACTACGTAGAGCGATAAAGATTTGTAGACGTTCGATCGTAATTTCATAATAGGCGATATTCTTTCATGGCGATAGAAAATTTTTGATTTCACCTTTTCATGCTCATCGAAGCTTGTAATAAATATTCTTAGAACCGACAATAAAATACAGTATTTTAGAAGCGTGAAGCGATACCGATCAATAGACAGCTGATCGAAATTTTCTAAAATATCGTATCTTTCCATAAAAATAGAAAATTCGTGACTTCTCGCTGAATCGAAGTGAATTGCAACTTTATGAATTTTAATCGAGGCTTGAAGTATCGTTGATATTGTTAACGTAGTTTGATACGTACTGGATAGAAAGAAAGGATAGAATGTTATTTCGTTTTGACAGGATAACGAATAGAGGCTAAGTACTAACTGGCTCTCCAGTCATTAGCCTTGTCAATATCTTTGATAAAGCGTGTCCTCGGAGCACGGGAGTTTGTAACAATGATCCGTAGCCTGTTGTGCAAGTACTCCATTTATTCTGAATGAAACTATGTACGCATGCCATTAGCTTCGGACGCAACTCTAGAACTGAGGGATCGTTGATGATGATTCATTATCGATTAATACACTCTTTTTACAATGTTCTTACATTTTTCTTTTATTTATTTGACATTCGCTCCGTTGCTTTGTTTTGGAAGAAGGATTCGGCTGTTCAGTGATTGCACGCGTTCAGTTTCGAAAAACGGGCGAATCGGGTAGCAATAATACGTCGAAACGCGATAATACGCGAGAATTAATGAAAAGAACTGGTTTCATCGAAATACCTTGTAAACCCATTATTCATGCTCGCACGCTATGAAAATCAGTGGAACTAACGGCGGCCATATAATCGATGGTCACACGATTCTTCTTGTTTTATCGCTTTTATTCGTACGCAGCGGAATAATAAAATATTCAGGACGTTTTTTGTCAAAATAATCTAGTCTAAAAACGTTGCTTTTCATTCAGACAAACGCGGCACCAGTCTGTACGAGAAACTATCGTATGAATACATAAATTATTAATAATTGCGCTGTTAATTCTCGTCTTACAGTTGCATCCGAGATGGCGCTTATATATTATTTGGCTGATACATAATAAATATCGTTTTCAAGACAGGTGTCAACGAGCTTAATTCATTTTGTAACGACAATTTTTAACAGAGGAAAAAGCCACGTGAGTCGATACATTTCCGAGAGAAATAACTACTTGCTTTGAGAATATTATTAATCAGCGAAGAGAATAATGACTTGAAGTCATCCGAACGAAAGAATTATTGCATATTTTATGATTTTAAAATCACTGGCACGAGGATTCTTCGAACAGAGATATTTATTACACAGCAATCTAATATAACAAGATAGAGTTACTTATAGTCATAGTCACAAATAGCCTAAAGTGTGTAAAATATTCACAAAATTACATAACGATATCTATATATAGAAAATTCACTAAAATGTAATACGCAGTAAACGACTCGAATTTTTTTAAAAATCATAGATTAAACCACGAACGAGTATCACATTCTGTGATAATTATCCCAGGTTTCGATGATCCGTTCGAGCTGTGTCATCGAAACTTTCCTGATCGAAAGTTGCTGCGTAGGCGCGAGCCCGCTTTCGAGAAATCGCACGTACGATCATTAATAAAAGCCGCATCATCGCTAGGCCAGCCGTTGTCGTGACACTTGACAAATATCATCGTTTTTTTTTTTTTTTTCTTCCTCGAGGGTATCACGGTCAATTACCGTGAAGAAATCGTACGGACGTCAATTCGGTCGTGGCCTCGTCGATTAATTAAAAGATTCGCCCCTTATCGATCGTGTTCGAGCGTATTCGAACGCAGGCGAGACTCGAAGGAATTGTTCGAATAGATTCTCTACGCTATCTGTGGATTCTTGTAGCCTGAATCGTGGTCATTTATAATGGAGGAGAGGCTAACCACGATAAGGGAATTCTGCGGTAAACGATGCGCGGCGAGAATGCGTATTTTTCGGTGCCTCGACGCTTCATTATGCGCGGCGTGGCTGAGGAGGAACGGAGGATCGAAGCGGAATCCAATTCCGTGGGAAGAACGTTCGCAGAGTGAAGAAGGAAATTCGTTATCCAATTACGCCGCTCGAGTCATCTTTTCGATCGCGTTGCTCCTCTATCTCGACGTCGATTTTCTGGCAATCGAATGGATATAAAAAGAAGAAAGAGGATAGGATACGAAGAGGGAGTGAACGCCCTGTGATTAATTCGTCGGTATGTTGAATTAGGCATTGCAGGATGCTTCGATTTAAGCTGTCAATTTAATCGGTGCTCGAAAAGAGAGAAATTGCGCGTCGTACATCAAAATTTTATTCCGCGGACAGCAGCGGGGACAGCTGTTTTAAATGGCTTCGCGACGATGATCTCGAGCGAAGAGAAATTTTATGCCGATTAAATGTATCGGGATTCGGGTCAGATTAATATGACAGTTGGAAGAAGGTATCGTCGACTTCCAAAGTTCCAACGCTTCGTTCATGGTTTACGCGTCATAAACCTCGCAATTATACATCCGTGTCTCGATCAATCTACTTCAAACTGAAGCTAATGGATCGTTCCATCTAAAATGCTGCCAGACTATTTGAGACTACTCGAACCCGATCAAATATTAATCGAACGGTAAATGCGGATGGAAACGTGTCGTTCAGGGAACGCGACCATTAATAAAAGCGGTTGGGTTATCCACGATAAGGACCCTCCCGCGTGCCGCAGTACCAAGCCGTTAAGGATCCGTAGTCCTCGCGGCGGGAATGCCATGGCACGTCCTTTCGCGCGGACTAAGGTAACTTATTCTCTGTCTTTGTGGGCGCCCTTTTTGCGCGCTCGCTCCGCGCGCCGGATAGGGTTAAGTGGGTGCGACCCCAGGACGCTAAATAATATCGAGCTGTGCCATCTACCGAGCACGTAGCGCGCCATCTTGAAATATTACGCCGGCCGCTTTATTATTCGTTTATGCGCGACTCTGCCCGTCTCACACCGCTCCGTTCCGTTCCGCCGTTTGCCGATCATTATGTGTTCACATGGTGAATCCTCTCCCTCGAGTACAGCTTCGATCGCGACACTTTCCAGGAGCAGGAAGACGGCACCTTTTTTCAATGAACGCGGTGTCATAAATCTGTATTCGTTGGACAACCCGCCTGTGTGAAATACCGAACACTACGACAACGTTTACGTGACTTCGAGCTGGTCGAGGCTTCTTCAAACATGCTCAAATCAATATTCGACGGTTTGAACCAGATATATGTTGAATGAGAATTTTCTAACTTTTCGGGGTGAATTTTAATGTTCACGTTGAACGTGTTGTAATTTCCATGGAACATTTTTACGTCCATATTCTATTTGTAATTTCTTTGTTCGCAGTTTTTAGATATTAATCTAGAACTATAATCATGTTCTCATAAAGTAAATTGACAAGGTAAAGGTGCTCGATTTATATGAATCTAACGAGCGACAAGCAATTTATGTAACTGAAACGTATGTAATAGAAGCTAACGTTCAAATAAGTGGCTTTAATCAACGCTAGTTTAATTAATCATATAGAAGAAATTCTACCGCGATATAATTTAAGATGTAGATTAATGATAACCAAGTTCGTCGCCGATAATAACTAAAAAGATTCTAAATATATTGTCAGCGGAAATAAATTTTCAGAAAATGTTGAAACGCTTTGAAAGCACCGTTCTAGTTCGACGTCAGCGGTAAAGGATTTCAAGGAAGTGAACCTGTTCGAATTTTAAAGAGGAGCACCATACCGGGTTTCCGAGAGCGTGGTTATAAAACAACATTGACAAGACCGAAGGCAGCCTTGGAACTTGAGATCCTTCGGCCGGCAGAATTCGAGAGCAAACATGGGCGCGATCCGGCGACCGTTTTCGACATCACGACACGAAAAGCACTCCGCATTCACGTTCCTCCCCTCGTCCCGTCTCTTCTCCTCGCCAGTCTCGTTAGTATATATGCTCGTACACTCGAGATTGACATTTGAATTTCAATGAGCCGCACGGTCTTCACCGGGAGTTCTCCACTTTCGAAACGACCGAGCTGAAGCGTCCACGGATACGGGCACGGGCAGCGGCCATTAGTCGCGTCTGTCTCTCGTGAATTTTAGATGAAACGAAAACTGCTGGTAACACAGAACCCGATTCCGTGGAAACGGATATTTGTCGTTCGGCCAGCAGATCGGACAGGTGGGGCGGTGCTATCCTGGAACGACGGTGTTAATCGGTGCTAAACGGATCGACCGCCGCAGCTGCGTCCCTTTTATTATTTCTTTTCCTCCTTTTTCGCTGACCAAATACTAGTTTTTTCTCTGATTCACTTCTCGAGTTCAGCAGGTCCCTCCGGTAATTTTTTTGCAAACTTTCCAGGTCAGTTCTTACTGTGTATCGATGTTAAAATAGCTACTATAAATAGGTTATTTTAGGAATTTTAATTTTAAGATAAACCAAAGGGGAAGAAGTGGCAAATAACGTAATGATTTACGAACTAATTGAGCAATTGAGTCGAGCCATTCAAAGACAAAACTGACCAATTCCCTTTTCCAAAAGTTTCCTACTTTCAGCGCCAAAACGCACGATTAACGTAATCGCTTCCGGCGAATCAAACAGTTAACTTCAATAAAATCGATTAATTTGATTTCTGACGAAAAATAATTCGATCACTAAACCGAAGAAAATAAAGACGATTCGTCAACACCGTCTTAACCCTCCAAATATTTCCACCTCAACCACCTATTCTCTCCTCATCTTCTCTTTTTAGATTACCAAACTCTCAACCTACCCGACTATTCCCGTATCATTTTCTTATCATCAAACGTAAAAACCACGTGTTCACACGGAAGATTAAAGATCGGCAGAAGTAAGGATAAGCTCGTTTCGCTTGCCTTCAAGTTGTCGCGGCTGCTCGAGGTCAGACATTCGAAGGATCCAAATCCGGTGACGCGGCCGTGCAAACGACGTATCCCGGATTACGGTGCTTGTATGCGTTTACCTAAATGGCGGGCAATTAGAAAGACGGTAATGAAAGTGTCAGTCGAATAGCGCGTTTCGCCGCTTCACCAATAAACCGCTTGCTTTACGGTCCGTGGACTCAGGGACTCGGGCTTCTCATCTAAATTTCCCACAGTCGACATTAAATTCGTGCTGGGGCGCGCGTCTGCCCCTTCGTATATGTCCACCACCGCTCGACTAAACTGGATACTTATTAATTAAGGATAATTGCCGGAATTTACGATATCGTTCGGCTTTCGCGGACATTCGCATACTGCTTCGCCGACTCGCATTTTGGTAAGCTCCTACGTGCGTGCCGATTGGTTATTTTTATCGATAAGTTCCTTACCTCGTACTCGGAACTGGTTCTTCAATTTGGTCTTTTGAATGGTCTTTTCGTATCTTTTGGAAGTGCAGAGATTAGGATATTGTTAAGTATAAATCGGTCGTAGTTAATGACTTTTAGATTAAAGTAGACTCGTGACAAGCAGATGAAACTGGAATTTCTTCTACTCAACAAAAATCCTATTTGAAACGCATTCGGCATTTGGATGATAAAATGATAATAAAATGATAATAAAATGATTGAATAATTCCGTCAATTTCTACTTTCCCTGTTCCATAATCTCCTCTATACTCCGTTCCCTTAATCTACGCCAACCATTTCATCTAATGAGAACCATCCACCGACAGTTCACGCGAAATTCACCGAGATTTCGCGTTCGAAGACCGTAGTTCAATCCTGACGCGATAAAATCGACGTCGAGATGCCTCCGCGCCCTGTTTCGTCCTGAAAGGCGAAGAAGCGCGGGCGCGAACGGCTGTTATCGTGAATTGAGCGCGTTCCGCGGCCGTATAAGCAGCCCTGGTACACCTGTAACTCCTCTACTTTATCTCTTCCCTGGCCTCTTGCTCGCTCTTCAAGGGTATCAGTTGCTGATCGATTCAACCTGTGGGTGGTCTCGGGCCACGGGTACGTGTTGTAACCCTACTCTGTCCGAGCGCTACCCGGTGTCCCACTGGTTACTCCGTTAATTCGCCAAGGTCTTCGATAGCAAGATGGTGGAACGCAGATCGATCCGGTCACCGTGTGCAGTACCTTCACGCTTCTTGGTGTCACGCGTTTTACGGCATCGTTCCTTACCGCCAACTACCCGTCCAGTGGTAGTTGGCACGAGAAAAATCATCATCACGGATTTAGTCGATGATGCTCCATATAATTGCGAGTAAATCTCTTCCAATTGATTCCTTTTCTCACTGTGTTCGATAGAGTTTCTGTAACAAATTTTTTGGTAGATTTCTGCGGGAATTTTAACGAGCATTAATTGAGATTTAAGGATCGAAAGCGCTCGAGACATGATTTTTTATCGTTTATGGCGCTACCGTGCGCGTGTAATTTTCTTAAATTTTTAAGTTGGAAATTGACTGAAGAGAATATAAACATATATAATTATTATTGTTGTTGTTATTATTTATTATAAATTTTCACAAGATTGGTAAATGCGTATTTCCTGATCGAAATTATAAATATTTTTATGCACGAATAATTATTTATTCGCAATACACCAGAAACCTTTATCGAACGATTATACCGAGTTCGAAGAATTCCAATTTTGAAGGCAAAACAAGCAAAATAGAAAATTTATAGTTCCAGAGGAAGAAATTGCATCTAACGTCTATTATAAAACGCGTAATGCATCTCCTCGTTTAAGTAGAATCTTTCCAAGACTGATGGTAAATAATATCGTTTCGAAATGATCGATCATAGTTTTAAAAAGAGGCTTGCTACAAATTTTCACCCGGTACATGACTCAGGCAGCGAAGCGGCTTCAGATAGGGGCGTAAAAGATCAGGAAACAAATGAGATACAAGGGTGGTAAGTTACACTCTTGCATATAGGATCAGGCTACTTTAATATTCGTCAGAGACTCTCCATTCGTCTAATTGAAATTTTTTATTCGATTAAATTAAATGTGTCGTGCGATGGCAATAAATGCGATTGAAATAAAGTCTCGAATTTTCCGTATCAACTAACAATCGCTAAAACCAGCAACCACTAAATTCAGAAAATTTATCTCCCTTCGCCAAAGATTAATTTCAAGATTACCTCCAATCAAATAAATCAATCACTGCTTAACTACAATGTACATATAACTACCTTTGAACTCCAACCACCGTAATAATTTCTCCACGCGTCTCGTATAAACACCCTGCGTCCAATGAAGCTGCATTTTAAAATTGTCGATCGACATTTCATTTTCCTTATCTCGGATATGCAGGAATTGTTGCGTGGCAACAAAGACGAGAGAATAATTTACGCGGCGACTCGCAGGATCTGAAGTATCGGCGGATGAAAGCACGTCGGATACTCTAAGCGAACGATATAAATTAAGGTTCAGGCACGGCGGTTACTCACCTGGTGCATTATGGATTGCCGTTACCCAGAAGATATAGTCTCGCCTTTATCGGGCTTAGATCACTCGCAATGCTCCGCCGTGGCGTATGCAGTTCATTAATCCGTATTTGCGATAGGCGTGTCGTGCGTGCAAATCGCTGCTCGCCTCGCTCGTTTGAGCTCTCACTTTCCGCTCGCGTTCCACCGCAGAACCCCGAGAGACCCCTTCGAACGCAATTAGCGCTGTCAGATCTGAATCTGTCATTTTCACTTGGACGTTTTAATATTTTCCCGTTACGCTCGATGACGGATCGATCCGCGAGGGCTATCATTATTCATAGGAAAGCCTCGACGTTACAATACATTTGGATCATGCGTACAAATGATCGTCGATGTACACTACCGATCAATAGTTCCGACCGTGTCAAGATTTCAGAAGAAATAATCATTTCCTTCGGCAAATAAATATTTTATTCGTAACGTTATTCTTTTATAATGTCGAAGTTGTAGTTGATATCAGATTATGAATTTTTCGTGCGTATATGGGAAATTGAATGATGCAAAAGCGTATAAAATAATAACGCACAATATAAAATGTACAAGATGTTAGTACTTTGACGGATGAAACAAATCTCTGCTCGGGTTTCGTTTTTTCAATTGCGTTAACTATTCGTTATTATTTATTTTTATCGTACAGCGGCTTGACGTAAGTTATATTTGCGCTAAAGAAATTCAACGAGAGATCGTGTTTTTGAAATTTACACTTGCGAAATGGAAAAATCTACGATTATGGAATTGTTTGCGAACGTTAGGGATGCAGCGTGCTCTCGATAGAGCCTACGAGCAATTTATTTTCGTTGTACGACAGATAATTAATGCGTTTGATGACTTTAAACGAGCGCGAGAAGATTGTATGTACATATCGGGTTAAGTCGAAGATAGATCGTAGAGTTTGATGGATTAAACAGAAACATCGACTGATTTCTAAATTGCCGGTCTATGTTTCTACTATCTTAATCTATTAATTGCATATATATATATATATATATATATATATATATATTTCCATGACTTTTCTCAAGGAAGCTCGATAATCACGGTTCCATTAATCAATCTCCCTGGTAACGCTCTATCAATATTCTTCCTTCCTCGTACGACTCTTCAATTTTCTAACCGAAGGTTTTATTAAAAGAATTCATTAATTAACCTTCTTGATTAAGTTGAAGCTTAAATTCACCTCAAATTTCATAATTATTTATGCTATGTCCTTCACATAAATTATTCATTCGCGAGAAGTTAAACAATAATTACACAGCCGAGTAATAAAATTAGCAAATTTAGGAAACGTGATCTTGATCGATTTAACTTCAGAGAAATATTACATAAAAATTAGTCATCAACGCCAGAAGTAGCCTCTAATTTTCGCGTGGGCCTTCCGTCAACCGGCTACTGGCGACGTCGACAACGATGACACACGAATGAGATACGATGCGGGTACCACGGCGCGACACGGCCATAATCTACCTCACGTTATGAATCCTTGCGCGAACGTGACGATACGTACCGAATGTATAAGCGCGCCGATACGCGTACGCGACGTCCACGGGGGTGGTCTACACTCGTGGCGATGAAAAACCAGCTGTTAATCAGGTTCCTACGTTGTACACGATGCCGGCGGCGTTATTCGCGTCCTCTTTCGTTATACATCGATACACGGGTAAAGGCATGCGCTAGGCTGTTAGGTTCTACGCGTGGCTACCCGACTGCGGTTGTCAGCCAGCGTCACGTCGTTATCGAATTTCGACGAACGTCCAACTAAACGGCTTCCTGGAGTCGTCGAGGAATGTTTGCCGGATACTTGGACACGCGAGAGTTGATCGATCTAAGATGAATATTTGTAGGCGAAAGAGACGATCCAATACACGTTGGTCGTGTTTGGTCATTTTGTTTCGTAAAAATATTTCATTATAGGGTTAGATACTAAATAATGATTTTTAAAGATATTTACGATTAAAGTTTCGTTACCGCTGTGTAATTATTGCAGCGGATGAAAATAAATATAGCAGTCCTTCTTGAAAATTGATGATAAATTTGATCGAAAGTGTGTTTCGATGAAAGAGTATTTGACAATGATAGTTGGTGAAAATCACACTAGGACGATACGTATTACCAAGATTCTAGTACCAACTATTTAAGAGGAATTTTGAAGAAAAATTGTGAAAGATACCGCGAATTATAGCGTCATTTCAATGACAATTATTCGAAATACATAATACAAATTTTATCGAGTAGGTTTAGTAAACTCGTTAGATTTAGGATAAGGTTTGCACGCGAGGTCATGCACGCGCGCCACTTAAAACGCAGATACCAGGTGTTCAATTGGAACGAGCAATCATCTCGGGCAGGATGCAACATATGGATAACACTGCAGCTGTGGAACTAAAATAAAAGGCATACGCGTTGCTATACTTTGTAACTATCTCCTATTTCCTATTCACCCGTGCGCGTCATTTGACAGTCATTTATACGAGACCATGAAACCACATTCTCACGGGCACAACTTAATAAAATCATGTATAACCAGCGTTTGAATAGAACGAATTATATTGTCTCAATCTGAAACTCATCGTTGGACGACGACAAAGATAACGGTGTATGAGATCCTTCGTGATACCACAGAAACGTTTGTTTCCAATCACGCCCGATCTGACGCTGACAGGTCGGCGTCAACGACCAACCGAAACCTTTCACTACCCTTCCATTCGACTAGGTGACTTCAATGAAATCCCGTTGATAGCTGAAACTGGCGTTTCGAATGCAATTAGCGTTCGAAGAAGCGCGACACATAGAACCAGCCTCTTCACCGTCTTCACTCGCGCGGAACACGAAAAACGGGCATGCCACGATCGAACCAGCTGTCCAAGTTCCATCGAACGAAGCTTGACCCATCCAGCTCGAACTCTTACTTGGTACCGAGCCTTCTCGCCGCACGTTCGTCAATTTCCACGAGGAACGTCCTCTGACGCTGGAATAATGGAGAACGTTCCATCGAGCGTTCGAGCACGAACGCGCCTAATCATACAAGTCAAGTCGCAGACGGTCGTTCCCGATGCGTGTACTCGTGGTTTCATGTGGCTCGAACAGTGTACACTCAATACACCGTGCGCTCTAACGGTGAAAACGTTGGAGAAGGATTTCACGCGCGGCGGCTCTCTGGCAGAAATCTTAATTCTCGGAAGAGTAAAACGACCCGGTCGTAGCCGATAGAAAGGCGCAACGACGTTGAGAAGGGGACCTCGGCGAGGATTCATACAAGAGGGATACTCGCAACGCCCGTTGGTTATACGAGGATAATACAGACAAATCGTAATCCCGCAGGCACGGAACGAGTGCCGATTAATTTCGAGATGAGCCCTGTCAAAATACAGGCACGCCGTTAGGGCCGATGCTCCCACGTACACCGCGGCTAATCTTGACTAATAACTGTCGCACACCGTGCGAGCAATAGGGAAAAGTGATAGGGAACCTGTTGAACTCCCGGTACCCAGGAGGAGAGCCACGAGACCGTCGTGTCCTCGTGTTCGAGTCACAATCGTTTCTCCGTGTATAGGTTATGTTTATGGCACGGCTCCTGCTCCCGTCTCACGGCCATAGATACGTCTATAGATCAGAGATTACCAGGACGAACCAATCGCCTTTTCTGTTTAGAAGTTCATCGGGAATGCGTCTGCCTCGTTGCGCTCTCGCTCGCTCTTCGAGTCGATCGATCGATGGATCGGCTTCTCGCGCGCCCTGACGATCAACCGGCTATTACGATAATCGTGTGACGCTGTCACGGAATTGGTAACGTGGGAATCTTTCACGAGATTACGCTGGAACTTGAATTTCGTTCACGGTTATTTCCGGTTCGAAGAATTTATTCCACCGGCAGATTTTTATTTTTGCAATGGGAAAAACTTGTTCGTGACGTAGATGGTTTTATAATTCTTGACGCGTATACATTATCGGCCAAAAGTTTGGAATCCGTAGTCAATGCGTCGGGCAATGGCCAGGTTACGATTTTGAAATCTTAAGAAATTTGTTTCGATAAAAATTTGTCGAAATAAAAAATGTCGTTGATCACGTTTGTAACACCGATTCTTAAATTAATAATAGAATTAGAATCTTGGTATCTAGGCGAACTTATTCTTGATAGGCAAAAATCTGTAGAAACAGCCGAAATGTCGATATTTTTAGTTCCGATACTCTCGATTAACAAAAGAATTAGAATTCTGGTACTGTATAAAACTTTTTAAGCAAAAATCCATCGAAACAAGCGAAATCGACAGTTATAATATTGATTTCCAGTAAATGAAAGTGAGTCTAAATTTTTGGGCCGTAGTGTACATATTTAAATGCATAAACGACGTTCGAGATACTAATAGCCTTTTCATCTTTCAATTACGTGTATTTAATTAGTAAGCAACGCAACTTTCATAAAGGTTTATGTAAAGCAACTAGAGCTGTTTTCTGTGGCCATTAGTTACAGATCATGGAATCCCAGATGGTTGATTCTCGAAAGGCGAATAGCCCTAGTCCATGAGAATCTGTCCTTCCACGACGTGGGTTGATCTCTGGAAGAGTAGGACTATCGCCGTGTAAAATGTCGTCTCCCTGGTAATTCCGTGAGTGGCGTATCGCTACCGGTTTGAGCGGATCGTTAGAAAACAAGCTTCTCCGGCAACGTTTTCATTAGGCATCCTTCCACCTACGGATTAGAAATCGTTCGAGGAACGACCAGTACGAACAGGGATGGGATGCGCAATAGATCCACTTGCATGCTCGTAAACAACATTTTGTTTAGCGGTGAACTTATCGATGAATTATCGGTGGATAAAGGTCCGAGCGTAAGAACTGGCGTGACCGAAAGGTTTGTGTGCACGTTTAATTACCCGGAGCGCTTGAAGTTTTTATTGCACGGCGTTATATACTCCATCGCGATGCACGCGATCGCCGCGGGATTTCGCGGGCAAAATACCGCGAGATACTCTAAGCAAACCTACACAGCTTCGACAATCATCGTTACTCGCTTCTTTATCCCTCGCATGGCTCGTTGGAAATGCCCTTCTACGAACAAGTGTTTTACAGTCGACTACACTTTTTGCTTATCGTGATTTCTTGGTTGCGAGCAAGTTATTAGTAGAATGTTAATCCAGACGTGGTCGTTACTCTTCCAGGATGATCGTAAAATTTCTGACAATATTCTTTGCATTGTTCGACATGTTTGTAAGAGGATGGTCATTTTCTCGAAATAGCAAACGATACGATACGAGAATCTAATCAATTTACTTACTTCGAATTACAGATAAAAAAAAAAAAAAAAAAATTGATCTAACGAAAATTGATAATATTGGATTAAAGAGTATTTTGACCTTGTCTTTTTTCAATTAATATCGATTCTCGATATTCTGCGCTGGAAACAACTTCAGAATTGTATATTATAGTTATTTTAACAAATTAAGAACTATATATCACAATTATTTTCTCGGTAAGGTTCATTTGCGATCCCCTACATTTAAAAAATTTATACTTAAAAAATGGAATGAACAGTTACTACGAGCAACAACGTGAATCAGTCTCACTGGCGTAAAAAGCTAATACACTTATCCGTTACCGCAGGATCGTTTTAGTATATCGACAACGTTTCTCGCCCTTCGCGTTCATCCGCGACGAGCACCGGGCTCGTGCATCATCGGGGCGGCAGGAACGTTCGGAGGTGTAATCAACGCTAACTACCGCGTTCCCTCGAAAACCATGACGCGATGCTGTTACGTGATCGTCGTTTGTCTCTGATACTCGACTGAGAACGAGCCGTGTTCCCTGCACGTACGCGTCGAAATGCATGCAACAACAAAGTAAAGACGAGGAGATGCAACGCTAAGGTGTATCTGGATCGAGATCGAGCCGATGGGCAGGCCGTAACTTGCCAACAAATTGAGTTCAATGATGATTCGATCGACGTATCGATCCAATATGCCTGCAATTTGCGAAAGAAATCGAGGCAACGACGATGGATCCGTGGCGAGTCACGCGCTCGTTACACACACCGCGATGTAGGTGCTTTTATATCAGAGTTCACCACTCGAGGCTACCAACGTGGCAATCCAGATTCCCCTTCGTCGGATTATCGCGTCGAGGGAACGCGAGTGTAACTCGAATTTGTGGCACGTGAGAACGCCATGAACTTCGTGAACGCTACGAGAAAAACGCCCTGTTCACGCAACTAGGAACGTCTTTGAACCGTTTTGCAGGATCGTTCGCGCGTCAGCCGATCGCTTTAATCGATCGCCGCAGCGATCGCTGGCTAACCATCGATTAAATCGCGATCGAACGAATAATCGCCGTTATCTTTGGAATAGATCTGAGGCTGCTGCGATCGCCAGGGCCGTTGCTCGATCCTGCGGATAGTTTTGCGATCGGCGGGGACACGTTTTATAGGCTCGATCGAGATCACGATCTCCCATATATTTTTCCCACCTTCCTACCCTACTCACTCGCACGGGAAACGAGCAGAGAAAGGATCCGTGGAGAGATCCGCGAAGGTGAAACGAAGAAAGCAAGAGGAAGAGAGAGGGAGAAGGAGCAAGTGGCGACTGGCAAGAGAGGAGGACAACGACGAGCCAAGGGAGAGTCTCATCGGCCACTTCCCATGTTAATATCCGGTTATGCGTAAGGTATGGAGGCGTACGGCCAGTTTGCATGGAAACTAAGGCATTACCGTGCTGGACCACCGGCGTCGAACCACTCGTCGAACGGCCCTGTTTGCCGACACCTCGGAGGACGACTCTCCAAGGAGGATCCCCTACTACTCCCTTTCTCGCTTCGTCCTCTTATCGCCGCCCTCCTTTTCTCTTTCCCTCTTTCTCTCTCCCTCTCTCCCTCTTTCTCTCTCTCTCTCTCTCCCGCTCTCTCGTTCTCTTACTCTCCATGCCGCTTTCATGGAGCCACGATTCCGATTCCAGACGTTCCCTCTCGCGTACCCGGCGAAGGATCTTCAGATTACGGGCAACGAGTATCAACGGCGGATCAGCGAGGTTTTATCGGTGGGACAGGGCCGGGCTGCTCGACCCCGACGAACCCCTTTCTCGACCAACAGCCTATTCACTCGCGTTCGATAGATATTTTCGTTCATTTCGAAACAGTTCTCTCTTTTCTCTTATTGTAAAGATCGCTTTCTGACGATCGAATCGAATTTCGTTTCAGAGAGGGAATTTCGGTGGTTCTTTTTTTTTTTTTTTGATTCAGATCGAAGAAAGGGGAGGGAAGATCGTTTCGGAACCAGATTTGTTGTATCACATGGAAATATGGAATCGTTAGAAACCTGTTCGGATAGTAACTGTTTCGACGGGAAAGTTGGGAGAATATCAGCGGTTACGATTGCTCTGGAGTTTTAGATCGTTGTTTTCTCGTGGCGGCAAAATGAAAGGAAATTTTTGGAGCGGCCTCGATCGTTTATACGGGGTGTAGATTAGACGTGGACCGTAGATTAGCGGCTTAGACCTTTCCACGAATTTTATTCTTATGTTACTCACAGATACACTTTTCTGCTTTCGATTTTTCTTATTTTTCATAGCACGAGTTTAATGGTACCATACATGGTGCAATGTGTTTTGTTTCTTTCGCATTGTTATTAGATACGAATGATAACGGTTCAAGAATCGCGTTGCTAGAACGTTTAATTATATCTATGGTATCGCAACTTGCCCAAATACGGAGAAAATTATTATTAACTGTTAAATAAGCAACTTGTAACTTGTTGTAAACTTTTACGGTGTATCGCGTTCGTTATGCCTTGCCCAGGAGAAGCCAGTACGTTACTAAATCCTTTGACAGTCCTTTTGCATGCAATTAAGATTCAATTTTCTTTAGCGAGCGTCATTTAGAAGATCGAAGAAGAAACAATTTTTTAAACGGGTCCAGATATGTTACTGTGTAATCTCGGTTTTTAAATGCTAGAGCGATATCAGGGGAGTAATGATAACCGAAAACTACCTTCCCTTAACCTACCTGTAAACCTTACTATACTATTTCAAAATTAATAATAACTAGAAATTCAGGAACAGTCTGCGGCCGTTTGTGCGTTGTAGAATATTCAAAATAAACTACTCGCTATACTATCCAGAAGTTGAAACAATTTTACTTACGCTCGTGAAAATATAAAATTAAAATCCACAGTCTATTCAAAAGACACTCGAAATGGCGTTAGTCTATTCGTCAATATCTATCAAGTTTGTTTCGAACGCCTTCATGTTTTGAACACGTGTAAGCTTTCAATGGTGCAAGAGAAAAGCCAGTTCACCTGTCGACGACGTTGTGTTCGCTACGGCCCTGTCTCCGTGACACCTATGCCCCGTCCGTTCGGATCTAAAAGTCCTCGGCGCCCACACTCGGGTTCCTAGGCTTAAAGAGGTTCAAAGTTCCCTCCGTGGTCGTTTACGCCTTATTTATTCTCGTAATTTACTCCCACGCGGCCCTTACACGCTGGCAATTTATTTTACGACGATCATATCTGGAAGTGGCTGGCAGAGTGCCGCCCGGTCCACCATACACAACTCTCTGACTCTCTTCGTGTGTACCACGAGTTCACACTCCTTTCCAGAGCATTGCTTAAACCGGCACGTCGAGGGAAGAACGACTTAGATACAGGAAATTTTAATATCCGTTTAATAACGGCTCTTCTCGGTGAAGATGCAGTACGTTGGTTTATGCGTGTTGCCAATAGACATGGACATTTGAAGCTCAGTTACGAAGTGATTCGAAATTTCGAATATCGTAAAAATTCGAATTATATACTTCGAACGCGAGTTCACATTTAAAATTCTTAAAAATTTTTGGCGGGTCTTAAATCTTGACTCTCGATGAATTTTCAATTTTTAAAGTTGCGATAAATCTGGAAAATTTTGACCTTCGGAAAGATTTGATAGGTTTCGAATGTCTTTGAACGTACAAGTTGAGTATCTGTTCAATCACACGTACGTAAGTACATATTCGTAGCGACTCGAAGTGTTTCAGATTACACGTTGCGTTTCATTGCTATATGTTGCAAGTTATTCGTGAAAATTCCAAGTCAGTTAATTAATTTTGATCTTTTAGAGTCGTACAGCTTATATCGCGAAACTAAACGATTTATGCTTTCATCTTCGAAATTACGCGTATATTTTGGTTTATTTATAATTTTCGATGAGAGCTCTTACTCCCGTAATATTGTAGCCCGTAATATTATAATGAGAATGCATTTAAGATCGTAAGAAAGTGAAAGACGTGTTAAATATCGGATGAATTTCGTTAAGGGTAGAAATATTTATTATCTTTATAGCTGATCTTTCTCTTAATGATGTCTCACGAAGCAAGTTTTTATATCACCGGTCGGTACTCCAGGATGCAATTTAATAGATTTTTTGCATGAAATATGCACGTGCTCGCGGACAGTTATCTCTTATATGTACGTAATAACAGAAGCGACAGCGGAGTAAATCAGGGTGTATCATCCTCCGTCGCGACATTGTTTATGGAACATCATCGACGAGAAAACTGTCGTGGTAAGAGCTGCAACGACGTTTCGCGATTCTTATTTGTGAATTTCTTTATGACGTTTAAACGTCCCTGGTCTACAGAGCCTCGAAAATGTCACGTAGGTAAATTCTTTCGTATCGCTTATTAATGAGATTAACACGAAAACAAGAAATTACTGCGTTAAGGGAAAGAAATTCTCAATTATTATTCGCGTCCTTAATTTTTTCACCATTAAATCGCTTTCGCGAATCTAGCGCAAAATTATTACACAAAATTTTCCAGTTTAATCTTCCAGAGAATAATAGCGTTCCTTTTAAATGTTAGCGAATACAGAAATTAATAAAATTCTTTAGAGATGGTTATTTTAATTCTTGATCGGTTAAAAGTTATGCAATCTTCGATAATCCTTGATTTTCGCATTTTTTTTTTTTTTTTTTTTTATAACGAATTCCCTTTCTCCGATGTAGTAAAAAATATTTTACATAATTCTCCGTTTTACTTTCCCTTTTAAGTATCGATGAATGTCGTGTTCAATGAAATTGCTCGAGGGATGGTTTTTCGATCGGTTGGAAGTCGAGCAAACGCGAGCGAACCGCGTAATCGCCGCTAAAAAGGGACTTTTTAAATTACAGGCCGGTCCACCGATAAATAGCCCGGATGTGATGGTCCAATTACGCTCGCGTATTTATATTCATTCGCTTCACGCCCGCTCGGACGTTTATTCTCGGTCGCGTGCGCGACTTAATGAGCCCGAATCGCTCGCGACGTACGAAAAAATGAATGAAATTTATACGGTGGGCCTTCTCGGACTCTTGTGCATGAAATCGAACAGCAAACCCCGAGGTACGGCGTGCTCGTGTCAAAAATAAGACTTAAGGAACACGGAGGAGAGAAACTCTTTCAGGGTTCTTGTTCAAAGTATATAAATGAAAACGCAGATTTTCAGCGAAATTTATATGACAAGTAGTCCTTAGAAAAATTAATTGATTTCATGCGATATATTTCACAGTTCGATAATCAAGGGTTAAAAACTACATTTTTTGATATATATATGTCGGGTCGTCATTATGATTAGGGTTAGGGCGGGTAACGAATCTTCACGAGAATTATTCATCGTCGTCACGCAATCGGTAATGTTTGATTGACAAGTGGTCGCGGTAGTTAGACACTAATAGCAATGGCCTTGGGTTCGACAACGAATCCGCGGTCAACGGGATAACAGATGTACTTTACTTCAAAGTCTAAATCGGGCTCGTTGTACTTGCCCGTAATACAAGGATGACTCGTTTAACTCTTCGCGGTAACGCAGAGTATTCACTGAGCGAAAGATGCTAGATAACTCGCCAATGAGACCTCACGAAAGAGAATGACTTTCCGTCACGACGACGCTGCAGAGGAAAACTATGATGGGGTGTGTCTAAGGGCACGAGATCGTCGGATTCGTCGAGGAAAGCCTCCGCTCGGAAAGCGAGGGAGATGGACGTTGCTGTTAATTGGTTAATTTCTATATTGGTGGTTAGAAAAGAATGCTAGCCGCCTTTGAGAGAAACTTGCTAGCGGGAAGTGTCGTACGTGAGAAAAGTAGAGTCTTATCATCCCGTAGTAGGTGATAGATTTACGGACTGTTAGGATAAAGACTGTTTGTCCGATCGAAGGACATTAGGTAACTAAATTCTAAGATTTATTAGCGGGTCCTCAGACTGGCTAAACATGTACCGCGGAGATGCATCGACATCTGACGATCATCTTGCCCGAAGAATAGGGTCTGTGTGTGGCCGAGCCACGGGGCAGAGACCATTGGGATGTTTACTATCGAGCGTCGCTACGAATATTTCTTTGTAAGGAGAGCTATACGATTATTCTATACCTCTGTTAGGTAAAACGTCCATTCCGTGTCAGCGGCTACGTTTGACGACTAGTTGTCGCCTCGAGCCCAAGCTCATTGTCTCAAGTTTCCGACTATTATATTTGAGTTAATTTACAAAGTTGCAGTATCGGGGACTTTCCACGGAATTTCATCTCCGACATATATATATATTGGGAATTAGAAGCTATACATAGTAACAAATTACAGTGTACAAGCTACTTCTTCAAACAAATCCTTTTTAACTCAACGAGCAAGATATAATCGCATCGAGAATCGCGCTTAACGACAACGTCTTCTATTTGACTGACGCAGGAAGAATGATCGGTAGCGATTCAGGGGTTGGTTTCGCGTGATGAGAACAGGGTGCTCATACATCCAGGCGCTAACGGGCGTAAAATGAATTATCATTTATATATGCGCGCGTTGTCGGTCGCGTGTTAGTTTGCGTCGTCGCGCGGCGTACGTTATTCGAGCCCCACTTCGCACCTCCGCGTAAACGGTCACCACTGTCAGGATATACTTATTTATTCCAATGTTAAACCTTCGCGCCGGTAGCTTTATGCTGGAAAATTAGCAAGGGTTACGCCGTTGAATGGCGGCTACGTTGCCGCTTAACACCAACCGATGCATTCTCCAAGTTTCTTTAATGGACGGTGACACGCCCTCCTTAGCGCCCTTTAACACCTTTCGACCTCCTTTAAAGAGTGCCTTCTCGCGAGACCATCTTTGGAGTAATACACCGCGCGAAAATTCCTCTTTAACCACGGAAACACGTTTGCTTGGTCGACGTGCTAAAGATGGAAACGCTCGTGTCGTTTCTGTGCGGGCATTCCTGTCTCTGGGATGTCGAACGCTGCGTTGGCGTTATAGGTTTTACCTAGACCTTACCGTTCGTAACTAAAAGGAAAACCAGCGGAAGAAACGCTAGTCTGATTGTTTTGTAGCGTGATAGAAGCATCATTTTAAAAATATGGCACGTTTTCTTTGCATCTACAAATTTGTCATTTGTACTATCGTTCACAAGTACCCTAAGTACCTATATAGAAAATTTATGCAAAATCGGGTAAATCTAAAGAATTATTAGGAACGTGTGAAAACCCCTTGAGATCGTTATTTCGTTCCAAGTTTAAAAATGTAATAATTTCAAATATTTAAGAGTCTTGTTAATTAGAAGTAAGACAGTTACATTTTTCCTAATCTACTGTATTTTTCTCACTCCATCGGCGATGAAATTTTGGACAATCTTTAAATCGTTATCTCGTACGAATACGAAGTTCGACTGATTAATCGCTTCTCTTACGTTTTGCATGGAACTAACAGGTACTCTAATACTTATGAACGGGGATGCACATTCACAGACGTCTTTTCAATCATAAACAGTATTTCCCCGAAGATGCGAGAAATTTCTTTCGTAGTAGACACGAAGCAGACTCGGTCAATAGGTTAATTATCAATTCTAATAATTGATTTTGACATTATTGTTCTAAATACCTTAGGTCGGTACTCGAGAAAGTCCATTAACGCAACGCGATGTCTAACGATATCCCAGTTACGTTTTTGTACTCATTAAGTAAACGTGGTCGACGTGGTTAGGTTCGTGGTCGACACATTTCGAGGGGGTATATCCTAGGCTCAACATTACCGCTGACAGAGTTAAATAGCGTTCTCTGACCTTTCGATGAACCGCGATCGCTAAAAGCTTGTACCGGGAGATTAACTTAATAACTTCTTTACAAGAGGTCTCTTTCCTAATACCCAGCGATTCTTTCTTCGTCCGATGTGACAATTAATAACCGAAGAAACAGTGTCTCTCCGAATGATTACCAGAGGGTACGAGCAAACATTCATTTCTCCGATTGACAACCAGTGATTGATCGAGCCTTTGTAGAACCACCGTGTTGCCTGCATATTTCATCGTTTCACATCTCTAACCACTTCTAATAGAATTCTTCTCCGATTTCTCAACCCTGTCTTTCACGAGCCAAGAACTATCTCAGATATATCCTCTTCAATTAGTGATCACTAGTGTTCGGTATATCGTTCAATGAAAGCTATTGTAACGAATTGTTAACGCATCATGCCTCGTGGGCGTCCGTTAGCTTACAATAGTCAACAGAAAATTTTCATTAGCGGCTTGAGAATATTCCTCAACGTATCTGTACATATTTAACGTTCTATTAATACATTTATTTATCTCGAAGCACGGAATGTATTATATTCGCGTGGATGTTCCTAGAAAATCTTTTAACATTCATAAAGATATTTAACTAATCGACGGCGTGTTACTGCGATGATTGCAAATGAACATAACAATGATTAATACTTTACAGATTCTCTAATTATCTAACATACGTTTGTTGATCGTACCATTTCACGGATGATTAACTACCGATGAAATCGATACTCCTAGTCGACAAAGACTAAGATCGTTCTTTTCCATTTTGAAAAGGATTAATTTCCATGTTCGCTCCGATACATTGCTGTTTCCAATATCGTTATTATAGCTAGAATTACGTTTGATATGACGCTAAAACAGGATTAAGAAGACTAAATTTCTTAAAGTTAAAATTTCTAATTAAAATTCGAATCTTTTAAAGTCATTTTCTTGCCGAACGAATTTTCTAGGATCTAACGTGATTCACCAAACGTTCGAGATATCCACGAACAGCACTCGTAACGAAACCATCGAGTAGAACAGCCTATCCGTCCCGGTATCTGCATCTCGCGCCTCCCCGTTAAGTTACAACGACTGGCGCTTAACCCCTGACACAGGCTACAATGGTTGGACGGGACTCCATAATTGTTATTTTAATAAGCTAATTTTCGCCGTGCTCGAGCGCCACGCAAACCGCGCGAGGAGGGAAAGAGCGTCCACAGCGAAGTGGAAGGCGTTGGACACGGGCAGAGAGAGAAAGAAAGGGACAAGATGGTGCACGGACTATGGCCCCATCGACGGCCACGTCGGACGTGCCGAGATTAACGGCTGTACTTCCGAGGGTCTCGACGATTTACCCGTAATAAACGTAGCCACGCTTCTTACACCGAGATTCGTACTCCCCTCGTATCTTTTTCCGCGAAACTCTGTCACTCTTCACCGACGCGTTTATTCTTTCGCGATCCCTTAGGTCCTTTTCTTCGATTTGATCAGCGTAGATCAAAGTCTCGATGTCGGATTTTTTTGGTTATTAATACTTTCGATATATTAATCTAGTACAGGCGTTTTTGATACGTGGGTACGTATCGCGCGCTTCACTCTATCTATTATAGAATTTACATACTAATTAATTAGGTTCAGATACATGAAACTTTGTATCGTTTAGTAGTATCTACTTTGATACGACTATGAAAATGAAACGTAAAAACTGATAAGAAAGTAGCCATTGTAGTTGAATCAGAAGCAGATAAAATTTTAAAGATTTGTTACTTATTATTTGTTCGGAACATCGATTAGTGGAATATTCAAAGATGATCCCTTGTAAGGAAGATGGAGAAATAAGAACGGAAATAGAAAGAAATTGGTACATCTTCGTTCGAAAGCTTTCGTAAATGATCTTCCTTCGTACGAAAATTTGATTCAATTATCTAAACAGTTTGCGTCGTGATTTCTAATAACCAAGATCCTATTGCTTATCTCCATACTGAATCCTTCGTGTTAAACCTAACCATTGATTTCCTAATTTTGCACAGTCGAAGGAATGTGAAACGTTCTTAAACGAGTTCATCGAGATTTTTCATCGAAAAATAGGAGGGACGAAAGTATCAATGACGGGTTATTGAAATTTCTATTTGTAAATTTAGTACTTCGAATCCTAGATGTCTATCAAATGGAAGAAGCGTTTCGGTACGAAATTTCTCGCATTTCTTGTTACGACGTAAGCACGTGAACGTTTCTTTCACGGCGTCTCATCTCTGAACGCACAGGTTGACCCCGCGGGGTCACGCTGATTTCCCGTAGGGAGATCCGTTCGATCCTCACCCAATCGTGGCGGCCGGGACATTTATCTCGTTACAAAACTCGCCGTCCCAGTCGAGCTAGGAAGATCGATAGGGTTTTCTGGCTTTATCGGACACGAAGGAAATTCATAATAATGCCGCCTTGCGCGACCTATCCTACGCCAGTTTTCAATCATTGCGAAATGTGAAAGGACTTCGACCCGCAGCTTTATATGCTTTTCAGTCTCTTATTATCTCTGACACGGCTAGCTTCTATTGTCAAATACGATCAGAGAAGGTTAAATAACGTCACAGCTCATACAGCAAACGGGATCTCTCAACCAGACCACCTCTCCTCTTCTATGTTTCGTACGGATGCGGAGAAATCTCTTAAAGATCAAATTCTTCAAGTCCTATCCCCGTTTGCGGATAAGATTTCATTTATGATAGGATTTCATTTGTGTTAACTTGTTAACCGAGCTGTTTCCCAGTTCGAAAGCTTCTGTCTAATCGTGAAATTAGAAATTGAGAAAGATAAATCAATTTCAGTTAGGATGAATTTAATTCTCGCGTATACAGATATCGTAGATTTGAATTGCAACACGAAATGATTGATGCGTTCAACAAACTGACAATCGAGCGACGAGTTAATTCATGTTCCATCCTCAACAGGTTTAAGATGGCTATTCATATTAACTTTTTACACATCTTATAATTTCTATATACATTATCAAATTTGTTTTAAACTTTACCAATACGATCATGACGAGATATCACGCTAATGCTAATGCTAATGGTGGAATTTGAAAATCTCTCATCTGACAGACGTATCACACCCATAAATGGTTTCTACGCTTGAACATTCAAGAGCTTTCGCGATTCCGTGTCTATCGATAAGATATTAAATCTCGTTGCTAGGATATTAATTCGATCGGGATGAACGCTAATGAATTTGCAGCACGTCCAACACCATCCTATTCCGCACGCATCAACAACGGCCATCGTACGTTCATCCTGGAACGGCGTATGAGTTTCACCGGGAGGACGTTCACTCGCATTAACGGCTTATGGGATTCCTGCGTAACTTATTTACGATGACAAAAAAAATCGAGGCTCCCCCGTCCGCCTATAATATACGCTCAAATCCGCTATTCTTCAATTACCTCTCTTCTCCTTTCTGTATACTCTATGTTCCCGCGGTTTTATCGTTCCGTCCCTTTCTCGTTCTCTTCGTTTTCCTCTTACATCCCTTCTTCGCTCTTCTTCCTCTCCTATAACTCTTTTCTTCCACGGTTCTCCTCGTTGTGCGTTCGTTCTTCTTCTCTGTCCTTCGTTCTCTTCCTACTTCCTTTATTCTATCTTCCTCTTTCTCCTTCTTTGCACGCCGAGAAACGGCGTGGTACCACCGCTTGCGTGCATCTTGAACGCGTGAGCGCGTACAGCACGAGTTACCCTTGGAGGTCAGAGGTCTGGTACCCTGTGTAAGAGAAAGAAAAAGGGGTAGAGGTGGATGGATGGGCGTGGTTCGTATTTGAAGTAGAATCGAGCCTCCACCTTCTTCATCTTTTTCTATCCCTTTCGACGGCGGATGCGCCTCGCCAGATACGTCATGGAATTCTCAGCTATTGAAAAGAAATATCCGTACCCGCCATTCTCGTGTCTACGGCAACCGGCTATTCATTAATTTACGCGTTAATCGACGCCGTGAATTTTGTCCCATTCACGGTCGATTTGCTCGCGCGTTTCTCGACGAGGGTGGATGGATAGTATAAATTGAAAATCGATGGATGAATATCGGATAGGCGAAAGATTCCACGCTGTTGGCTATTATATCGTATACAGTTGAACGGAAATACTCTTAAATCGGTTTTTTTTTTTTTTTTTTTTTTTTTTTTTTTTTTTTTTTTTTTTTGAAGAGTAATAATTTGGCGTTAATCCGCAGGTTGCGAAGTTCGTCCCATTCACGATCGATATGTTCGAAAAATCGATCGATGGATATTTGATAAAAAAAAGAGATTCTGTGTTATATGAATATTTTATTGTACGCTATTCTTACATATTAATAATTTTGAATCGAAATTATGTCGAACTTCTTTCTAAGAGTAGCGTATTTAGAGTGAATTTGTAGATGCCGAATGGAAGAAGAAATTCCTATTGACTATTGTATTAATATTCTATTGTATACCGATGGTATATCGACCTGTTTTCTAAGAATACATTCATCGTTATATTACATGATAATCGATACCTATTATCATTATTAATTGTATTCCACTCACGATTGATTTTTCCGAATCCAACAAGCTCAACGTTCTAGTCGAGGGTGGATGGATAGAATAAATTAGATATCGATGCACGGTTGCCGAAGAAATCCCGCGCTGTTGGCTATTGTATTAATATTCCGTTGTATAATAATAGTCTTGGATTCGAGTTAAATTGATCTTTTTTTCTAAGACCAACGCATTTAGAGACGGTGATGTCGTAATTAGAAAGGGAAGTTGCGTGCATTCCCCCGCCCGTATCAGGAATACCGAGAATCTTTTCTATATGATACGTTTCTTTAGCCTGGGTTATCGAACCTGTTGATAACTCTTGTTACTTGACATAAATGACATAAATTCACGAAATTGGAATTACGAATTTCTATGTACGTGTATAAGTACCGCTTAGAAAATGATTCCAAGTTTTCGTTCCCAGTTCATTCTTGTGTCTCTGACATTTCTTCGCTAACAACTATTTTTCCCTTTTATCATACAAACTTCACGAACACGCGGCTCTTGTAAAAACGATATAGTGTCGGTTCTTCAATCGCGTTGACAACAGTGTCCGCGGTTACGATCGGTAATTATCGGCATGCCACGCGTGTCTGAGATGCCAGGGATGCCATCGAGCCTTCTCTCTCAGATTCCGCGACACGACGCGACGCGCGGATCAAATACAAGAGAAGCCGGCGATCGGTGGAGGAAACCTCGAGGATCTTAAACCGATCGCTTCGGATCTTTCGTTAAAAACAATTAAACGTGGTTGCACACGCGAGATGTTCAGGAGGGATAACGGGTCGAAAGGACGATTCGTTGGACCGTGACGAGTAGGCGATAGCCATCGCTAATTTAATAAAAGCAACGCGATGAAAAGGTAGAGCTGTGAAAAGAACGGCGGTGACCCGGTGGATCGGTCTGTATCGATGACCAATTTAGATATCGCATCTGGATATCTCCAGCGTAACCTTGGACCTAGTGTCAGGGCGATCCTACGATCTGATCTTTGATACGTGTGCTGTGGAAGGTATAAAAGAACGCGTGGCGTCTCGGCGGATAAAGAGAACGGAACGAGGATTCTTAAACGTTCCGAAGCTATTTACTGGTTGTTACAAGAATTATGCAATATTTGAATATTATTTAGAATATTAGAGGCAATACGCGTCAACTTATTTAGAATAGAGTTATTATAAGTAAATTATCAAGAAAAATTTTACGAACGCATCGTTTTGGGAAAAACAGAATTTGGATACGATTGGTCAAGGATTAGCCCTATTTAATAATAATTTTTCCAATCAGATCCTCTCGAAAACGAGATTTTAGGCGAAAAAATTGTATTTCCTGTATTTTGGATCTTTTTTTTCGCTTACAGTGCTGCTAGTTGTTCGTCCCTATTCAGCGAGGAATCGATCGAATACACGTGCATACAGTCGATAAATTTTTCTACTCGACTTTCTGAAAGACGAATCCTCCAGCGCAATTTTGTCGTTCCCGATTATCGACTCGTTTTAAACCATAAAATCTCTTTGATGTTGCTTCACGCGTATCGCGAATGCAGACTCGTAATGTATATGCATACACGAGAAAAGTATCGAACGTCGTACTCGATCAGACGCAGCACAATAATGTATTACAGTTCGATAGTTGGTCGGAGGAGCAGAGTTTCGCTTAGTCACGTTGATCGTTCACGTTTGACGCGACTTTTCTCTAAGAGTCTTCTCTAAGATGGCCGGTGTGTGGTAATTAATTAGCCGGGAAAAACGTTTTATACCTTGTCCTCCAGTCTTGTACACGGTTACGAGAGGATACGAATGGTGGGTGAAATTCCGATACTCGACCGGCTCGTTACGATGATTCCTCGCAGCCGGCTTCCCTCGATGATGTCGGCAATTAAAGTCTTATACCCTCCATTAATCTGCATAGGGAAACAGACGGGCAGAGAAAAGTACGTGGACGAGGAAAGAGAAGAGCGAGAAGAAACGAAAATGATCGCCACGGGGGTTTCCGCGACCCTTTCCTAGAGATCACAGCGGTTCTAAGAGGAAAAGGGAAAAGCAAGAAGCTTCTGTCACCGAGGGATCGCATCAGAGGGGGATCGTGCCTGAATAATCAAGATTTTCGCTGTGATTCTCTGCTAAGATTCCTTTCGATACGATGCGATGTCGTGAACCTTCTTCTTCCATGTTAAATCGTGGGTCAGAGTGGTCTGGGTTTTAGCGTTTAATTATCGACTCTCTAAGATGAGGGGAGCTCTTAATGGGCACTGTAGGATTGCTTGGGATGAAGTGGTAATTAGAGTGAACGATCACTGACTATAAGATCCACGACTATAAGTAAGAATACGATCACTTTGGTTTTGCTTCTGGGGATTTTATCGTTTCGATTTAATGAATTTGCATGGAAGAAGAATCTTTTCGTTTATAGAAACAAACGTTGTTGTAGTTATAAAAATAACGGAAAACCGTAATGCGATAAATTTTCTAAAGCTTCAAATCATCCATATAATAAGCGTTATTATTGTTATTAATAAGCATAACGCGTTACAAATTGATTCTCACCGAACAACGATGCTTCAAACCCAAGGAACGAACCGCGATGAAAATTTCTATGAAACGAAAAAGAAAGGATTCAATTAGCGATCAGCTGTCTATTTATCCACGGCTCATTGTTACCGGCGGACTTAATTGCGAGCTCGCGAAAGTCGCGCAAATAATTCACCGCGAAATGATTCATCAGCCGGCTGGCTGATTTTTTAGCGGCCCGATAGAAAGTCAGAATCTATCGGAGGCGGCCGCCATCACATTTCCTTCGTCACGTATCTGACAGGGTAATGGTGGCACAGGGATTAACCAACACCTAACCTGCGGGACACTTACTCGGCACGGCAACGACAGATAAATTAGCGATGCTCGCATTGTGGATGGGGTAATAGACGTCGCGGAGCTGACATTTAAGCCACGACACTATAGCCAACTCTGTTGTAATCGACTCGATGCTGCGCAGTTCCAAGTTACCATTTTCCGCTTTTCTTACGTTGCAACGTTTTCATCGTGATTCTCCTCCTCGGATCGTTCGAGGATAGATCTTAAAATAATCCCGAGATAAAAAAAAAAAAAGGGGGGGGGGGGCATAATTTCTGCTCTAAGTATAAAACGTTTTCTTTGGAGAAAGTTTCCCCTAATTACTTAAAACACGGGTTCAACTTCGATCGGAATATTCATGGCCGTTGATAAACTTGATTTATCGGACGAAAATTAATTAGCTTCGTATAACAGGGACAAAGAGGCATCAAAGGTGTATAGCGGTCAACGTAAGGTACGTGTGCGGAGGAGATTGGCGAAGGTATCATCGTGACTACGTGATATTATCGTGCTTCAACCCTTCCGTACGTTTCGCAAATTGCAGGCTTCGCGGCTGGGCAACTTCGCTTTTCCTCCTGTCGGGATGCAATCGACAGTATTCGACGGGCATCGATCGCGAAATCGAGGCGATGAACGACGAGGAAACGTGTTCCAGAGGTGTGAAGTACGTGTATCATTTGGACGAAGGTGAAGTTCAGAGGAGAGCTATGGAAGAGATTCTTGGTATCGTGTTTCAGATTCTTCGAATCCGCGTTGCTTTTCTTAACTTCCTAATTACTCAACAACTTGTCGTAATTGTCGTACGTGCAAGAACACGTGTATGTTTAAATAGATTCTGTAATAGTGATCCTAGCGACTGAGTTTCAAGCAATAAAAGTGCGAAAGAAATAACAAAATGCAGGAAAAGAGTAAATGGTCGAGTATTAAGGTGGATCTATCGCATGATCGAATTGTCTTGCTGTTATTTTTCCTTATTTTTTCACTTTTCCAATACGATTCTAACGAAAGAACAATCGAAGAAACGAAAAGTTAAAACGAAGAGGCAATCTCGTTAACGTCCGGCATCTTGTTTTATGCGGTCGTGATCCGGCAGGTTACGAAATAATCGTGGCGTCCTTAATCTGAGATCACCGAGGCGCATCAATGTTGCCGATGGAATATCATTACGATCGAAGAGATTCCTCTGTTTCCATCTTTCTCCAACGACAACATCTCGAGTGTTCCATCGCAATTTGTGCGAGCGAGACGGACGACTAATGATAGTCCAAGTAGAAATATATTATAGATGATGTTACAGGATAACGTAATGAGTAAAACGTGGCTTTATCCTGGAATTTTGCGGGTGCTTCGTCTTAACCCCGCAAGAATGTTCGCCCTCCGTCTGCCGGTCGATCTCTTGGGAATCGAAATGCAAACTTCCACTCGAATTTCACAAAATTTCAGTCTAACAACCGTATCGATCTCTTGGCGAAAGTTTCCTTAAGTTTTGTCCAATCTCTAGCTAGACGCTTCTATTACAAAATTCTTTGCTTCAAATATGTAATTTTTGCAACATTTAAACGTGAGTTTCTGTAACATTTAAACGACTGCCAAGCGTAGAGATACTCGCAATATATATTTCATTAAGTCTTTTATATGTTTTCAAGTTAATATTAAGTCTTTATACGTTTCTATAATAACGTTTAAATGATTGTCAACCTATCACGTACTGCCAGTTTATGGTACCAGTCTCCAACTTTATTGGTCCCTGGATAATCGTACCGGTTTCAGCGATTAAGCTTTCACGTTTAATTCAAACAATCTTTCAATTTCAAAACGACTATTATTTCAAATACGTATTATTACACTGAAATAGGATTATTTTAGAAGAAACATTATATCCATTATACATAATTCTATCTACCAAGCAAATTCTTCTCATCTTCCAATTTCTCTGTATCCATAAATCTTCAAATTTAACCGAATCACGTATTTCCAGTAGCGACTCGACTTAGTTGCTCGAGAAAATATTCGAATGCTCGTAGAATCCTTTTGCGAGCATATCACGCGCGTTATGATAACTATTCGAATACTTTCGTAAATCACTGTTCGTACATATAAACCGTGTATTTACCTAGGCAACCGCGTTTTAACTTTGAGATCGAGTCGGTTAAGTCTTTGCTTTAACGTTTGAAAATATATCGTTATCTAAAAATTAGAAACGCATTAAGAAATTCTCGCAAAGTGCTTCGGTGATTAGGCTGGAACAACGAGTCCTCGTTTCTAGTCCTTAAACGAACTTCCTCGAACGCGACAAAAGATTCCAAAGTTGGGCAATTCAGCCGTCGTTAAAAGTACGGAAAAAATAATCTTAAAAATGTATATCGTTGCTCTTTGAACCTCGCGAAATATCTTATTGTATATTCCAGGAAGCCGGCAGCTTCTCAGTCAGGCTTACCGTCCCTCTCCATAAAACCGCACGACGGAACAGATCGAAAGCTCGTCACTCGTATACTTTTCCCCTAAGGTGTCTCGTCAAGGCGACAGCAGGCAAACTATTCACACGCGGTCTCGTCGAGGCGTGTACCTGTTTCCATCGAGCGGATGCTCAAGGCAGGTGAGTTATACGCTGGCTTCCTCGTCTTCGATCGTCGTTTTGGCCGTAGTTGGCCGTCGTTGGTCACACCGGCGAACAGTATGCGCTACGTATGGGCCTGACCGTCAGGTATGTATCGCCTTGAACGGGCACCCAGAGGCTGACCTCCGACCCGCGGGACACAGGTGAGCCGCGATTTTTCAAACGATCGTTTCTCCCCGTTCCCGTGTATACACGCGCGCTCCTCCAGAGATATCCGTGGAACCGCTGGAGGACAAGGGGAGGTGAGGCCGGAGGCGGCGTTTGCCGATTGGTCGGCGCCGTCCTCTTCGCAGCCAGTGACGAGAATGGAGGCCATCCTCGACCCACTCCCACCGCGCCTAGTTTATTCTTACCTTTCCTTACCTTTCCATTCCTTTCCTTGCCTTTCCATTCCTTTCCAGAATCTCTGCGCACCGTGTGTCGCCAAGCAATGCGTCCCTCCCGCTAACCCTTGACCGCCCCACAATCGCCACCTGTGTCGTCGAGAATCGAGATTCAGGAAGTTACAAAAGATCCATGGAGACAACGGTGCATCCGGAGACATCGATGCTTCCGGGACGAAGCTTCTTTGGTAGCTCTTTGGTACAACTATGCTTCCACCTCCATGAAATTCACATTCATTTTGCCAAGAGCTTCCGCGTGTTTTAGCACTCGCAAAAATAAATAATACGAACGTACTTACGATCGAGTCGTTTTTCCCAGTTCTGGTTCTTAAGATTAGACGATGGATTTTTCAGTGAAAAATAGAGGAAGACGCAAAATTTGATTCTTTGTGAAACATACGCAGATACCAAAAGAAGATATTTCAAGTGATTTAATTTTGCAGAGCTGGTACTTGTTTATATCTTCTAGGATGATGTATACCATAAATTGAATGTATTTAATCGTCAATGGATCTAACGAAGGAAAAACGACCTGTATCGTTGAAAATTGGAATCCAGGAAATTGAAGAAGATCCACGGAGGCAACGGTACATCCGGAGACATCGATGCTTCAGGGAGAATGAACGAGGCTTCTTCGATGAATCTCCAATATCGTTTATTACTTTTAGATTATTATTGTTGTTAGATTTATTAAAACCCGATTATACGATCCTTAATTAGGGATTAATTTGAACGCAGAATAATTCTTGACGGCAGCTGAGACCTTTTCTGTCTGTAATAATTCTCCATGCGTGGACTATACGCTGCAAGCGTTCGAAGAGAGTCGTCTTAATAGGATGGTTGGCGACTACGCGCGCTGTCAAAAGCATAGGAGAGAATGCACGTCGTGTCTCGAATGTTTACGGCGGGCGCCGTTCGTCGCAATAACGGAAACAAAGCGGAGAAAGGCTTTACCCGTCTATCAGTAAATAATGTCGCTTGGTTCGGACACCGTCGCCTTCCTAGACTTTTTGTATCTTTCACGAGTAACTGCGGTTAACTTAACCTTGCTGCATCTCAAAAAATATCTCAGGGTTGAAAGATATTCGCAACGTGCGAAGACTATAGAGGAGACTACAAATCGCATTTCCTACATTTTACAGAGAAGCAGTTTCGAAATTTACAACAGAAATCCATTTCGTCCTGTGACGTTCGTTTTAAAAAAAAATTTGTTCTTTCATTTCAACATTTCAACATTTCCTTGAAACACTCTTCAAAAACGTATCTTGTTGGCTAAAACGAGAGCATGGTTGAAACAGAAAAATTCCAGGATCGATATTCACCGGCCTTCAGCGATCAGAACATCAGATTGAGAGGTATTTCCTATAAATACGTAGGGTCGTCCATGTTCATCCACCTGCTACCCCGAATAAATCCCCTATCATGACATAATCTGGCTCGGATTAAACGCGGTAAAAATGGCCGGCCACGCGTTATGTGTGGCCAGACAGAAACAGATTAGCGCGATCAATCTGCTCCAGCCTCCCCCGTTCTTTTATGTCTTTTCTCTCCTTCGAGGAAGCGCGTTGTTTCTTCCTTGTCTCGTCTTTTTCCACGCTTAATGCCCTTCTCTCGTCGAGGTAACCCTCGGTTCGGACCCAATCTCTTGGCGTTTCACGACGACGCCACGGTGTCGTAATGCCCTCTAGCGCGGCGAGTAATATCTCTATTAATAATGTAATTGCCGAGCAGCGGAATCGTGCATGCGTGCAACGGCCATTAGCGGGAGGGCATCTTCCGAAGGGTACCCTTCCCCTCTCCATGGACGTTTCACCTGCGTGCGTTTACGCGGGTCACGGGTGAAATTAGCGCGGTACCCTTTCTTCGAGCGGCGAACGATGGATCTGGATGTTTCGGGATGATTCAGTTCGCCGTTAAAAGGAGGATGATGATTGGGTTAGTTTAACGTTTAAAGGAGTAAGAGTATGGTTATTCCGATAAGATTCTGTCGTATTAATGGTAATAAAGTATAGCGTGTAGATTATGAATGTCTATGCATTTATGGGAAATTTCAAGACGTAAGAATGCAGAGAAAGCATGGAAGAATTTTCAAAGTGTAGTACCGATCATATTTAAACGATGAGATAAATCTCTATATTTAAGTCTCGTTTCTTTAGCTATTTATTCATATTAGCAGCTGAGTAATATAATGCAGTAAATATACTACACATATATTCGTACGTTACATGAAAAGCAAAAGACGTATTTTCATAAATAGAATATAGAAACTTGAATTCTTGGAACGCATAGTTCTTAAATCATCAATCACGCGTTTGAATAATTACAAGATACGTGTCTTTAACGACTTCGACCATTTTCATTTTTAAATTATCCCCTATGTATAAAGAAAAATTGAGTAAATCGATTTCATGTTTTGCGAAAGAAGTAAGGGCGTTTAAGCTGTACATATTTCCTTTTGTCTTCGTTCTTTTCAAACATGGATGATAAGAGACGGTAAACACACCTGAACGGTAGTTCCATGGTGAACCGTTCGCGTAATAGAAATGCAAGAAGCGCATGTCTGCCATTCAGTTAGGAAACTTTTTCCCCCTTGGTCGAAGAGAAACGCACGCGGTTGCCACGCGGCCTCGTCCATTACTGTGCAAATGCAATTAGTACCGTTCCAGGCAAACACGTTGGTGAAACGACGCAAGAAGAGCGGTGCGTTTGTTCGACTCGCGTGCACGCGAACCACCAAAAACGCTTAAATTATCAACGTACATGTAACCGAGGCCTCTGGAATGTTGCAAAAATTCATAACACTGTATGATCACCGGCCTAACATTTTCTCACTTCCTTATTCGGTAAACAAGGGTTTGGTGTCCGCTAAAAATAGTTCCATTCGAGAACATCTCACGGATATCTTGACTTCAACGCGTGTCACTTAAATTTCACTTAACATTTACTCTATGACTGTCTACCGTAGTTAAACACCGTTGCATGCTCGTTTACAGTAGCGAACGTGTAAACGAGTCCAAATACTTCTTACGATTGGAATTTTTCTCTCGAACGATACGTATTTTTTGGATACTTTGGATTGGAATCTGGATCACAGTTTTGCAGATATTTCATCTTATAATGTAACAACGTTAATCTTGTTATATTTTTATATAAATTAATTAAGTAAAAATTTATTTCCCTTTACAATGGCAGTCGAAAAGTGCAAAAGAAAGGTAGCAGATGGAAGAATTTAATTTTTCTTAGAAAAAAAAAAAAACAAATTGTTTCAAAGTTAAAAGTATCAAGTTTCTTTTATTTAAAATTTCCATTGTTGGAAAAATTGATTACGTCGTTTAAAGATCAGATCTTTGATGATTCACTTGTTGGATCTGGATGATACATATATCCAAACGGTGACACGTAATGTGAAAGATACAAAATTTCAATTAATAGTACTCCCATACCGCAAATTTAATCGTTTAAAATTTGTTTCGTTCATAAAATATACTCGCGGTGTAATTATAACGGAATTTGAATATATTCTAGCGTCGCAGTCATAATAAGAATAAGACGAATGTTTTCGTTGGTATCGACGAGAAGTTCTGCGAAAAATGCATCGCACGGAGAGTTATTAACGGTGATGAAATCCGAACGCGGACCAGACGAGAACAAGACGAACAGGACAGTGGCTGCGTGCGTGGACGCATCTCATTCGCCCATTAGGAAGGTATTTCACGGCGTGTCACGTTTTATGTCGGCCACGTGACTTCGCGTGACACTGCCGAGTCGAGTCGATGCCGGGTCAGAGGTCGCGCGCGATTCGCGTCGAACCGTTTGGTCCTGCGCTGCGGTTCAATAGTCATCACCGTGTGTCTAAGTTCAACTTGAAACTAACCGCGCACGGAATGGACTTTTCATATCAATGGACTTTTAACGATACCGGAAATTCGAATATTTTGAAATTTCTTCTCATGTATTTTTAACAATTTGATTGTACAAGATATTTTTTTTGTTAAGAATAATTCTGCTCCTTCGGGTAATTGTAATTTAAACATTCTAACGATATCCTCCTATTTACTTAACAAAATGAAGAGGTACAGAGATCGAGGAGAGTTTTAGTAGCAGTCGAGCTTCTTTGCATAATAAACTTGTATTTTTAATATTAAAAAAAAAGACTAATGATAATTTATGCCGTTCGTTGAAGGATCCAGCTACGAACAAATCGGCTACTATTACATAAAATCTTTCGAACACTTTCTAGCTCAATTTTTCCTCGAATCGTCACACCTTTTCGAGTCACGTTTCTCGCTCACAAATTTCACTTTTCGTAATCGACACGCAAAAAGAAAAAAAAAAAAAGAAGAGAGAAAAGCAAACTCCTAAACAGATGTTTCAAAAGTTGCTAGTCAGACAGAGGATCGAAAACTATGTGTTCAAAAGTGGTGGAATTTCGCGACGGAGAACGCGACAGATTTCTACGTTTTCGTGTGATTTACGACTTGTAGTGGCGCGAAGGTCGGTCGTGAACGCAACGCGACCCGGAACGACGTATTCTAATTTGGTTAAACTTTCATAAATGGGACAACGGCATACGGGACGAGAGGCCGTGTCGCAGCAGGGGTGCGTGCCACTCTTTTAACGACTCATTTGCGTCTCGGCGAAACTTTACGGTCCGGTTGATCGATTATTTTATTTTATTTCATTCCAATGTCCGCGCTGCTGCCTTTCTCGCTCACGAGCATCGGCTACGCTTCGTTTTATCGGTGTATCGCGTTTCCGACGCGACCTCTCGAGATCCTCCGATTCTACGCTTTTGCCGCGGGAAACCTATCGGATCGTTGAGAAATCGTTCCGGATAATCGACTCCAATGATGGATTGCGTGAAATTCTATTAAAATAATTAGCATTCGAAAGTCGAGGAAGTTTATGCTAGTAGCGAGTTTTTCGTGGGCGAAATGTGAAATGTGATTGCGAAGGAAATCGTACTTAGAGACTCTGAAACTTGTTGATATACGAACAACTCGTATACGGTACGATTTATTTTAATATTTAATAGTTAAAAATATTGAAAAATATCGAAAGTCTCTTTGTTTGTTGAAAACAGAGTGTAATTACTCTCGATTTTCAAGACTCAAAAATTCCAGAAACTATCCCTAACGAAGACATTTACACAAGCGCACGCGACGATGTTATTCGATCTAATTGCAAAAATATATTTTCTCAAATCGATCGCTATTTATCGATTAACAATTTTCAGCGTTGTATCAATGTCGAAGGAATATATTTTGAACAAAATGACCGATTTTTACACGCATCGATCCCGTTACTTTTCAGAGGAGCTACGTGTTACGCGCGTTTTCGTAGGAGATTTTTTAGTAAGTTCGTAAACTTCGGATCAAATAGTTGTTTATGTAACGCCCACCGAAAAAGCTTTATTCCAAAGGAAAACAACAGCAGCGATAAAAATTAAAGAAATCCCGATTATAATCTTTGTACATGGATTCCTAAGTTATACAAGATTCTTGATCGCCTTTATCTTCGATGATCAGACAGAAAGTAAAAGGATACTTTCTCTCAAACACGAAATTCCGGAGCCACTTGACGCCGGACCAACGCATTAATAATCATGAAACTGTCTCGAATTAAATACTTAAAAAGCGTATCTATTAAGTTTAAGATTTATCTAAATAACTGAAACGAAAAACTGTCAATTACGTAACTTAATTAGCTTAACTCTAACTTATCCGTTGTTCGCGCTTTAAATTCATGCTCAAATGTTGCATATTATCAATCAACTTCATATTATCAAAACTTTGTTCGAACGAACTTCGATTTCCCAACGAACTTTCCAAAACGAGCCGATATTTTCCACCGAACGGTTCGCTACGGAACTGCGTCGATTCGACGGAAAATCTGTGCCAAAGCACGTTCAACGAACTACCATAAACTCGTACCATAAGAAATGATAAAATGTTTGCGCAGCGTGAAAGGGAAAAGGCGGAAAAGCTAGGAAACGCAGGTGTTTGGTCAGTCGTCGGGGGAAAATACGCGTTTCGCGGAACTGCGACCGTCTTATCTTTACGACGCGGACGATGAGTTTTCAGCCCCGTCCATTCGCGCCCGTTCGCTTCCCCGACAACTTTACAATTCCGCACGCCACGCGGGAGTGTTACAGGTTTATAGTGGTTGGGTTTATAATACATCTTGGAGTTTATGGTCGGCCGTGCGCGCGTTACCAACCACTCCTTCAATGCTGCACGTCGCTTTTCCTCGATGCTAGTCACGACCGCGACAATGTCCCCTTTCAGCGGCCTGGTGTTTTAGAAGATCGTGGTAATTTGGATGTTTATGTCCGGTTTTGAGTGACAGAATGACAGCGTGGCTTCCAGAGGCCGGTAATACTTTTATCAACGTGGAAGTGGCGAATGGAAAGATGAAAAGAGGTGGAAACAAGCGTAAGGGAAGCGGTACATGTACAGTAACTCGCAAAGGTATTCGAACATTTGTAGAAACTTTTTTTGGAATTTCGTTCGCATCTTAGTCGTGACACTTTACGATTAGACCGATAAAGCGCGAAAGAAATCGGAGAATGTACATGCAAGTTGCGAGACACTTAGTGCAAGTATAATTTCAAAAAGATCGTGCAGATATTTAAACAACTAAGCGTTCGTTACATCGAATCTCGATATTCAGACTATTTTTAACACTTATTATGCGTGAAACGTTTAAAATATTGTAGTACGTTAAACGAAAGAAGAAACGTACAGATCGAACGAGAAGAATTAAATTTTTAAATATCGTTGAAACGCGATCACCGCGATAGGATTTGACACTTTCTAAAAATTCTACGTACAAGTAAACTTCGGTATTAACGTTTCATCGAGGACTGTAAGGACCCTCGCAAACCGATTGCCTCGTTCCACGTATTCCCCGATTGTGGGAAAGAACGAGGATAACGCGGTTTAATTACCGCTATCAATGGTGTCTAATTTAATTATCGACAACCGTGTAGGACGAATCACTTCACGAGAGATTAATGCGATAACGACTCGAGTGGAGAAACGATCGATCACCGGCGAGAGAGAAACGATCGAAGTGTTCGTTTCGGAATTTTTGTTTCGAATGCCACGAGTCACCCCGTGTCTAGCAGTCGGAGATTATGAACGCATCGCAAACGCGAATGAGCTTTGCCTGTTACGATACTAGCTCGCGTACACGCTTGTCCACGATCCCACGAGTATCGCACATTGGCGTAGATGTGTATCGATATTCGTGGATCCTCGATCAAACCGTATATCGATTCGGTCGAATAAAATTTAACGATGCAAAGCTCCCTTCTATTCTGTTCGCCGTGTAAAAAATGTTTTAACGTAATATCTGTTTTCTTCTATCGATTATATCCTTGTAATTAGCGTCAACTGATTTCCTCTGAATTGGATGTTTTTGCTAATAGAAGTTGATTTTACGTGGCCAATTAAGACGAAACCACGCCTCCCTGATATTTTCTCGAGGAATTTAAAACGTGGTGATTCGATAATACGCTATCGCTTCTTGCAATCCCATCGATATTGAGCCATTAAGTATCTATTGCCGAAGAAAGCGCATAAAACTTTCGATATCTTCGTGATCATATAATAAAATTACAATAATTAATTGATTTTGTAATGTAAGAGGTCTGGTACTATTAGCCACATTCGCTTAAGTTATTGCTTGAACAAAGTTAAACGAGCAATCTTAAGAACGTATAGAACACAAACTATTCTAAATAAGCTCAATTAAAATCTGATAAAATCCTTTTATCGAAATCACGCAAATTCGGATCAGTCTGTACTTACTTGATTTCAGAAACTGTACACTTTCCAGGATATGCAAAATAGAACAGATAAAACGTAACGCAAATCCTATTATCAAACTTTTCTTACAACTTCGCAAAGCCTCTTTTTTAACGCTAATCTACACGCGCTTTGTTCCAAGACCGTATACTAAATCACAATCGCATCGTGTTACAATTGACAAGTGTCCATCCACTGACAAAATGCATTAAAAAAAAAAAAAAAAAAAAAAAAGAAGGAAACGTCATAGGAAGAGACAGATTTCACAGCGTGAAACGCGGAATCGTTGCAGATCAGTAGTATCTGTCCGTCGTGGTCAGACAAGCACGGGGGCCTTATTTACGCCACTGGCGGTGCGCGCCAGTTGTATGCAAATAGCACGGGATAAAAATTGATCAACGTCAGCCACCCGATGAATCTTCGAAGCCAATCAGCGTGTCTCATTAACCCCCGCCCCCGTCGAACAGTGCCTGTCAGTTTTACGTACGAGACCGTAGGATCGTGCAACCGCTCGATGGACCGCTCGTTTCGCGGAACGTGTCGCGAGCGTGAGAATCACTGCATCCCAATTGATCCTAGGGTCAATGAAGCTGTTGAATGATGACCACTGACAGGTGCATTCACAGGATTGCGCATAATACCGCGCGTTGCCAGCGAGTTTTTAGCCGTGGCTGTGTTATGCATCGTTCCCTCTCTCCAACGATCCTTCTCCTTCTTTCTCCCTCTTTGATTCACTCGGGTATCCTTTTGGCACGAGATTCCTCTCTCTCTTCCGCCACCTGGGTTGGCATTCCCCGCGTTTCTCCGTCCACGATGTTGTGATTCGCGTTTCAAAGTGGCGAAGGTGAGAAAGAGAAGGACGGAGCGATCGTATTGTTTCGACGTTATTTGAGGTTGTTAATTATGCATGGAAATTGAAGATGTATGGCTTGGTCGATCTTGTTCGAGGTCCGAGCCGCGATTGACTGCTCGACAGGAAACGAACGCCAGACGGACTACGCGGTGAAGTTAAAGAGACGAAGGAAACGGTAAATGGAGTATCGTTTGAAGCTTGCAGTTTCAGCAGCGTCGGGAAGTTTTAATACGACGGTACCTTTTTATTCGAATTAGAGATTCTTCGTAACGTTTCCAGCGTGAAAAATGACGTGTACCAACGAGCTTGTTCAATTTTCTCGAACAGCTTCTCTTTAGAGGAATTACAATAGATGGAATTTTAGAAATGAACAAATTCACCAGTTACATCGCCATTTTCTAAGATTTCCAAAAGGACAAATTCACGGTTGGATGAACCTTTCTTCTTACTTCTTATTTTTCAATGTTTCAAGCTGTCAGAGAAATACATTTTCAAACAAGAACTTTAGAGATGCCTATAGGCGGACGCTCTCCTATCTTCGACGGTATTTTTCAAGATACGCCGTCACCAAAAAATTAATTTTCCACGTTCCTCGTGTGACGACTGTTAATTCATCGATCAACCACCCTGACTAACTCTTTCTTACGCGCGCGCATAAGCGAGCAAGTAACCCGCGAGTGTGCGAAGCTTAACGCTTTAAGTGGTACAAAGCTGTCCGCGATTGACGCCGCGTTCACACCCGCCAGGCGTTCGCGTACCGGTAAATGCGGCCAATTCATCACAGAATCATTCGCGGCGGGAGAATTCATTTATATTAATGAATGACTTATTAATCATGGCTGACGAGTGGTCGTGCCACAACTGGTCCCTCGTAGGGGTATCAATTATTATTCGCGCGCGCTGCCGACTCACAGGTATCCCTAAACGCGATCGCGATACAGGGACACACTGATTTCGATTAGTTTTCCACCGGACTCGGGGCCAATGTAATTTGTGCTTTCGTTGGAATTGGCAGCGTATAGCAAGATGAGTGTGCTTCGAGCGATAAATAAATTTAGTCAGAACCGCTATCGCGTCTTTTTGACTTACCTTGTAACGTCGAATCACGTTCATATTGCTGATTGTAGCTTCGATTGCACAACGACAGGTTCTATCTGTAACAAAATTTAATCTACGCTGTAACTCCATTTTCGATTATTGTTACGTTTATTCGTGCAAATAAACGTATTCTCCCCTAAAACTCGTCGAATTTCTATTCGTCGAACAAATTTCTTGGAGATTCGATGTTCGTAAATTTCTATAGCGACCAATATAGCGTATAATCAGAAGGGAATACATCGAGGACAGGAGAGTTCCGTGAGACTGTTCTCCGGTAAGGGAATTTTCGCTGGTAGGATCACTGGTTGACTCAGGGTCTCGCGGAATGCCTGTTGCTTGACGAACCTTGAGAAATCGACTGGAGCTCCCCGATTGACAGAAACAATATGTTTCTGCAGTCCTCTTCCGTTTCAATTTTAACGAGCTCGACGGGACGGCGCGAACGCGAGGCCCGCGAATTTCGATTTTTCCGGCAGTGCTGCTCATACGGAATAGTGATGGATAGGAGGTGCTGAGATTTAATTTCGATGATTGGGATTGAGTAATTGGCGGCGCGTCGACTCGCGCGGGCAACGAATGCGTCGAGGATCGATTCTTTTCTTTCAATTAACGTCCAGTTAAACCGTCTTCTTGTCTAGAAAACAGCGCTATGAGGATGATTGAAACCCAAGAATGTTACGTTCGCGAGATCCATCAGTATCAGAAACGCGATTTGCCAGGCACACGTTTTGATTACCCTGCGCCATTACTTAATGTCCGAGCATGCGATTCCTTAACCTACCATCTCACGACTGGAACGCGATATACAAAATTGCATTTGTACGTATCGATGTCGTACCGACGAGAACAAATACTCGTCGTTCCTGTTTAATTAATTCACGATGTTGCGAAACCTTGATAAAGTGACAAGATTAGAGGAAAGAAGAAAATGAAGCGGTCGTTCCGTATCAAGTCGATGGTTTTTTCGACGTCGGTGTCGGAGATCCTTTTCAAAACGAGGGATAATATAGAAATTAAGGGTGGAATCGTCATTTTGCCGGTTTCGAAACTGTCTAAGAAGTACGAACCTTTGAATTTTTCGAGCGTTGCCTTTTTTTTTTATGAAATCGAGCTACGCTCACGAATGTTCACCTCGAAAACTACTTGTCGCATCGAGTTGCTTTTTCAAAACTTTGACGTAGCAGGTTCGATGTGCGGAAATAAATTTTGTCGCGTCAAAAAAATGATTTTTGCAACGGTGAAAATTATAAACGAATTCTTATTTTGATAATTTTCTTAGGATAAGAATGTTTCATTCTTAAATCCACACCTCGTAAAAACCTCTGTGCACGTGATAAATCGTCGCGTTTATAAAAGTTTCCACCTCGCTCTTCGCGATAGAGCGGCACTGGCAGCGTGTATCATCGGGGGTCAAGCAAAAAGAGCGGCTTCACCCTCGCGCGCCGCTAGTCTTCAATTATTCCAATACACGATGAAATATTACAATCGAATAATTTATTCGCTCGATAACGCGCCGCGGCGTTAATGACGATCCGTTCTCCCTCCTGGTCCCCATATCCTGGTACGTTCATCCAACGCTAATTACAAAATGGCAACTGTGCACGCGTACACGTCTATCGTACGTTGCAACGATTATCATTATCGCCGGCGAGTTGGTCGTTTCACCAGCTAGATAGAGAAGGTCCCTTCCTTTAATCCGCGACCGCGGCCCTCCGCACAAAAGGGTTGCTTCATGAAAGGGTTGTTGCTAGTCCCGTAAGAACCGGATGCTGATTAACGGCCAACCGAGACACTAACGATCTCGTATTACCGCGATATAAATGATGATATTAACAATCTTGTAAACTGCATCGTGGGAGTCGGTCGAAGGTGAAACGTTCCTCTGGCCGCCGGTAATTAAGATCTTAATTAGGTATTCACCGGCTGGTACGCGTATCTAGCGTCTTCTTGACCTTCTCTCCTCAACAGCTACGTACCACAAGCGGAAAGAAGACGACGAAGATTACGTCGATTTCGTTCCCGATCATCGTATCGACGATCCGAATTTATACAAGTAGAAATGTTCCAGCACGATAGCGACAAATCTGATACTAAAACGAAGGAATTTTTTATATATAACGATCTTTTATAAATTACAAATCTATCCTATTTGGCTTAAAATTAACAAAAATTATAAAAGGATATCTATATCCTATAACTTGTGACTTTTGTAACACCGATGACGATATATCTCGCTTTGATCGAAACTATTCCATAGTATTATATTATTCCATACCTTTGAACAAAACAGGACAGAAGAATTATTCTATACTTCCGTTGATCGGACAGACCGATCGATCGAATCCTTACGATTGGCTAATTTGCCTGCGATTAATTTAACCACGAACGATACTTCTCTCGCCAATGGTTTCTCAACAATCGACTCCTTGATTTGAAACAAGCGAGGACGTTGATTCATCGAATCGTGCGTTATCGAGGGCGCATCTCTGGCATGCTTTACGAAAGATCTACCATGAGATAGAGTACGAGGAAAAGAAGATTTTCTATCGCCTTATCCTTTGGTTACCACTGAAGAATCTCAGCGATTTGATTGTCCCGCGTCGACAATGGGTTCTGAGCCCAGTATCGTCGATCAGTGGACGCGGAGATCGCGTAATTTCGTCGGCGCCGGGAATAATTAAAATATTTAGACGGACGGTTACGCGCACGCCGTCTTATTTCCAGACTTGAGCCGGGATGGACGATAAAGAACGAGCCGGAATGCAGCAGGATCGTATCACCGCGACTTTTATGCTTACTTACGTCGACCACACGCAGTTGCGAGAAACGTCATATACTCCGGTCTCGTATAAGTAAGGCAATCCCCTATGGAAAGCTGAATTTCGATGCGTAGCGACGCTTTAGGGATAAGAGAACGCCGTGCGCATTTTTCAAGAAATCGAGATCATCGGTTGGACGGGTGGGGTATTCTTGATCGTCGATCTTTTGGTGGATCTTTGTTGCGTGCGGTTCGATAACGTTGCCATAGGGTATGTAGGAATCCGAAGAATATGGGGCTAGTTGATGTATAGAGTTCGAGATTTTTTAAGAATTCTGAGTGTTCTTAAAGGATTTAGGAGTGTTTCCATCTTTACAACGTCTTTAATTTTTTAATTCAAAATGTTTCTAATATTTTATTGCGAGCATTGTCAATACGATTTCTACTTTGATACTTTCCTCTATTTTCTTTATTTAGAGTTACGCTTAGGAAAAAGGAGGATATCGTATAGCTGGACGGAATTGTACAACTGACCTTTGCAAGGAAACGTTTGACAAAAAGCCAAGCGAATGGTCGAATCATCGGTATAGCCGGCTGGATGTGACGTTTCAGTTTCTGGATAGTTTAAGCTTGTCTGGCGGTCAACGGCGCATACTTGCAACACGCAAGACTTGTGCGTCTTCGTATGATCTGCGATTCATCGCGAGGTAATCGCCATTTTCCTCGATGAAATTCAATTTCCGATAATTCCGTGGGAGACGCGTATTCTGAATCGTGTATATCGGAATAGTTCTCTGCTTATGCCATCCATTTTCGATTCTTCGCATCGACGAAAGAAGAAGAAAACGAAAATACGTCCAAGTTATTCAAGAGGTCGTGTTAATTTTAAATTACGATGCATTATTTAGATTGCTACGATTAGATCGCTTTGTACAAGATTATTTAAGAAAAATCTTATTTTTCATGTATTCATATCCCTTGTACTTGCTACAGATTGTATCTAACACCTAAAACATTTCTAAACTCACACAACAACACAATATCTCATGCTTAAAGACGACCAGACCAATTAATCCGTCATAACAATCCGCTAAAAAAAATGCAAAGGATAAAACTGATTAAACGACAGCGTCGAACGATACTCCGCCGAATAATGTCCATCTATATTCCTTCGATCTTTACGATTCTAATCACCTGTCTAACGATCGTAATTAAGAGTAGCGATTCTCATAGCAGATCCAATAATTAGCGAACCCTCCCATCGCTCGATAATCGCTACCTGCGAATCACAGACGATTATATCTCGTCTCCTTTTTCCTGCGTTTCTCCGTCCTTTTTCGTCGTTTCGACATTCGTCTCGTTCGTTCGTTGTGATCGTGGTTTTTGCGTGATCGGGGAGACCTTCGGCGGGGAGATAGGGTTGGTTTATAGGGTTTCTCGTATCGACGCGCCTCTATATCTTTAGAATCTTCTTTTTTTTTTTTACGAGCAAACAGAAATGAATCAAGCACCGACATTGAATCGGTCCCGTCTGCTTGAATTATTCATGGATTTGCGGCAATTAGTCGTGCCCCTTTTTAGCAAGACGATGAACGACGAGGTTGATGGTTTCGCCGCTACTTCGTCCTGGTTTTTGCAACGATTAGTTATCAAGCTCTCGTATCCCGAGTGCGTCTGCTTTCCTCGCGAATCGCGATTGCCTTCGATCAGGGACGGACGATCTTGCGTTTCAGCGTTTTCGGGTAGAATTATTTACGATCTCTAAACTTTGTCTTGGGAGATGGTTAGGGATGTTCGTCCGTCCTCTAAGCAACATACAGATTCCGTGATCGGTTGACCAAGAAGAATGCTAATTAAACCTGTGATCTTATAACGTTCTAGAGTTATGACAGTAACGTAGACGCAATACGCGAAGATAGCGGTCTAAAAATACGATAAGTCCGATTATGTCGATCCTCTGACTTTTGCGTTATTCGGCGTTTAAGTTTAACGAAGAGATGTTGGTACTAGTTTCGTATATATTTTCTCTTCTTACACACAATTTACAAGAAGTTTGCTCGTTCCTTCGTTAACGTAAAATTCAAAGTGATTGTTGAAGCAAAATTCAACGTTCCTAGGGAAAGGACACCGTGTCCTTTCACTTCCAAAATCACCGGAGTCTAGCGTCGTAGCTGTACCGATATCAGGTTGGAACTGATCTCCGGCCAAGGAACGCGTGGGTGTGCGATCTTTTGAGGCGAGCCGCGTCGAAGATTATCTCTATTATCTTGCTCTATCGCGCACGATCCTAAGATTTCAGCCCGAGATAGGATCGCGCCAACGATCGAGCCTCTTTCTCGCGGTATAGCGGAGTAGGGCCGCGACCGGTCGCTCCATTATCGATCCTTCGGCCTGATCGTGGTCCGTTTCCCTTCTATTTCGTACAAATCTCCTCGCAGCGCGATCATCCGAGGATCGATTTCTAAGTAGACGCGTTCGAATCGTACGATCGACGATTCACCGCTACGTTTACGATTACCAGGATATGCTTGCTCAACGACCAGAGCTGCCAATTTTACACGCAAAACAAGATCCGATCGATCTGTCTAAATCATTCGCTGCTCGGTTAATTTGACTTCTCGCAGATGAGAAATTGCACGCGCGCAAGTTTCAGTACTATATGAGCAATTCAGAAGTCAAATTGATCAACGCTAGTCATCGTTTGGTTTCCGAAGGATTAAACGCAAATTATGTATTTCGATAGCGAAATGAAGAAATTTTCAGAAAATGTAGTTGATCATTTTGACTTTTGAATTGCTCGTATAATATTCAAACTTGTATATGCAATTTGTTACCCGTGAGCGAAAGGTTCGTACATCAGCTTCTTAGTGACTCACATATTTGTAAACGAAGGTAAATTAATATGCGTGTATGTTTTATGGAATGAGAAAGTCGACGAGTTGTCGTGAAATAGAAAGTGATATTAAATTGACAAGTTTTTTAAACGATATCCTTCGAGAGGTTGTTCTTGAATTATTCGAGTTCAAGTCGCAAGAGCGACACGAAATGGACAACCAAAGTTTCAAGAACGTAATGTACGAAATGCACGAAATGATACGAAATCATACGAAAAATCTAAAACACTTTCGAATAGTTAGTTTTGGTAGCTACTATTTCTGCGGAATTGCGTGCTCCGTTTCGATGTCGCTTTTATTTTTTCAAGCGATTCTAAGCAAAGAATCGTGGCAGAGCGAGTTCTAATTCGCATGTCGATGTTAATTAACGATACGGTGACACGCGAAACGTTCGGACGATCGTACGCGAAGAGTGCATCGATCTACTCGGTGCGTCGATTGATCGAATCGAGGGCCGAGAGCACGTGCACGCGTACACGTAAGCTCGTCGAAGACCGCAGTAAATACACGATGGGAGCGGTGTTCGATATATATTTGATAAGCTGCTACACGGCCGGCCGACCGCTGACAAATCGTCCGGAGATCGCCAAACCGATACCACGGACCTGGACGACGTGCTGATACAGCGATGTATCACGGTGAAGCCTCTCCGACGACGAATGCCGAACCACGCTTTCCTTTTCTCTCGCGAAACGTATCAAAGCAAAGGAGAAACGAACTTTATAACGCGTTTGTTTCAAAAAATTTCAGGCATTTCGATATATTTTCCAATTAACAGCAGGATAGGACATTTCCTTTTGCGACTCTTGACTCGTTGGATGTTGACTTATAGTTTGCAATATCTACTCGCAAACTTTTATTTGTTTTACGAGTAAGGAGGATTTGGTAAACTTCCAACGAAGACTGTCAAATAAATTTGACGATTAAAAAAAGTTCGCTAAGCTGAAACATGGTCTAGAAGTGATTTCGAAAGGTGAAGAGGATGTGATCGTAATTTCAGAGACGTAGCCTCGAACGCAATAATTTGTAAGCGTATAAAGTAAGTAAAGCGCGTTGTAAACTCGTTAAGAATCTGTTCTTTTTCAAAAAATTCGTTCCGATCTTGGTTTCGAAAGACGAACTAAATTCCAAAGTTTACAATGCTCGGGTCTGTTAGGTAGCCATTCTGATGACACCATTTACAAGCGTTGGGACCGACTGCACGCTCCTTTATCGTTCCATCTTGGTGTGTTCGTTTAGGATAAATGAAAATTTCATCCGAGCACAACCATAAATCCGAAGTTAACCCGACGAACGACACTTGATATCCTGAATCACCTGATTAAATCGGAACCAGTTACAAACACAAGGAGACACAAGCTACTCTTTCTCTCCCACAAAAGGATATTAAAGAGAGTCGCGATCTTCGTAACTTTTCATTTCTTTTTCTTTCTTTCTCGCTTAATTCTTTTGGATCTGATACAGGGAGGTGGTTTCTGATATTAAGAGTGACCGTACGTTCTGGTCAATGCGAACGACGTACCGTTATTTTACCCGTGTTATAGCCCGAAATTGTTTCGACTTCGGGGCCCTGGTCGACCGGTTCTCGTTATCTCGATTAATCGCCGAAAAACACTTTGATTATGGGACATTCCAGTCGAGAGCTAGGACTTTAATTGTCTAACAGAGAGCTGGAAATTGTCTTCGATTTGTAAAACATTCCGATTTTCTACTCATTTTTTCTATCAACGAATCGATGTTTCCTCAAATACATTGTCTTTAACGCTGTATTTATATCTGACTCCTTTAACTACAAAATCGATAGAAAAATTGGTACATTATATCCTCGAATAAAAATGTCAATCTTTACAAACATCGTCGGTATTTAAATCAACGTACTATAGGCAACGTACCATTATTTCCAGATATTCTGCGCATTCCCGTATCTCTAAATTTCCCAAACGTTATAAACGTTCTCGGTCTAACGATCGACCATGTTCCTTCGAGGCAGCATCGTCTATCAAATATTCAAATCGGCACACGGGTTAAAATCTCGTGGAGAGCGTTTAATTGCCGACTTCGACGCGCCTTGTCAGGGTATCTCGGTCGGATCTCGCGATTCGCACGCGAGACGGATCTGTCTTGGAAGGGCGCGAAGGTGCATGGAAGAAGGTAGAGATTCGCTAGAAGGGATGTAAAAGAAAGGATCGGTATGAGAAACTGAAGGAAGAAGGGGGTAGAGACGCGGTTGCGTCCGCTCGTTTAGTCGCGCAATCCTTTATACGAAGGGGGGGGGGGCCCCTTTGCGAGAGATAACGCCTGGTAAAAGTCCGGAGGCGCGTATCGCCGCGTTTCTCCGACGATTGTTATCTGCCGGCGATATATTAAGCGCCATTACCAGTATTTAGAAGGCGGCGCTGCCGTGGCAGCGCTCGTTGCTGCCTTATCGAGATCGCCGAGCGTGAAACGTGCTGGACCACGGCCACGCAGCGATAAACGAGGATTAGCCGGGGCTGTTCGTTATCGAATCGAGCCCGATCGTTCGTGAGAAAGAAGTCCGACCGTTTCCGAATGGATCGAGAGTGAAGGAGTCGGCACACGATCGATAGTATTGTCGATGCTCGACAATATCGAGAATATTATCGACCGAACATGGACGAAAATTTTGATATTTCGCGACCCGGGCGGTAAACGATGAGAATATTAATTCGGGTAACGTGTAAGGTTCAAGTAATACTATTTCGTGTAACTTCTATACCAACCTAGTATTTAATGCACCTATGGACGGAAGAATTTTTAATTTTTATTTTGCAGTTAAACAATTGGTCAATTTTGCTTTTTGCCAAAACCGTGCAAAGAGAATCCTTGATTTCGCACATAAAAGCTTAAATCGTCCTTTTTAAGTTCAATATTATTTCACGATTTATTCAACGATATCTTAATGAATATTTCCAACTTCTGCATTAATTTTACGTTTTACCAAAGTGTCCGAAAGAAATTCGATATTTTACGTATAAAATTCAGTAGGAGAGGAAAATGTAGAAGTCTGGAACGGAGACCACACAGACCGCACCGAAGATAGATAATCACGCTACTTACAATAACAAAACGCGGTAAATAATCGCGGCGGTGTTCTACCTGACGGCGACCGACTTCGAAGAACCGTCTACGCTCTGCAATTTTCGACGTAATAAAGAATCGCATATATGGAGATTCCATTACCGGTTCAGCTGTTTCAGGGTCGCCGCGTATTAAGTAAATTTATACGGCACCTGACTGTCATAAAAGACAGGCGGCATGCCGAAGCTCGCGTCACCGCGATCGTGCTTTCGTCGCCGTTTAGCTCGCGCTCGCGCCTAGAGTCCCGCCGTTTTCATAATTTTAACAGGCACCGGAACGAACGTCGACTACAAGAAACTAAAAAGCGAAAGAAGAAGCTTTGAAAAATTCTAGTGGCACGTTAACGAGAAGAAGATGAACAGCCACGAAACGACGGCGATAGTCGCGAAGGATACGCGATCGAGAACGAGTACGGACGATAGCAATGACACCCGTTGCATCGTTCGAGAGGTTCGTCCGCGGGGTCAGATTTTCTCTGTTCGATCGTGAGGGAAGAGCGAGAAAGAGAGCGGCGCGAGGGTCAGGATGAGGTCAAGAGGCTGCCGGCACGCGGGGTTGACGGATAAACATAATGATTTAATGACCATTTCGTACGCGAACGACACGAAATTCTATGATCGCGGCGCCTAATGACACGGCACTTGCCACGAGGCTGCAATTATTTTGCGGCACGTTGGTCTCCGGTGACGTCATCGACCACGTACCTTCTCACGCCCTATGACCGGCCAACCAGCCAGAGTACACTCCGCCCTAGAATCTCTTCTAACTCTCTGCACTCTGTTTTCGACCGTCTCCTTTCTAATTTTTCGCTCGTTCGTTCCGTTCTTTTAAACGTATCTTCCTCTCTGATTTATCAACGGGCTCTTTTAAAGCGAACTTTTAGAGTGCTATTAGGTCTCATTTCGTTTTAATTTTTTTTTCTTTTAAAGAGACACGATCAATATCGACGGATCATATAAATTTCACGTAAATATAAAAAACGCACTCGTTTAAAAGATAGTCTTTCGTGAATTCGGTCATTTTAGTAACTCGCGTATAAATTATTCGTAACCATACGATCATCAAGTAGATACGTTCTATTAATGGAATCTCAATTTATAGTCGACGAATAAGTATGGGGTCGATGTTAAAAATCTTTCGATAGGATGTTACAACGTGGACAGTGACGAAGGTGTGCCTTGCTCGTGACGAAGTGCGAGGTTACCTATCTTTCTCTCTTCTTTCTCCCTTGGCGTTTCCTCCTAGTTTTCTTTGGCACAGGGAACGATCGGGATTCCTCGACCGGGAGAATCTCAGCCGTGTTGGGAATCCCCTTGAAACGATTGGGAATAGTAAAGAGTTTCGTAGGAACTGGCGACATGCCATAGCTACCGGAGGTAATTGACACGTTACAAACAGCGAATGAAACTTTCCGTTTCCAATGACACATTATCCTACGAAACTCGTGATTCTCGCAGGAACTATGTCCGCCTAATTTCAGGATACTTTTAACGATTCTTCAAATGTATCCAGTTTATTTAAATCTGAACGATTCCTTCCACGAAACTTTGATTTAAATAAAGGCTATTATGTCGTTCGACGATTTGATCGTTTTTCTAAAGCAACGGAGCTGCGCGCTCTCAGAGGTACAACGTGCAATTTTCGGACCATTTCTCTTTGTTCGTTATAAATTTTGCTCCATAATAAACTTGTCCAAAGTGTCATCGAAACAATAAAAACATCAACACCTACGAGCTGTTACAACTCCAAAAGTATATTGATATTTATCTCGAGAACAACGTCCGTTAAAACCAGCAACCTATTATTTCTATTCCTATAATTTGCATCTTAAAATTTCGATATATATATATATCTTCCTTAAAGTCCAGAAATTATCATATCGCCCATTAATGTATTACAAAGTTGCGCGACACACCTTCTTACTCCTCGTAAAGAATATACATTTAAATATCGCAAGAATGACTCTCCACGGACGATGGTCCATTTAAATAAAATATCAATTAACGCGTTGCGAGGTCGCGTGTAACGGCGCGTTGAAAAGCAACAGCGCGGCTGTATTCACCTCGTGTTCAATATAAATCAGATTGTATCACCCGGCTGGTAGTTCGGTTTATCTGCCGCTGGATCTCTCGCGGTCTCGTTCGTTGGGCAATTATCGTCGATACATCGACGCAAGGGGGAAATGTCACCGTTGTCCCCGTTCCCAGAGAAATCGCATATATCCTCCTTCTTCTATCATTTTTCCTCCTTTGACACTTGGATTTTGTCTCTTCCTTCGAGGCTGATAATTACATCCGCGCGTCGAGAAATTCTATTCATCTCGAACGTCGGACGGATTAGTTTGCTCGGGATGCAACGCTATCAGTTCACGAAGAAGAACGATCTTCGGTTATGTCACCGTGCGTCGCGCGGATTCATAAATTACGCGCTGAAAGAACTCGAGATACGGTTGCTCACGAGCTCGAACATTTTATTTATATCGCGCGTATTATACGAAACATATTGAAACTTCGTTTACACTGATATCGGATTGAACGTCACGTTCGCGTTGCTGAAGCTTGGAATAAAGTCTAAAAATATGCGCGAAGATCACGTAAGTTGTAAGAACATTCTGTCGATATTTTTATTCGAATACCACTTTACGATTAAACAGAAGAATTAATTTCGAGATGATTAATAAGACACAAAATAAAGAGAAACTTTTTCCACGTTCATTCGTCTCTCCCTCCACTTTCGTGTGCGGAATTACACGCGCGTGGATGCTCGCTTGAAAGCGAGAAATAAACGTGATTGCACGCGTCCCGGAGCGCATTGTGTCGCACGCGGCGATAAATTTTCTATTACGCCGCGACGCTAACATACATTTGAATGATAACGCGTTTACGAGCGGAAGATTCCTCGACGAGATCGTGGAACGATTTAACGATCATTGTTTTGCGAGTCTGAGGAGGGAGGGATTCGCTGATGAACGAGCCAAGGCTGCGTCCGCACGTGGTTGAACTTTGTCACGACGCGTGGAGAACGGAAGAGATATGCGCTGCCTGGTGAAAAGGTGAAGACCGTTCATTTGTTCGGTTATATGTTTTATGAGTTTTGCAGTTCAGCCAGTCGCTATAAGCTAAAGTGTTTATGACGTACGAATATTGTAAAATATCATAGAATCGATGTAAATTAATCAAGAAAATTTGGTGGAGATGCGAATGAAAGTTACTTGATATACATAGAACGTCGGAGATGTAAAGATGAATTTTTGGACGAAGCAAGCGATCGAGATCATTGTATCGACGAGGCACGTATAATCGTTGAATAATATATAAATAATAATAAATTGATAATAATTCATGAACGATCACTCTGAACCATCGTACGAATGAATATATTATCCGAATAAATGAAGAAAACAGAGAAATAGGAAACCAAAGAATGTCCGTACGTAAGGATATAGGATTGTGAAGAATGTACGCACAGACAATTACGATCAATACGCTATAACGTTATAGCCTGTTATGAATCAGAGTTAACAGCCCGCTGTTGGAATTAAAGTCACCGATAGCCAGAGCTGAAAATTGAGAGGAACTTTAAATCGGAGCCAGCGTGTGATAAAATTGTTGATCGAGTCTCCGCATGTTAGAAACTCGTCTGAAATACAACCGCTACGACGACGCAAAGAACCATATATATCAATTAGAACGTAGTAAAAGTTAGATGAATTTTTCAATATCGGTCAATTACCGATATCTACGACAGAACCAAAAAATAATAATAAATCTAAAAGTTGATGGAAGAAGAATCTTCGTTTACTATTTCCCAAGATAGTAAATGTATTTTATGGGGTAAGTATAAGGTAGCGAGCAATCTCTTAAAATCGTAAAAGCGACAAAGTTTTTACGATGCGAACACGGCTATAACGTTGGAGGAGAAAAAAGAAAGGAGCTACAAGGTACTCCAGTTTACGCGAGAAGATGGGCTAGCTGTTTCATATCCGTTCATCTTGCTCTGGTCCCCGTTAAAAGCCACGGGGTGCAGTCGGGTTTCCAGGGTAGAGAACGAAAGAGGACGATACTGGCGAAATTTATGTTTCAACCGGCCTAGGAACGAGGGAAAGAAAAACACCAGGGCGCGATGGAGAATGCGAGCCTCGTAATTCCTGATACTCGGAACGCCCACCGCGACGATCTTGACATTGCGGCGAATTCGCCTCGATTAAACGGAACTCCGACGAGTTTCGCGAGTCACTCTTATTCAGAATTTTGTATTTTATATATAGGAGCCTCTTAGGAGGCAAACCGATCAACTCCACCTTCTGTCAATTTTTCAATTTAATTGCATTAAGTACACGATAAACGTTCAATCCCTAAAAAAAACGAACGACTTTCTTCCACGAGTTCGTTTATTACGAGACTAAATAATAAGAAATTCTAATTTCCTTTTGCTTTCCAATTACTCACGGAATCGATCGGTATGGCTTCTGAACGATATCTCGTATGATGAATAAAAGGATGCAGTTTTAAAATTCACCTACGACACTAATCAATTTCATACGATCAAAGTAGTTTCGAGACTAAATATACATCTTTTTATATTCTTAAAAAATATTGCTTGTCACAATATCGAAGTATCGAAGACATTAAAGTATACGAAGGTACTTATCTCAGTTACTGTGATTGTTAAACGCATACAAATCCACGATCTGTCTATCGTATCCCAAATTGTGTGGCAGCTATCATATTTGAAAGAATCGGAAGATGCTACCAGTATCAAAATCGCCCGTTTCGAACGAATAGAACTGCCATGATATTAGCAATCGCTTCCTGCTCGTCCACCCAATCATCGCGCGTACTTTAATACGACGACATCCGAAGAATCCAGTTCCGGAACGAGTGCCTCGCAAACATCCAGAAGGGAAAACGACGGAAATCGATGAACGAAGGTCGACTGAGTTCGCGTAATCGTTCGAAAATAACTCGATTACGGATGATAGTACTGCCGCGTAGCATCGCGACGCTTCTCTAAGGATTCTTCAACGTCGCGTCTCGAGAGAAGAACTCGATTGTGAAAGCCAAGAATGAGGACAATCGAGACGACTGGACGGCCGATCGGAGAGATTCGGACGGTCCACCGGTTGAAAACTGGGCGGATCGTAAAAACTAAGCAAACGCGCGTAAACTCGAGAATTTATGGAGACGCCCGTTGAGCACCGCAAACGAGGAATTAGAAATCGACCTCCATCTCTCGACGAACGACCTCGGTCGTTATGATAATTCGGTGAAACTGGAATTGGAGTATAAGAACCATGTCGTGTTCACGCATACCCGTCGACGGGCGTGTTCGTGCGACCATCCACGAGGACTCTTCGTGGCGAAATAAAATCAAGGGGACGAGACCTTGTCCGTGGCTCGGTTTTCGTTATTCTACGAACTGGTAGGTGGCAGTTGATTTTTCGAAGCTGGACTAATTTACGACAGTCTTTTATGCAATAATTCTAAATTCTTGATATCGATCAAATTAAATATTATCTTGAAACTTAAAGATTCCTTTTGCTCGTAAAAGCGAGAGGAAAATGAAAATATAAAAATTCGATAGGTAGTAGCAGGGTTAAATATCTATAAAGACACCCTTGATTCTTCTGAAAGAAAGGAACGTACCAATTAATCCAGCTGTATACCGACCTCGCGAGTCAGCAAATTGCTTCTTTCACCGCGGACCGAATTCGCTATTGAAATCCAGAAGACACCGCGGCTCTTCCCACACTCTGTACGTAGCGGCCAGACATCTTGCACACAATCTCCGCGTACCACGGAGCCCACAGTCGCGTCTCATCTATCGCGAAGTTGAACACGCCGTGACACATGGTAATTAATAAATTCTAGGGAAGGCATCGAAACGAGTATGAAAAGCGTCGAAGGGGGAAGAAAGCGTGGCTGCTCGTTTCTTCTTAGCTCGCGACGCGCGTCTATAAATATGCCTCGTGGTACCTTCGAGACAATAAAAATAGTTAACAAAAGCATCGCCCAAGAAGGAAGTTTAATAACGATCGTCTGCGGGCCCGTTGATTACGCGTCAACCGAGGCGTATATCGCGCATTGACGCAAATCGTTCGAACGGACGTATTGCCGATGAAAAGTCGTTCGTCCTTGTCGCGCGAGTCAGCCGGCCCTTAACGTGTAATTCCGCGTGTTAACGTTATTATAATCCATCGGTTTCCAAGCGCTGGCCGGAATGATTGTGCGGTTAAACCCGCACGGCTGAAGCGCGCGAGAGCACGAGCGGTCCCCATAGAGCTCGGCTCGGCTACAAAGCAGCTGACTTGTAAAGGATGTAGACGCCGCGCGTCCGTTAATAGCTGACATCGTGAATGGCGGGAATTTCATGCCTTTCCCGGCCGCGACAGGTTACTATCCACCTCTTGCTTTTCTTTCGCTCGTTTCGCGTCATAATGAACGAGACATCTGTATCCTTGACGGACCGATCTAGCTCCGGTTTCACGATAGATCCGATTGGCCGAGGATGTCCTCTGTTTCCGTTAAGACGACACCCTTTGAATAACGCTACTCCGTTAGTGTTCGATCGAGTATTTTCGCCAAGGAGGTGTAAATCGTTTATACGATATTAAAGCACGCGAGGTTTTGTTTGGATTTCGAAGATTCGACAGAGCCGATTGGAGCAAATAAAAGAACAGCTCGATGGTTGATGTAAGACACATGCACCCACCACTCCGTCGTGATCTTACTTGATCTTCTCATGACAGAAAATTATAGGTAGATATAAATATCAAACTACTATAACAGAATCCTTTAGATTTATCTAGAAAAGAACTGAGAAACACAGTACCTCGTTATAGTATCTTAAGCTAGATACAATAAAGGCGTAAATGGATAAAATAAAGATATAGAACCCAATTCAATTTAAATCTCTTTCTCTCCCTCTCTCTCTCTCTAGAACATAAAACAATTCAACGAAATTTCACTTTCTCAAAAAACGGCATACATATCACACAAGTATCTACATTAGATACGACAAATAGATATAACGGCTGTATCCAATTTATCCACAATGTATATACCAGAGATCTGTTCTTTCCATAGTAGCAACTTTTGCCATCTTCTTTCCGCGTAGTTTATCAAAGTTATTCAGAACGGATTAGAGGTATCATCGGCGTATCAAGTACGTCAACAACGCATCAATTGATTAAACAATCCAGTGAGACCACGTCGCAATTTCAATTCCCTCGAGGGCTAGCCACGAGCGATGCAACGAACGAACGAACAGCGATGCAACCGGCAGACATGTTTTTTCTTTGGCCACCGAAGCGCGCGTGCATCACCATGGTCGGCGTGTTTGCTCACACCCACCGGTGTCCTGGCGTGAAATCAATGCACGTGTAGGCGCGTGCACGTTACCGTGGCCGAACGTTGCTACGGCCGTGAACACAGCCGACGGGCTTTTCCGTTTAGCCGATGATTTACGGCGCGAACGTGTCTCGGAAGGTGTCGATCGCATAATGGCGAGTCCTGTCGCCGTCGATCGCCGGCCGATACGGTAATCACGGGGTGGCATCTACCTGGCCGCGATCATAACGATAATGGTCGCTTTGCGAGGAAGACTTCATCCTACACGCCGTCCAACCTTGCTACGTGTACGGCGTACACTGGACCTTTTCGACTTGCGGAGGATCACCTGTGCCTCGATACGCGAGAACAGAGTCAATTTGGCCTGTTTCACGTGCTACGGCCTCGCCAACGTTTGCATCGTAACGAAAGAGCGCAAATGCTACGCAGTAAGGTTGGACTTTTCCGAGTTTGAATCGAGACTACTCGGTCTCGACGTTTCAAAATAAAATAAAACGATGCGGTTCCGATGATTCCAAGTATCGGTAACTGTGGCTATTTTTGCGCATCTACGGTTTATATATATATATATATATATATATATATATATATATATATATATATATATATATATATATATATATATATTATACGATGTATAAAAAGACACGTATGTAGATGTGATTATTCGTCGTCTTGATGACGAGTGAGTCGGTAGGAATTATCGTAAATCGATCGATTTCGACCTCGAATTTTACTCGCGATACTCTCCGAACATGATCCTAGTAGTATAGGTCATAAAATACCGGTTTGGTTTTAGTATCTATTATAAAAGGTTCGATACGTTTTTGTTGTCACAGTTGTTAGATATTCCACTTATGGGGATCTTACTTATCGCGTTTGAAATATTGCTGAAACGTAATGTTCGGTAAAAGTGTTGCATTGTCGAAGACGCGAAAAAGTTTCGCCAAAGTATGTCTATAACAATTTGTTTCTTCCACCGAGTTATGTATTTGTCGTGTATCTTTCGGTTTAATTTTCTAGTTACAAATTTTATGTTTCGGTCATCGATAGTCACGGTGTTAAATATTCATCAGGCACGATTAAAAGCGTCGGAGAAAAGAACGCGCCCGTTTACGATGGCAGGTATTAATTTACCGAATAAAGATAACGCGGCGCACAACCATGAATCTATGGTAATCGATCGATTATGAATTCCGCGAAGGCATCGTGTAAATGGTCGTCGTTTCAATCGCGTTACCATCGATCACTGGGACGTTTTCATCGATCGTTGCACGCGGCCCGCTTAACGCGCGACCGATAAGTGGGCAACGCTTTTGCCTCGTGGAGGCGCGCCACGAAAAATCACCAAAATTGACAGCAATTTGCGACGCTCGTAATCTTTAGCCCTCTCTTCATTCACACTGCGAGGGCCCGCGCGCGACCGGGCACACCATCATCATCATCGCCGGATGAGGTCGAGAGACCATCCGCTGCTACGTGATCGGTGTGGTGTTACAGCAATTTCTACGATACCAAGCACGTTGCCGTACGTGAGCAACGTTGTCGTGAACGCGCTCCAGCCAACAATAAGGGAATCCTCTCCATCTTCTGGCTTTTAGAGAGCTTAAGAATTGGCACGTTGCTCGTGGACGTTTTGAACTCGATTGAAATCGAATAATGTGAATTTTGGGTTGGTAGTGTGTAGTGGAAGTTGTGCAAGTTAAGGCTATTACGGGGAAAGTAATTTGAGTTTATTCGATATATCGGAATAGTCGAATAAAAGTTATATCAAATATGATTTTCTTCTTTTAAGGTAAGATTAATAGATTATGTGTTATATATGCGGTGGTAGTATAATATTGGAATAAAGTAAAATAAAAAATTAGTAAGTAGCTAGCAGAATAATCGTTGCTGTAGTTTTTGATATTAAGGATCAATATCAGGATATTACGAGGCTCTTTTTTTGGTGGAAAAGCAAAGTAGGAACGATCGAATCTCGTAATTAGACTACGGACGTCGCGGCATCGTAACAATTTCCAATGAACGTTTCAAAAGTATCGAAAGAATCTTATCGTCGTTTATAAGGAACCTTGTCTCTTTCAACCTTTTCCTCGTACGTCCCTCGACCGAGGACACTCGAAAGTATACCAACTTCCTTTAAACTGGTTCCGAAAAGAATTTTCGAAGAAGAGCATGATCGTCGTACTATTTAAAAACCTTCTGGAATCGAGGAATCCGATCAAACTGTCTGGTCAGTCTATCGGAGGCGAGCACGATCGAAATTTATCACCCGGTCTCCGCGATCATCGGGCACGCCCATATCGGTGGCAAGAATTCGGTCAATCCGGTCTAGAATCGAACCGAAGTCTAACCGCGATAAATAATCACGGAACGATCGGGAATGCGCGAACAAACGGCGCGTAACCGGCACATTTAAAAACTTTCACCCACGATTTCCCACGTAGCGACGCCAGTCCATCGTGAACGAGTAGCCTAAATGGCCGGCTGTCGATTACTCAATGACTTACAGTTAGCGCGTTTAAACGCGAAGACTATTCACGGACCTGCGGCATTAATAGCCATGATTTTTTCGATGTCGTAGTCCCGAGAACAGCGTAGGCAATAAGTTCGCGTGAAACGTGACCGTGGACTGTGAGCTTTTGAAATCGGGACGAACGATTTTAACGATGGACGCCTCGGGCGACAAATTTTTCAGATCGCGACCCTGCCGAAAAAACGCGCCTCGAGCGTCGTCGTCCGGCAATATTTAAAGAGACGATTTGACGTACGTGTTTCCAGAATATTGTGGACGAATGTAAATTTCGACGTTGAGTAACGAACTGGAGGATTCACACGGCTTGGCTGATCTTTAACCAGCGGACTGTTTGCTCGTGACGTGGTCCGTGAATATGTAAGATAGTAACTAATTTTTTACGAGAAATATTTTTAACGGAATATTTCGTAATTTATGCCGATATGAAGAAAAATATGTATTCGATATCGTGGATATGAGAAGTGTCTGACAAAAAACGCATCGAGCTTCCATACTTTTTGGATGTGCGAATTTGTCTGGATTCGACACGTGCGAATCTGGAATATTTTTGGTGAACACTTTGGTGTTGAATATTCGTCGGTCGATGACTTACGAAGATAAGCTACGTAGTAAAATATTGATATTCGTATTACGCGTCTTTCTAAATGCTACAATCCCGTGTGAAACATCTTATTCGATAACGACTTTAAAGTAACGGTTCTTTGAATTACATCAGCCATCCTATAAATTCAGAGTTACAACATTTTTCATTTTCCTTTTCAGTCACTAAAATCTTATCTTGATGTTATTCCCTACTATTCAAGGCCGTATACATCCGGTTGATTTTCACGGCGAGCCACCTTTCTACGCTCGCAAATAATCTCACTGCTCTCCAATATCTACCTCTATACTTGCAAGATAATGGAAGATCGTTTCTACCCCGATCAATAATCGATCCACCCTCGATTCTCCCATACGGCGGAAAGTACCGAGTTCAAGCCACCGAAAACAATCTCGGTAACTGTGAATCCTGATTTAACTTTGGTCGATTTTCACGGAGGACGTCCGCTCTAGGGGGTCGACCGCCCCCGCCTCGGCATACCGTTCCCCCCTCGCTTGTCGCCGTTGCGTTGGATTTACAGGGAACCGCTTATCCGGCGGTGATCTCTTCGGGAACGCAAGCTCATTTAAAACAATAAACCGGGACAATTTCATAAATTTCGCCGTGGAAATCTCGCCGGATCTCGGCAGAGTAATTTTAATCAGGAGTGCCGGCTCTCGCCGCGGGACGTCCTCCGCGGAGCGTATGCAGAGAGAGAAAAGGAGAGACAAAAGCGAGAAGACCAGAGAGAGAGGAGGAGGACTTGCGCTCGTATCCCCGCGGGACCCCTTGCTACGGTGGGGCGTTGCGGTCGAAATTCGGGGCCCTACGCTACTAATTTACCGCTACCTGGGACACATGCACGCTCACGGCCGTTGTTTTCTAAGTTGAATTACGACGGCGATGCCGAGGCACACCGGCAGTCGCCGTGGCCTCCCCTTTCGAGAGAATGGTATAAATAATTGCCTGGCTGGACGCGGCAGAAACGGACTGCCGGGCACAGGGGAGAACGGGTGGTCCATATTCGTTTACTCCGGCTGCCTGCTCCCTTACGGTTTCACCGACCGGGGACACTCTGCTGGGTGGAAGGATTTTGGACGGGGTTAGCGATACTTGTCCTTTCAAAAGGTGGAAAGTAAGGTTTGCGATTGTTGTTTACTTGGATTTGGCTTGGGGAGAGACGCGTGTAGTATATAAAGAATTGGATTTATGGTTGTCGAGTCGGGAAAAATAAGAGGCGTTGAAGAGTATGGATCGATTAATTCGTGTTCGTGTTCGTCTACCGCTGGAACGATTTGACGAAAATGAGTATCATCTGGATAATTAATATGAATTTTGTCGTGTTCTTCGTAATTATAGAACGAAATATCTAGAAGTCGTTATTTCGACAGGTTTGGCACTGCCAAATCTATCAATATTTAGTTATAATCTAAGCAATATTTAGTCTTCTCGCCTTGAAACTCGATCTAACCCTCCCTACGATCATGATCTTAACTTTAAAACTGTCTGTAATTGAGTAAACTTTCAAGAATTCCTAGGAAAACAGGAAAGCGCGAAAAGAGCAAGTATGCCTGTCCGGTTTCACACGATCCATCCGAAACACCGTATTCTCCATCGCGATTTCCAGCGCACGTCCATCAATGAGCTAGGGACAGAGAGTAGGAACCAACGACGAACCTGTTAGACGGATACCGTGGAAAAATTTTGTCGCCGCGAGTTAAACGGCGGCAGTTCGACGTGATCGAATACGAAGCCGGTCTTCACGCAGCCGGTACGACTCAATTAAAAATCTGGCGGCACCTCTCTCGTAGCGTAGCATGCTCGCGCGCTATCCGGCCGCTATTAATCTTCCAGTTAACCTTTATGATTATGTTTTTGACGTTCCGCCAGGAGACGACGCGCGCGATCAGACTATTCAGGAGGCGAACACACGCAGCGTCGCGGGCCATCGACGGAAACGACGACTCTCCGCGTATCTCTCTTATGCGTACGTAGGTACTGCATGTATCGTGAGAAAATTACGGAATCTCATCTGAAGGGAATTCCGATGAAACAGCAGGTGTGGATCCCAACGGTGCCAATCATCGTCCTGGACGAGTCAGTTCGACGATACATCGTATGCTTCGTATCGCTTCGTCCGAGTTTAGCTCAATATCAATCTAATTTAGCCGTGGATTTCGCGTGGCTAACGGTCCCTCACCGGCATGGGAATCGTGCCGAGATGCGGACAAATGGAACCGGGCGTAAACCTCGACTATCCGTACGATCGTTTTACGAGCCTGCTACGATCGCTGTCCGGCCCCGTTCCACCGGATTCGATCGTTTCGATTCCCAGGATGCTCTTTCGATTAATTAGCCGCTGGTTAGACTTCGACTAAGTGCGCATAAAGGACTCACGTTTTTCGTTATGTAGTGTGGTATTGATGGTTAATTGTGTATTAGTACTGTCGTTTTCGTATCAGTTGAAAAACGTGATTTCTTAGGCTTTACGATGTTTGTTACATTATGCGCGCGGAATGTGCCTTTATCGTCTTCTATCTTTTTTCTTGGGCGTGTTTGAAGGCTAAGAGGTTCTTTTATTATTCGTTTCTTTGCCCATAAAAATATCTCGTTTCTCGCAAAGAAGATACGAATTATTTTTGGTATTTTTGAAGGATAGAGGATTGTTTGGCGTTTACCGTTCATTCGTAGTAGCTTCGTACTCGTTCGCGTCTTCTTCTCGCGAGAGATACCATTTACAAAGAAAGAGGATTATTAAAAATTACGCTATTAAAAATCACTCCGTACGTCAAAGAATTTCTTAATGAAGCGATCACTCGCGCGACCACGAGTCCGCAGGATAACGCAACTTTTTCCTCCTGCGATTGAAACAACAACGGAGGGGACGGTTTCGAATAGCGAATCGAGTCACGAGGATCTTGTTCGCCGTTAATTTTTTCTTTTGACAACGTCGACTGAGAGCGAAGGGTCGAGGTAGCGCTCGAGGGAAAAGAAAGGAGACGGCCGATTAATAAATTCGCGATGTCCACTTCCGGTAACCGTAACGCGTGTCTCATTAGTTTCTTAGAGCCGGCTTAAAGAGAAATTAAATACAGCGTCTCAGGAATGGGTGTCGACTCCGTAGAGACCCCATGCCGGGTTCCATCCTTATAATGAACGCTCGCAACATCGTCCTTAAGCGTAATGCCGCAACATGCGAAAGTCGCTATCCTCCATGCGGTCGCAAGCTTTCGAGGTGAACGTCTCTTAATCTTTCTAATTGTTTCATTTTCGGAATTTCGGCCGTGCTATGGAGTAATTAACCTTTCACATCGGATTAAGATCAAACGGACGACTCGCGAAACTTGAACCGATCGATTCCAGCGAGGTTGATCGTTTGGTTTCTGAAGAATAAAATCAAATAACTTTGATCAATTTGGCTGACGTCTCGTACGTTGCTAATCGTAAGATATTGCAACTTAAAAATTTAGAAAAGAGCTCGTCCGTTTAGCGCTTAAAGTTAAACGAAGAACTTGAGAACGAATCGGAAGGACAAGTCGAATCGATCTCCAAATACAAATGGTAAATTGTTCGAAAAATGAATGATCCGAAGAATAAAGATACGATAACGCTAAAGATTGAATCGGTCGTCCAAAGAAACTCGATAAATAGTTTGAAATAAAACGAAAGGTACAAAGAATAATTTTTACTGTAAGTCTTCGCACACAATGGTCGTTCAAACCAATTACCCGCCAGAGATGACAAACTACTATTACTCCAGGATGAGGATGCAAGTAACATCCAGGAGAAGATAAAGCGTATTAAACAGGCAAAGAACGAGGAATTTTCTTTCATATCGGCGGTTTCAATTAAACCCATGTTCACGAGGATTTCTTTACAAAGAGCGACGTGTACCTCATCGATCAGGCCGCGAATGATGCAAAAGGCGTAATCGTTCTACGCGTTGCAGAAAGGTTCGTTGTCGCTTGAACGAAGGAAAGCCGTCGATTTACGCGACAAAGCGACGCAGGGTCGACGTGCCTTTCGCCCAGGTTAATCCACTTGTCGGCGTTCGTGATTTAACGTGCGGTTGCACACTTTCTGTCACTCGTTGCGGAATCTCGTGAAATATTGTGATTAATACTCTTTTATCGCGATGTTATTACATTTCACCATCCGTTCCCTTCTTCTTATCCTTTCCGCCATTTTCTTTTTTTTTTTTTTCTTCTAATACCCTTTTCAACCTTTTACGTAATACAAATTGATATTAACGTGAAAAGATAATTGCCGTGATTTATGACCAATTTCTCGTGTTTGAGGAACAGTTAATAAATTGTCGAATTAATTGATATCGTATTATATATTTTGTCCTATCGCGAAGAAGAAAAAGTAGGAAAGTTAATGTTAATAGCGGTTACTGGGAGAGATTTTAATACGGGATGAGGAAAGGAGTTGCATAGATTTCGCAAGTTTCGGAACGATTCTCTAAACCATCCGTGAGACAGATGGATGATTAATTGCGCTATATAAAATGGTGATTAGACATTCGCTTTTTCCTCTCGTAATTTTTGTCCGAAGAGGTCTTGCAATTTTCTGACCAAGGGGTACTACGTTTAGCAATTTGAGGTACAAAAATTGACGCAATCGGTACTATACTCTTCCCAAGTTAGTTTCGTGTATATGTAACTGCAAGCAACTATGAAACGCGCGTTCTGAGTTTTGATTCGATCGAAACAGACGATCGAGTGCAACACTCTGTTTAACGAAACAACGATACCCTTGCCGTCTAGTAAAACGTAAAAGCGTACGTTAATTTGTCACAAACTTGCTGTTTAATAGAAAATGTCTTTTTAATATCATCGATGAAGATTTACACGATTTCTCCGTCTTCGCAAAATTTGTTTCGATCTTTATTAAATTTATTTTAACTCTTCCAAACTTAAAATTCACGAGCTGCGTGCATATGTCGACATACGTTGATCTCGACGGTAAACTATGCACGAATAATCTTGGTCAACTTCGTTCGCAACTAAAACAAGAAAACCAATATTTTAGCCGTTGATAGTCGGCAGATAAATCACTCCACAAAATGTATTTCAATCCCTTCGCAATCCAACTGTAGCCAGTACATCAAATAAAATTCACGTGTTCTTCTGAAGATTTCGTCGGGAAATCATAGAGACGGGCTTTATCGCGATGGAAAGAAGATTTTCGTTGTGTCTGCGTTCAGCCGCGCCAGGGCGCCGATGCTCTGGCGTAAATCACCGGGCCACGCGGAGGTTTTCCGTTGCCAGCAGGGCACCGAAGCCCCGGCGCGGGCCCCATGGCGGTGTAAATGTATAAATACCAGCCACAAATCTGCCAGCCGGCTAATTTATAAATTTCACGCCGATCTCGTAAATGCGTTTCTGATTTAGCGCGTTTAAATTATCGCTAAACCACTTCTAACTGCCCGGCCGTGTAATCTCTCTCCGTGACTTCGGGGCCCTGGGACCCTTTCCCTCCTCCTTCCACCGAGCACCGAGCACTGTGTTGGTATACGCTCGATAAATGGCGTCCGCATAATCGCGACCGAATCCGTTCGAACGTCACAGAAAATATGCAGATTGCCAGATAATGAATAAGATAGGCAACGTTCACTCTCCGCGGTTAATGCATGTAAATTCGCGATAAAGTTTTCTTTTACTCCGGCGATCGATATTTTTGTAGTTTATCCTTACTTTTACTTTTATTTTACTAGTTTTGCACACTTTCCTGCTACTTTCAGGTTTGCAGGTATCTAATTAGATACGCGCGATAAAGACTCGAGATCATCGCGTTCTTCGAAATTATTATTCGTTCGTCTATGTATGGACTTTGGATCGTTCTTGGACGATCCATCGTATTCTAATCAACACACCTGTTGAATTTCAACGTATACAACGTACAACATCAGCAATCACATAGAATAATAACGTGATGTAAAAATCACACCCCCTTTCCATACAATTGCTGACAATCAGGCGTACGAATTCATCTGGTTTCGCGTCAAAGGTCAACGTATATACGCGGTAAACGATGGATCGGTATCGAGTGGTCGATACTCTGTCTCGCTGGTCGTCCTGGCAGTCAATCGCGTTCATACAGAGTAATTGAAAATTATTTGGTAACACGGTTGATCGATTGCGACCCGTTAACTCGTTCATACATCACCGGCATCCACGGACGCTCCTATCTCACCCTTCAGCGTTTCTGTCTCTTTTTTCGCGAAGATCCGCTGCTCTCGCCTCCGCTCGCGCGCTGCCTTTCCCGAAGAGGCGTCTTAGCGGGGTCAGGTCGGCCAATAAATCCAATACGCCACGGTTCGTCCAGCGCGAGAGCAGCAGTTTTACAATTCATGAATTTATTATGGGCACCACCGAGGATACCGCGGGGTCTCTGCTATTGATTTATCGTTACGCTTCGCTAGCCACGAACGGGCCCCGTCTTCTTTGATGTACGCTCCTGGCTGTAGTCGACGCGAGAAAATTAAGCTTACCCCCGTAGCGATTTCCAGCCGTCATCGTTCCCGCCATACTTTCGTCTCCTTTGTGGAAATATATTGAATTTTAATTGCAACGACGGTGTTCGAACGATGATAACTCGTTTTTAATTGGTGTTCGGTGTGATTAAATGGCGGCTTTTAAATTGGTCGATGATATAGGTTGTTGAAGTAACTGAAGCTAACGAGATTAATTAGGGATTGATCGATTGGTTTTCGGTAGGAATTTGTTTACCGCGTTATTACATTTTTACCATACGAATTTCTCGTTTCATCGAATTTGGATATAGAAATTTAGAAATAATACGAAAAAGTCAATTTTATACGAAAATGTTTCCTTAGAAACTCTTCCTTTAGAAGCTTGGAAATGTTTCTCAAACAAATTACGTATATTTCAGTACTTAAACGAAGAATCGTTTATAGGATAGGATACAACTATACAAATCGGCAAAGCTTTTACTAGTAACGGCATCAGTCACCTTTTCAAACTTTATCGGGTCGCGCGCGATATCAACGGGATATTACAACGAGTGCGTATCGTACAACGAGACGTCCGGTAAAAATTGTCGGTTCGGCGTGGGTATCCGCGACGAGGATGCTCCATGCGCAGGGGAAGAGTCCGAGGTCGAATCAGTACGCGGACTTACCGTAGAAATCCCGTAGTTCATTAATCAAGCAACGCCCGGAGTCGGAATGCCTTCGTATTTCGAGAGTTGCAGTCCATTTATCACGGCGGAAACGTATTTGTAGGCAGTGGCTGTGCCCGCTTCGCTAACAAGTGGATACGCTGTCCCCGTGGATGATGTAGCACCGGCTAGGCTCGGGACCCCCTACGGCGTCTGACACCTCGAACCTTACAACCTTCGAACCGAGGCTCCCTTAACCCCGCGACTCGCCCCGCGTTTTAACGAATTTTCTGTGGAAAAGCATCTTCGAGATCCAAATGAAAGAAAACAGAGTCGAAGAAATTTATAAGACAAGAATATAGAAAAATACATCGTGTCAGGAAGGAAGCGTCATCCTCTTGTCGTTTCTTCTCCGTTAACAGCGTGCCAACTTTGTGACAACGATCGTATAACGAGGATCAGTCAATTCCGCGATGAAACACTTTAAATGTGTTACCTTTAGTAGCAAAATCTTGTTATCATATAATCAATTATTCGAAGCATGCCAAAAAGTAAAGACATTAATTGGGCCGCCTTGTTCGCTCGATTCAACGGTTTCAGATTTTTGTCTTTGGAGGTATTTAAAGAAAAGGCATTTAAAGATAAGTTGACGACGACAATTGAACGGTTGAAGAACGATATTCGCCAAGAAATGGAACAAATAAAACAGAAAACTTACGAAAATTCTATCGAAACAACACACATTTGTAATATAGCTAGGAGTGATTCGATAATCTATCGATAAAACGCCTGTACATCTATCTCGTTTAATTAAAGAATTATTCAAAAACACAATGGTAAAACTTCTCTTACGACACTCTGTGGAAGAAGATCGACAAAGTTATCGCCGCTGTTGGTATTCGCGTGGTTCTTGCGAGATTCTGACAGAATCTTCTTTTTTGGCGATCCCCTCGACGATCCCTCTGGTTTCGTCTAGCAACTGAACGCGGTGATTTAATGGGAAAAAGTCTGACGGAGGAACGAGTAATATTCGATCTTGGAGTCCGTGCGCTTTCAACGAATTTTCCTTGGAGGAAATCGCGAAGAATTTCAAGCAGCCGTGCTGCGCCGGTCGGAGGCGCGTGTTCCACGGGGAACGTTCGAACGAGGAGGGTGTAATTTATCGAAGCGCGCGCCGGTCGGCGCGGATGGTGACGCGTTACATAAGTTACAAGTTGTCGGCTGCTTTTTACGCGCCGCTCGCCTGCCGCTGCTAAATTAAATATTAAAATGCCGCGGATTAGCGGCCGTTCGGATACCGATCGTGGACGTTTACACGAGGGAGAAGCGTCTCCCGGTCGTCGTGTACAATTGCCACGCGATTTATCGATGCCCCGCTAATAATTAACTGCGAGTCTGTCTCCGTTTAATACGTTATAATTAATATGCCTGGGTAATTTGCGCGTCGACTGTTATTAATATTGCTTACTTTTTCTCTGCAGGGATTGAGGGGCAGGGGGGGGGGGTCGTGATTAAGGTAAAAAGTTAGTGGCCGTGACGCAAGGGGCATCATTAAGTGACAAATTGTCGAGATTCTTCGCCCGTGCTATCAAGAGTGGATTTTGAACGATAGAAATTTTTATAGGAATAAAGTAATTGTAAAGCAATATTTAGGAAATCAGTAGAAAAGCATAGAAGAATAACTTAAAGATCCAATAAAGAATCACGATCGTCGTCTGTCCTACGCCTACGCGTATTTTATACGACAAAGTTTTCTGTACCAAGAAATAGGGTGCGAACGATAGAAACATATTTCTACTGCCAAAAGTCACCGTACTCGCACACTAAATCCAGCCTTAAACGTATCCATCACACGCCACCGTTACTCTCTTTCTACTATAAACGATCTCTTAGCAACAATACCTCGTTACAATCGCTCGGAACATAACCTCGCACCCACTCCATCGCCCGTGACTCGGAGGACCATTCCAGGAGCGAGAGCTCGCGATTCACAGATCGACTGAACTGGATCCCCGATGCTGTCTGAAAGGTTAAAGACTACTCTGCGATTCCGTGGTGTTCACGGTGCATGCAAAAGGGCACAGCATCCGCCATAATTCGTAGCGCGAGCACGACCGAATTGGAATCTTGAACGCGCTTTTGTCCGCTGCTTCCTGCTGGTTCGACTGGCGCACGAGCCTCGCCAGGTGAGAAACGAGCCTCGGTAATAGGCGTCGATCTTTCTTCTTCTTCTTCTTCTTCTTCTTCTTCTTCTTCTCGATGGTGCGGCTCGATCCACTTAGATCGAATCGCGTAGATTGAATTTTCGATCGGCTAGGTGTACAAGGGAAAGGGGAAGATCGTTGCCGCGTCCTGCGGCCCCGATTTCAATAGCAGGCGGAACAAGCTCGCGTGTGAAGCGAAATTTTTGCCAACGATCAGAGAGTGAAACGATCGAACGCGCTTTCCTTCGTGAACGGGTGGTTCGCTTTCAATCGAGACTCTGCTCTCGATCATCGCTTTCTACGCACGATTATATTGTTATGCGTTGTTCTGGAAGAATGGAATTCGTAATTGAACGGTTGGCGCGCAGAGGAAGAATCGAAGGTATATGTGTTTTGCGATGGTTGGTAAAAGTGTGGGAAGCAAATGGAACTTTTACTAGAGCTCTTTGAATCTGCGTATTACGCTGGAACTGTCTATGACTGGTTCGATGATTCCAATGCTCGTCTCGGTTTCTCCATCATGATTATGTACTTGTCTCTATAAAAATCAGCCCGGCAGAATTCGCACAATGAATTTTGCGCCATGTTCGAAAAGGCGGGTGGGAAAAAAGAGGAAGGAAGAAAAAGAATTTCTCTCCTACGATGCGATTACGATGATCCATCCATTCCATACGCAACATCCTCTACAATTACCAGCGCAAAACTCGAGGAACTTTCTTGGTATCCCACACTACTTCACCGTAACTTCCTATATCTTCCTTGGAATAGTTAAAGTCCGAGTCATTCATTAGACATTTGCCTAAGGTCTCTCAATGGAAAATACGATCTATCGGTAGCCAGAGCCACGGCGTTGATCTACGACGAAACCGATGCCTCGGGCTCTGTTAGCATCGTGGCATGCATCCTCGAGTTTTCGCGCGCAAGATGCAATAATGCTAACGTGTCCGTGGTTATAACGCGGCACAAGGCGGCCACTCTCCACCCCTTTTCTCTGACCGTTTTTGAAAGAGGGGCAGACCCACGAGGGAATATAAATAAAAGACAGTACGCGCTTATTGAAATCGGCCTTTACAACGCTCGTTGCCGGGTTTGACGGGCCAGATCGCAGGTTTGAAACGTGGCCGCGCGAAACTTGACATCTCGACCCCTCCCAACTGCTGTTGATCTTCCTTCCCTCGCTCTCAGCAACCTTTCCGTGCGTTGGCTTCTTGCACGTGCTTCGCCGCACCTTGTGTTCCTGTTTGCGCGTTCCGTTTCCCTTCGGGCGATCCAGCTACGTAATCGATGGGATTAATCGTTAAAAGCTACGTCGATGAGAGGTTCTTGAGTTTAGTGGAAGTTTGCTCCGTGTTTAACGTTTGCCCTTCACCGACGTTGTATCGATCGATTACGAGTAGACCGAGTGTTTATGCAAAAGTACAAAATACGTAAAGCAAACTACGTATCGTAACGGTATGTGAAACAAATTTCTCTGGTTATGTTCATAAAGATACGAAAATGCATCAACAACCGCGATCTATTTAGTTACGTGAAAGTTGTTTCTCGTATCGCTTTCTTTAACAGATAATGGCAATTGAAAATCTGTTTGTTGGGAGCACGTGGATTTACGTTATGTCTATTGGTTGCCTTCCCGTTGATCGCCGCATCGATATCTAGGCGGTATGCCAACTAAAGCGAAAATGTTGCAAGATTTTGGAAACGGAGGAATTGGAAAAATTGTTGCCCGATTTAAGGAATGGATCTCGACGATGTTCAGCGTGTTCCTAAACTTTAAACAACTTGTAAGCCAGAGCTCAACAACTCGAGTTTATTCTAGTTTATGTCAAACGATTTACGACGCTCGACAATTGATAATAAGTAGACTTGGAATTTCAAAGATTCGTACACTCTACGAAGCTTCTTTCGAATAGCGTGTAACTTTACGCTGATAGATGGATTTTGACAGACGACGACTCAGTTTCTTCATTCGCCACAGACTTGGTAATCGTCCTTGTAACTCACTCGCTATGCAGTCCACACATCTCGTGCACCTGCTTCACATAAGTTTCTTTCCTTTCTCCTTCATCTTCCTTCATGCACATTCCAACCCATTGAATCCTCGTAATAATCCACGAAAGAATTCGTCGTCAAAGTACTTTCTATTCCTCGTCGTACTTTATTCCACCCCTATAAATTCTCTGACGCGTCCTTTGAAATCCTCCTTCGCTCCATCTTTCCGTGAGCAATCCGTTTCACCGTTACGATATAGCTCGATCTCCACTGCTAGCTAGTTCAGATTCCATCGGTACCGGTTACGACTCGATATTCGCACTTGAGCTCGTGTCGACCGATCGCACGTGCCCTCGAAGGTAGCGCCTCGAGCTCACCTTCCAGCATTATTTCTACCAGGGCGAGGATTACTCAGCTGTGCCACTGGTTTGTCTGCTCTACGCTATTTCCCTCTGAACCCTCGTGTTCTGTCGTGGCGACACGTTGAGATTTGAAAAATTCGTAGTTCTGAATATTTCCAGTATTTTATGTCTTCTAAGGAATGTTCTACCGTGGGTGCATTGTGCATTTTACGTACCGTTGTACGTTAAATATTTGTACGTTCAAATTTCTTCTGAATCGAATACTTATGGGTTTGAAATGCCTATAAATTTATAAACGTTCGTAGTCCGATCATTGGAAATACAAAGCTGACAATTTTGAACTTTGCATTATCGTACGATTCTTAAATCACCTGCATCTCTTGATAAATTTTTGACGAAGGGTAGATACGTTCTAATCGAAATTTTAAAACATCTTTCTGTAGAACACGGTGAAATTCTAAATTTTTAGTCAATAGCGTAGAAATCTCTGTGCTATTCGTTAAAATTTGCTTCTCTACGTTTGTCCTTTTAACGCGTTACCGACGACCAGTGAATCGGGTTTGGGGCATCGTCGATCACACTGTTGGAGAAGGACGGTGAAGCGATTAATTGATACAGGGCTCGGAGCACCCATCGCTTAGGCACTCTTGGAATGCGGCACTATTCCAACGTTTCGCCAAACAGATCTAGAAATATCCTTAACGGGAATGCAAATCTGGACTTATGCGGCGTGTGTACCATCCTCGAGCGGAGGCGGAGAGGGGAAACGGTGGACGTGGCTTCTCTCGAACGTCACCTTCGTTCGCCGATCGTTAAAGTACGAAGTCACGTTCGCGTGCACGACTCTAAATATGTAGATCCCCGAAGATCTGTTGGGAGGCCGGTGAGTCTCTGAATATTCCGTAGGCATCGCCGAATTCCAGTCAGCCTCGCGAGAGAGCTTTACGATGCACGAGCGAGGGGGAAGATCGCGATGCTCGTTACTTAGCAGGTCGCTCGCTGCGCATCTGTTATTCTAGAAAAATGTCCACCGGGAACAGTTAGCCGCACGATCTCGATCGTGAACGTCGATTGTCTGCGCGTAATAATATGTATCTGCATTGGGGCGATGCGACGTTGCGTTGCTTCCACGTGTAATTAAGGTTCGACGAGAACGAGCAATGCGACATTCGGATAACAGGATTTTACGTTTGTACGTGGCAGTTTTATTACGATTTTGCACGGATAACGGTATGTGTATAATTCGGTAGATTTATTACGGTAAGAGATCGATTAAAGGAAATGCCGCGATGAAAGGAAAAATCTTTGAGAGAAAATATGGTCGAAAAGCGAGAATGGTTTCGATTCATCTATTACCCTTGCAAAACGCTTCAATCGCCACCTCGAGTCGCAAATACCGATCAAAACCTGTTGGCTAATACCCAAACACACTCGTTCATTCTGTCAGGCAATCCACCACGGAAGCATTCCAACCTGCCCACTAAAATCTCGATAACGAGTGCCCTAAGCTCCCCGCTGCTTTTCCCATGACACGGGACCCTCTCGCCGCGTAATCAAACGTTAAACGCCGCGCCGCTTCAAGCCTAAAGATCCGTTTCAAAACCCGAGTCTATAAACCTTGGTGGAGTCTGCTCGTGGAAAGACATCAGGCAAACGAAGGATCGATAGAAGCGAGCTAGGAGAAAAGATGTTGAAGATCGGTGCTTGCGCTTCCGCGGGATTAGCGATCGGCTAGCGGTCAGCGGAGGCCGATTCACCGCGAGCGTTCTTAGCGGAGAAAGCACGACGTGGGAATACACGTCGCCGCGGATTACGCCCCCTCTTCGTATACGCTTCGGTCTCGCACGCTCGCGAGGGGCCCGGTCAGCGCAAGGTAACACAGAGCGTCAGCGTGTTCACGTGAACGCGGCTCCGCGCGTTATCTCGCGTGCATGTGCGAGCAGCAAAAGGCGCGCGCGCGCGCGCGCGCGGCCGAGCGAAACGAGCGAACGAAGCAAGCGGCGACCCGCCACGGATAAGTATTCACTTTAGCTTGGCTGTGGTTCGTGACCTCGTATCGCCACGGCATTACAGCCCTTCGCTTTTTATCGGAGCGCCACGTCACGCGGAGGTTGCAATTACTAATTTAGAGGCGAGACCGAGTCGTGCCAAATCCCTCGGCTCCACTGCAGAAAGCCGCCCTCTTTCTCTCCCGGCTCTCTTATTCGAATATAACGCGCCGAACTGTTGCGCGCCCGCGAGAAAACGAACGTACGACCTCGTGGATCATGCCGTGCACGGATACTATGTGTGTATACAGTCGCCTCGGAAAGTCAGTTAACTATACAGATGGAATTTTCTCTGGACAGATACATCCGCTAAGGACGCTACATTTTATTTGCAATTTTTGATTTTAGGAAATTTACGCGATCCTGTTCCTTCTTTCAATACCGCTGCTACGAATTTTAGGAATTATCTTGTTATCTGCTTCGTTACTGTATCTCTTTTCCGCGTTTATATTCTAGAATCGTACGAGATTCGGCGAAACTAAAATGTCACGAGATCGTGGAAAAATCTGTTTTAGTTTGTCAGTAGTTTCTACCTGAAATAGGAAGCTATAATGTACGAAAAACGTATAAACGAATTAAATGACGGGATATCTTAATATTAAGTAGAGTTATTGTATCCGGAAAGTGAAAGAGATCTCCAGTTTCTCTTTTCCCTACGCACAAAAATACCGCTACTCTCTACCCTCCTTTTCTTAACCGAAATCAATAAATTTCGATGAATCGCGTCGCGTTTTTAGTATTGTCGACGATAAACCAACGATTTTGTACGAAAAGATGTAAAAATCGCTCGCAACTAAAGGGTTAAACGTAATTCATTTAGAGGAGCGTTGATTTACTTTCGAAGGCGACTGTAGAGGTATACCTCTCTACTTCGTTCTGACACGGAAAGCACGGAGAGCTTGCGCACGAAGAGGCCGTGGTAGCCGCGGGTAACCATGGCCATGGTATGTAGTATACACCGCGGATATGCAACCATCGAAATATGCACGAGCCCCGGAGCCCTCGCTAATTACATGCCTGTCGCGGCGCGCGAACGCCGTTTCCTAATTGTAAGCGCTCTTGAGAGAGAGTGTCTGGCCACATCGTCGGCCGTCGGATCTGCTTCGGGCATTTTTCGCGCTCAGACGTGCCGGGGGTAATAGAAAAGCGGCCTCGGATTAATTACGCCCGCAGAGTACACACATTTCGCGAGCAGCTTGTACGATTTGTAGCTTGGCGTAGTTCGTTTAGTGAATCTTGACGTCTGATGGGTTTCAGGTCTGTGGACGTAGGTGGAGGGTTCAGACTTTTTGGTTTAGATTACACGAGGCAAATGGACCGGTTTATGGAGGCAGATGTTATTTACCGATTATTATGATTCGTACTCTAATGGGAACTGTTACATCGAATCTCTCACCGTATATGATAAAGACAATTACACTTTCACTTCTATTGTCTCGGACGAACACCGGCTTTCGAGCTGTGCACGTAACATTCTTTCTTCTTTCCCCTTTCCAGATACGATCTCTGTCGAGACAATTGACTCAATGTTATTCTAACGAGATTCTATTTTCAGAGTGTAGCGTTACTCGAAAGCTTATTCGAGTGGATTCGTGAGTCTTTCTTTTAGTAAGTAATCAGCGTATCAATAGGATCTTTTTAAATTTAACAGTTTAGACAGTTTACACTAGATTCGAGTTAGTGGTTATTCAATTTTTTAAAATTGCAACTGATATCTCGTATCGTGTAAAGTGAGAAATCCATAAGTTTTATTACTAGAAGTTGTACGGATTCAAGATACGATCCTTTTTTTTAAAATTATATAGATTCGTTATGTCGTTTCTTGCCGCGTGTCCCTTGCAGCATGTTTTATCTTTTAATCATTCGGAACTCTAATGTTAAAGACCACCGTACCATGTCGATTTTTCAAAAGAATATCGCGTCGTGCACGTAATACAACTTCACAAATATTCGTTCGACGAATCTTCCTCGATCGTTCCTCGGCCGTACGTTTCCCTCGGCCGGCAACGCTTGGTTGGTGCTTAATTCAAGTTCCTCTCTATCCCGTTGGTTCGTTCGAGGGAGAAGGAACGAGTCATCGAGAAACGGGGATTCGTCGAGCCGACCCTCCGCTCGTATCGTAGAACAATGAAGGGCCGCTATTAATATTGGCTCACTATCTCGACGGTATCGCGCGTTTCACACTCCCCACGCACTCGAGTAACACGGCCCGCGCAGGGACATTTTCATTGCATATTAATGTGCCTCATTACTGCCACTCCGCACCGCATTACTCAATGCTACACCGCCGGCCCGTCTAGTGTTTCAAACGGGATCGAGCCGGAAATGCTATTGACCGCGTGCATTCTTACTCGCGAAAAACTCGCCCCCGCTTCGTTCTCTTCGCCTCCGATTCGATGTCGGAAGATCTGGAAACGGGCCGCGTTAATTTAACTAACATCGACAAATTTTACATATCTATATCGTAAATATAAATTCCATCCATCGTATAAATAGATCGTGTACGAAGGAGAAGATAAAAATAACCAAAATATAGCTTCGTAAACACCGTATTCGCCTGCGAACACCACGCGTTTGACGTAGCCAACACCGTAGAAGATGTTTTCAAGCCTCTCGATGCGCGTTTCCCATCGTGCGGATCTTGACCGGCGCTTGAGACCAATCTAATATTTCCTGGATTCGCGGACACCCGATATTTCTACGATATTTCTACGATATTTCTACGTTTCCTGGACAGTCCATTCTTAACCTTGCCTCGCGTAATGAGCGGAGAACTAATAAGATTATTAATAAGCGAAAGCCTCGCCGGAAGGGATGCGCGATACACCTTTCCCCTTGCTCCCGACCGCTTTCGACCGATCCCACGAAACCGACGAATCACCAAACCGGATGTTTTCAACACGATGCTGAAAAGCCGGTGGTGAAAAGACGCAAAACGCCTCCGAGGATGATTATTAATCGTGCCAACGATCTGGTCAGGATTCAGGCGAGCTCTTCGTGTATTCACGAAGCGAGGTTTAACGCGCGAGGTCATTGGAGACGACGACGACGACGACGACGACGAAGGCGACGCGGAGATTCTTATAAGCAGACGTCCGGGACATTAGCTATCGAATCGTTTGCCCCGTGTAAGAAATACTTAAATGTCGAGAACGCGACTCTGCCGAGGGAGAAACCGTTGGCCGGGTCGTGGTTTTATCAGAGCGATATGTCAGTGCGTGACAGCGCGGTGTGTAGACATCGGTCACGGGACGAGCAACATTTCTCACCTCTTAGAGCTTAGGCAGGTAAGGACGTCGCGGCGATGCCGTGTCGAATCGCTCGATTAAATTACACCATTTTTCATGGCCTCGTTTCACATCTTTGGAACTGCCATCTGCGCCGAGTACGGGTTATAGCGTGGTTCCTCGATGACATTTCCGACTATACTCGCGTTTCTTTCTATCGGGAATTTCGGTAGAAACCCTTGGTCACAGGGGTCAGATAGATGAGAAAATGTGTACAGTTTGAGTACAGAGGAAGATAATAATTATAAGAAGATGGAAAATGAGTTGTTTTCGGGTTGTTGCGAAGCTTTCGTATCGAGGTTTCGTATGGTAAAAAATACCATTTTACTATGAAAGCTACTAATCAAAGTCCTTACTGTCTTTGGATAAATTACAGAGTACATAGTAAAATGTAAAAATTTCAAGGAGTTTCTTGTTATTTAAAAATAGAAATACGTCTTCGATAGGATTTTGAATAACCAAAATAAAAAAAATCAAATTTCAGTTTATAATATATAATCGTAAGGATTAATTAAGATTACCGAGACAGTCGAAATCGATGAGCGACGTAACGAGTAAGATGTCCAATTAGCTACAAATCGATAGATTTCTAAACATTTATTCCGTTATCGGTTTAATAGACTAATATTCGTAACTTTTATTTCACGGTTAATTCTCTTCGAGGAAAATGAACGACGCTACCGAGTATCAGGAAATTATTATCGAAAAAAATGGCGCCTGACATAGGAGACCCTTCAAAGAGCGATTATTATCGAACATGCGTCGCACCGTGATCGACCACGCAGCTGCATGCTCGTTCTTTATCTCCTTGACTCTGCGCCGCATAATTCACCATTATTATCTAATTAGGAAAAATACATCGCATACGGGTACTATCGATGCTACATGCATCCCTTGAATCTTCGAACCTTCGACAAATTTTTCTGCCTTTTTTACATACGCATATATTTCAAAAACAAACGTCGTACAGGTATTCAAAAAGCTGTCGATATAGGAGAAGACAACGACCATATTTGGAGCGAAAGGTTAAATACGAAAGCCATTAATTTTCGACTGCAAGTTCTTCTATAATAAGCTTTGCGAAATAGTTGCGCTTCGTCTTCAACTATAGCGAAACGCGAGTATCTCGCATGGATATTGGCTACGATCATGTCGACTAGAAACTTCGTTGCTATACTTTATAAAGAGAGTTAATTTCAATTCTCTGAAAGAAACGATCGACGAGGACACGGATTTCGCGGTTACGATTACCTCGAAGAAAGACGGGAAGACCAGACTCTGAACGAAGAGTAAAAGCAGCAGCCCGATTTAATTGCGGCGACATTTCTTATATGGAAGTTATCGGGGTCGGCGCACGTGCCAGGGTGGCGGCGCGGCGGGGCTAAGGGTTCTGCTTAATGGGGTCCTCTCCCCGGATTCGAACATTTCCAATGGTCTCTTCCGCGCTTCTTATCTAAATGCGATTCCCCGTTATCTAACCGTCGTCTGGACTCGTCACGGGGAGCTCTCTTTCTTATCCCACCAACGAAACTTTTACTCCACCATCGTAGAACGAAGAACGAAGAAAGAGAAGAACGGAAGAACGAGGTGGGACGACAACAACAAGAGAGAAGCGATAGAATGGAAGAAAGAACGCGACAAAGAAGAAGAGAAGAAGCAAGAGTCGAACAAACTCGAGTCCGGTGGAGACTTTTCTTCGGCAGAAAGTATACGTAGCCGCGTATCCCGGTTGGTTCTCCGCTCGAACGTCCGCTGTGTCTTCTCCTCTGGCTTCCACGGCTTCTTCTTTCTCTGTTCGCCACGATGTCTGTACGCTGTACGTTCCAGCGTATATACACACGGGGGCCTGCGCGTACGTCCCCCAGCGCCGCGGAGAGATCGAGATGCAAAGGAGACCCGCGCCGCTTTTAAACTCGCCGCCACGAAGCGGATAAATTCGCCCGGGTCCCTCGATCTATTAATTCGAGCCGGCGTTGCATTCCTGCGGGGTCTCGACCGCTGGGCCCCGGAGACTCCGCGACCTTCCTGCTTTCTCGCGACTACCTGCGCAACCTAGGCTCTCGCTCCCTCCGATCGAGTATACACGCCTGACATCGCCGTGTGTACAGCTTCTACGAGATCGTACGAAGCGCTGGTCTCGTGTCATCTTGTCGCAAACGTTCCCCGAAGCTTCTTCCCATGACCGTTGCTCGAGATTTGGTACGATCATGCTGCAATTTGTTGGTTTTTTGGATACTTGGTCGAGGAGAGTGTGCGAGTCGAGTTTGATCGTGTTGGAGACGAGCAGATGGTAGATTTTTCGTGCAAATTTATATCCTCGAGTCTTTGAGTCTTTAAGGTTTTTGAGAAAGTGGAATTTAAACGCAGATTTATTTTATTTCTTTCGACGTGTTTTGCTGTATTCTTCGGAATACCATCCGAGACATATTGCTAATTTCACTAGAGTAAAGAGTAAAAGCGAGGGTCGATGAGGAGGCAAATCGCGTAGGTTGTTCGAACGTGCGCAAGGAAAGAGTTCCATCGTTCAAAGAGTCGCTAACTTTTAATACCCCGCATGCACATACAAAGTAATATCCTTTACAATCGGCGACCTAATCTCAATTTGCGCAGCTCTATGGCCGAGTAAAGGCTGCGCAAAGATCCGAGTAATTTAAACCTCAAAGATCCGTGGGACAAACCTTCCGTTCATCTTTACAACCGAATTTACGATAACGTTTTAAAACCAAACCTCTTAAAAGCACGACATTCCGCGAGTATCCACGGTGTCGATCCCACGAGGGGTCAACTTCCGCCAGGGAAGTTGACGAGCTCGCGTCCACGGCCGACATAAACTACGCGTCTCGTTGCGAGTGGCTGGTTGTATCGCATAATTACCACGCTTTACAGCGCTCTTTACACTTGTTTCCTCACCACTGGTATCTCCCTCGCATCGCCGTGTAACCGGAGATCGGCTGGTGAAAGAGAAAGAAAGACCGAGAGAATTGGCCGCGCACGCCGGTCCCTCGCGAGTATAAATCCGCGCGAACACTCGCGAGGTTCCAAGAGGCAAGCGGTTTTTATTCCGCTTGGCGCGCGTTCGAGACGGGCGTAGATAAAGACCTATCGGCAATATAGTATCAAGAACGGCGTAAATAAGGATAATGCGGCGTGGCGAGGGTATACTTCCTGCTAGGCGTGTAGGTGTACTCGGTGTAAAAGGTAGATTAGATTGGCATTACCGCCGACACTAAACTAACGCCATGGTTATTAAAAGGCGACCGTAATGTCCCAGCCAATATCGGTGCTCGGTCCAACGCTTATCGCTCCGCGGATTCGCTATAATTACGTTGGGACGGTTGCTCGCGAGGGATTGTGCGAAACGGGAAGAGTATTTCGTAGTGCGTGAAACCGCGGTGGATTTACGTTGACTGGATCTTTTTCCTTTGTAAATGAAGATCGTAGGGGAAAAATACGGCGAAGCGTCGTATATCTTTTTAGCTTTTTAAGTTTTTATAGAACATTTACGCAACAATTAATTTTTACGGAGCCGAAGAGATTGTTTTCTGCGTAGCACAGTTACGCGTTTCACGTTCTATAAATTCGTAGATCTATCATCTTTTAAGCGTGTCGTAGCGAAACACTTGCTTTTGAACCGTCGAGCGTGCGAAGGGTCGGAAAATGAACAAAAATAGATTCATCATATTCTTGTGTGTGGTCTTTAAACGTTAATTGGGAAACCGATTTTTATGGATTTAAATCCCACGATCAGCGCGAGTTACGACTCGTACGAAGTAATTTCTAAAATTGAGAGTCGTTACGAGAGGGGTATATTTTTCCTAAACAGTTGGTAAAAGCATGAAGAGCAGACGCGGAATAACTTCAAAGAACGTTTACGGTAATGTAGACGTCACTCTAAATGAAGATGAATTACGAATCGTACTCTTTCAATAGAAAACTAGCAAAGTTCGTTCGAAACGAACCCACCAAGATAGATCTTGCTTACGTTTTGCCACGACGAGGAAATTCCCAATTTCAATCTAATAGCGAACGCTCCTTCATTAATGGCTCTAGAACGAGTGTGCAAACACGTCTTCATCGTCGTTTACGTCTGCACTTTGAATTCAATTAGCGACTTCCATCGTTCAGGTAAATTAGTCTCCGCCAAAAGGTTCTGCGTGATCGATTCTCTATTTGAGATTTTCTTTAAACACTCGACTGTCTCTTCAGAAAGAAAAAACAACGTGTATAGGTACTTAGAAACGGGATTTCATCCTTTTTCTAAGAAGTCAATTTCTACTATTACGGAAACAATATAATTGTTCGTACGTGGGTAACTTTTAAACGCGTACGATTTAAGAGAATATTTCGAAGTAGAATTACTTGAGAAGTACATTTTTTTGGGGGCACGCGTACAGATTTAATCGAACTTTATGGATTCAAGCCAGGATATCTTATACCGGAATATCCATATACCTTACAAATAATGTATATCCGCGTTCGCTGTTGTTTATTATCTATTATAAACGAATTTAATTCGCTGATAAGTAGAGGCAAAATTTGTGCGTTATAACGTTTGCCGATTATTTCCCGATAAATTATCCTTTCACATACCAGAGGACATTTTCGCAAATAAATTTCATGTTCAGTGCCTTAATTCGCCATCGAAGATCGATAGCCTTCGACGATTGCCTAACAAACTCTTCGAGTGTTATTTCAAAAAACTCGTCCGACCTAAAATCAACAACCTGCAACTTCCTGCGTCCCATCCTCCAAAATCAATGCCGCGCTGTTATTATCTAACACCTTTCTCTACACCTATCCCTACCACATGGCCTGAAATCAAAATTCCTCGGAGGTCCCTAACCACGGTATTCCCCTGCTAATTTCCTTTTCGATCGTTTGGAAACCGGAAGGGAGCGCGATCGAGGACGATATCGCGGACGCGTTCTCATGCATTCCGGTAGGTCACGGTTAAGGATGGCGGACAGCTGGCCAAGACGGATCTCGCTGATCTCGTTGGAGATCGTCGAGTGTTTGCGAACGTCAAACCGCGTAGAGACAGCCACGCACGGGAACGGCGATAGACCTGGACGATGGTCGGGGTCCCTTTCTCGATTGTGCACGCCGCGTATGGGTCGAACGTCGCGAGAGGAGAAATCCAGAAGGGTCCACGAGAGAACAGAGTCTCCTCTTGGGATGTATGAAGCTATAAATCTTACGCGACAAATCGCTAGCTCGCTCGTTCGTTCTCAGGCTAATTGTTGGGACGCGGTCGAATACCGCGTGCAACGGCTGCTCTTCGTCCGCGAGACGTCCCTGAAGACGCTCCTCTTTCCACGTCCCCTGCGGCCCAGCATCGATGAGCGTACAATCGATTAATCGATTATCCGTTCTCCAGCCCCGTGGCATCGCGTTCCGCACCTGCGTATCCCCTGTCCGACGACGTCCCATCGCGAGGATTATTCTGTCGCTTCGCTCATCAACCGTGATTTCATCCTCGGGTCTCAGCATGCGTTTCTTACGCTTGCTCGATCGATTCACGCGGTTTTCTCGTGAAGCGGAGCGATTCGAGAATTCTAGTTCGGTTAGAACGAAAGGGTTGCGAACGTGGTTGATAGAATCTATTGGCGACGAGGTAATCGTATCGGGGAAGAATTATATCGAACTACAAGGTGGCTATTTTTTTTTTTTTTTTTTTTTACGTACACTTTTATTTGTTAGCATAAAACGAGCGAGGATGTCATAGGAGTATTATTAAAGTTTGTTGGTGTATAGTCGTTGCACCGAAGAAGAGTTATTTATCTAGGGTGACTGTTTTGGAAACTTCTCTTGGAACTTAATTTTTCCTAATTTTTCTACGAACTAATCTTTAGTACAGAACTGTACTACGTGTATAGATAGAATACTGGATAAGCGATATCTTCACGCTTCAGGCGCGTTTCCAGTGTGCTCGATCTAAGTACGATTTCGAGAATCTTGGTCAATCGATCCGTGCAATCGGTTATTCGTCCATCTCGATTCATTTCGCCTCCAACCGTTAAAATCAATTTCGTTAAAAATGACGTTAATTCACAACCTGTGTACGGAAATCTGGCTGGCCGCGTGTCGCTGTGCTCGCAGACGAATGACGAACGCGCGAAGTAGCAACGGAAGAGAAATCCGGGCGCTCATTCCGTCTGCGAGGAAACTTTCTCGGCTGGCGTAAACAGCGTTATCGTTGTAACACGCGATAAGGTCGACTGCGGGTCACGATCCGTGGGCGTGCAGGTGCGGCGTGTTTTCCAACGTTCAGGAACACAACCTGCTCGTCGATCGTAAACGAATAAACAGGTGCGTCCAGTAGGAAAATCACGGCCACGGCGATAAAACCAGTCACCTGCCACGCGAATCGTTCAGGATCGATCGTAGAACAATGCGCCAGTCTTTGCGATGGAAAGCAGCGAAGGAATGTTCCGCGACTCTCGTTTTACTCTCGAGACCTTTCCACGTTTCTCCAGAGTATAGAAAGTGGACGCTGTTTCGTTCCGGGAAATCTAGGGACTTTGAAAATTTCTTTTCTCGTTGCATTGGAAAACGTCGATTTCGATCGAACTTGGTAGAAGATCGCGAAACGCGGTGCAGTAAGAAGAAGCGTTTCGTCGTGTCGTGTCACGTATGTAGCATGGAAAGTGGAATCAATGGTAGTTGAGATTTTTGGATAATTTTGAATGTTTCGATTAAACGAGAAGGAATTTTAAGGAATCCGATAGTCTTAGATGTTTAGATTAAGCGAAAGAAGAGAATTGGAGGCCTATAGGTTTCAAATACGTAAATTGAATGAGAAAGCAATAGTAGAATTAGAGATTTATAAAATTACGCGGGTATCAGAAAAGTTTTGTTTGCACCTCCCGTAGGAACGAGGTTTCCGCTGGATCGAGCTTTACCGGGCATTCGAGTCAACCGAACTCCGATAGCAGTATCTCACAATATCAGTAAGTATACGTTACCACTTTAGCGCGCAACAATTTTATTCCCACATAACCAACAAACTGTAAATCTGTCGAGCGAAACACGGACACATTTGCCGCTCAATCGACAATTTTACAAAACGACAGTGACATTAGTCTACACGCGCGATAAGTTGTCTCCATAAGTTTCTCAATATTCCGAGAAACCAGTCTTGAATTCTATCAAGGTTATTATAAAAAAATTTTTCAATTTTTCTCGTTTCCGTGTAATTATTACCATAAACATTTGCTTGCAGCTTGAAAATTCAACCGAAGCCTCTAAGTACTAAATCCATAAGAAGAAACGAATCGTGTAATCGGTGTGGAGAAGTAACGACTTCAGAATTCCGAGATTGATCGAAGATTAATCGCCGTGGGAGGAAAAATCCGTGGTCGTCCGGCGTGGTAACGGTAACCTGGACGGTGGAACGAAGCTCAGGCTGTAGCGACTTTTCCAAGAAGGGTTCTGGCAAATCAGCCGAGGATCGTCTTTTCTGTTCGCGGTCTTGTCGTGCGCGCGGAGTCGGCCCCTTTACCGTCGTCGCCCTAGACGCCCGTCCGGAAAGTCAAACAATGCGACGTGCAGATTCCGCCTTATTTACTCGCGGTATCCGCTAGAAGGGCCCTCGACATGCAAAGCACGCGTTGTCATTTGCTCCCATCTCGAGCGGATCGGTTTACGTTCACCGCGCTCGAGGAAATCTCTCTCGCCGCACTCCACGGAAGACTCACCAGTGTCCACTTCCTTCTTCCTCGTCCCTTTCTCGAGGCCTCCGCAACCTTCTCGCTGTCCGCTTTGTTTTTGCTTCGGTACTTTGCATCCACGCATCCCGACTTCCATCTCCTTTCACGTTGACGTTTCGCAAGCTTTGCGAACTTGTGTAACGCGCAAGGTTTTTCAACGTTTGCTGGTACCCGACGTTTTCTTTTCTTCGGCTTTAGCTTTTCGCGAAAATAGATCGAATCTTTGTTCGTTCTTTCAGCATCTACATTTTCACGGTACTTCGTAGTAGTACCGTTTAGATTAAAATATCGTCGTAAAAAGAATCTGTTCGAAATTCGATCTTATCCAGTGAGTTCTTAGTCGCTATTGCAAGTGCTCGTTCTTTCGTATTCTCTCGAGCGCTGTAAAATAAGATGGTCAACACTCACAGCCACTGCGTCACAGCCGATCACGTTTTGAATTTCTAGGCCAAGTTATATCGTGTTTTTGAAGACATTTAGGTAGCAGATTTTTACACATTCAACGTTTTCGTATATTTAAACTGTTTATAGTTTTTCGAATATCTAGAATTAATATTCGGGACTTGTTCGTCTAGCAATGTACAGTTTCGACCGTTCAGACGCTTCGCATAGTAAAATGAAGTTCCTCTTAACCTTCCCTCTCTCGGAGTCTCTTCGTATAATGGTACCCGGTTTATATAATAAGATAAAGACGCATCGTCTTCAATTTCAGATAAACAGCTGTTATATCAGCATTCAGACAATCATTAGATAATTACCATTTAGGCAATTTATAATATTTCGATTTATTTCTATCGAGAACCCGACTTCATCGCGAAGTACGGTTCTCGTGCTTCCGGCAGGCGATCGTGACTTCTCTTCGACAACTAGAATCGTTATAATCTAATCCTTATGATCTTCCCCCCACGTCGAACGAGGAAAGTGGCGATTTGCTTCGACACAAGCATCCCGGCCACGGATCATTTTCCCGCGGCCACGCTGATCGTTTAGCTAACATTCGGTTGCTTGTAATTTTCTCGTAACGATACACAGCTCCGTTAATCGGTACTCGGGAAAACAGCTGTTCAGTTACGAATTATGGGATCGTGGGCGGTGTTAAATCATCGTGGAACGCGCGCGATATTACTCGAGAATGCTGCGTCAACTTCTCAAGAAATCTTTAATCTCGCTTCGCTTCTTTTTTCTTCTTACGTTTCGTTTCTTCTTTCTCCTTGGCTGCGTTTTCCGGCGTTTATCTTTTCGTCATAGCTATATAGCGACGAAAAAAGGTATTGAAAATGGCACTACAGCGACTAGTTCGGTCCTTCGAGACAATTATAATTACGAACGATTATTATAGAACATCGAAAGTTTTCTGCCATTTCTGTCGTAATCCGGTTCTTACATCGTTCTCGTATTCATTTTTTATTTTCATATCGATCGATTTAGAACTCACGGTTCTCGTTTTCGTTTCAGAAATTCATAAATTTGCATAAAGATCTGGCATTTAATTACGATACGTTTAAATTTCAGACTCGAAGGTTATATTTCGTATAAAGTTTGAATAAAGAATCGTATATTTTATGGATTTGTCCAGGATTTTACACGAGAACCTGATTTGTGCCGATACTTTTGTTCGTTACTATATTTTAGTTTATCGAGGCCGCGTAAACGCGCGTAGGACTGAAAACGTCCCGCGAAGGGCGCTATTAATTCTGATTTAAGTTCCCGTTACACGGTTTGTGTGGTCCCCATATATCAGACGGTGCTATCGCTTACCGCGAAGCAACGCCTTCGCGCGTACCCGGCTCCCGTTCCTCTTGCTATCTTACACGCGCGACGTCTACCGGATGAATAATTTGGATACAATCTTAATCCAATGACGCATGGCCTCCGGCCGGCGATCTCACGTGGTTGCTTTGCCCTGATTAAGGGCCGGCCTCCTTTCGTGCTACCGTAAATCTCCGCTTCGTTTTCTTGCAACACAAGTTTAATCCGTTCAATGGTGGCTACTTTACTTCTTGATTCATTCTAGGGACGCGAACATACCGTGCCGGCTTGTTTCGAAAGTATTGGCCAATTCTCCATTTCTTAAGTTTTATGGCGCGACTGAGCGCAGATATTTTTTGCTCGATTTAAAACTTTTCCTTTCATCTGACATTTTACGACGAATGTATTTAAAACAGCGATATCCTCTGCATTAAGTCGTTGATATACGTCGTCGAATGAAATATATATCGTCAAGTTCGGTCACTTGTTGTCGGATATTTTATTCAGATATTTTTGTTCAACGCAAGAAGACTGAATTTGTTCGAATTAAACTTTAGACGCTAAACTTACGATAATATTTTTGAATGTTTTGAAACAGACCGAATAGTATCGCATAGCTTCGAACGGCTTTAAACAGAGTATCATAGACACGATACACGAAGATTAGTTTGAGATTATATGCGATGTAATAGATGTATCTCGATGATTTCGTTAGAAAATTATATGCTTACCTGTGTAGCGGTGTGTTAGACGCGTGCACAACGGGACACCTAGACGCGTCAAATCCTCGTACAGATACCTGTGAACAGAAATTTCGTTTTTTTTTATTTATCTATTTATCGTATATCAGATCTTTTATCGTTGTTTAAATTTCATATAACAAATGATTTTCATTTTCGTTAAATAATTATTAATTGAAAAACCGTCTGTGTCTGTGAGTCCATGAAATTTCTCTCGTGTCCCGTCAAATGTATAATCTCAAGTATTATCGTGTCTCTTATAAACTTCTTACGACACGAAATCGACAAAGTACTCAAAAATTCAAGGGTACAACGAGGACAAAGAGTTGCACGACGGAGTCGGAAGTCGCTGGCGATACTTTCCTTTCCCCAGCTGGGACCTCCGGAATCCGGTTGAATGGTTCGTAACCGTGCGCACGGAATTCTCGCCATAAATCAGATGTTGGAACGAAACGAAAGAAATGCGGCACACCGTTGTTCGTAGTCCCCGCTGGCCTGTGTAACGTTTCGCGGGTTGCTAGTGTTGCCAGTATTTCGTGGCGGTGTTCACCCTGTCGAGCTCTTTCGCGATCCAGAAGCTCCATGGAAACGTAACGCTGAGAATCGAGCACTCGCCGGGACCAGCGACCACCTCGCCACTACAAATTGCATTGTTCGTTCGTGTTAGCGGTCACGGTCAAGATATTTGATGGTATTCTTCTTCGGTTCCTTTGCACGCTTGCGTTCTTGGTACGCCCAATCATTGTCGAGTTAATCGAAAGTATTATACGTTTACGTCTTTCAAGATCCGATACTTTCTTTCGCGTAGAATCTAGGAATTTTCAAAAGTTTCGGATCATGGTGTTGGTACTTGTCTTATTTGAACTCGTTAGGGGACAAGGAGTTCGTGTAATCCAAGTTCACCGATTCTGCTCCTTTAAAATCCATCGTATCGTCAAAACCGTCTACCTTAAAGATCCTCCAAAATTCTATTCTTATTACGCATTCACGAAGCAATAAATAACTTTCTATTTAAATTGCTCGACTACCAAAGCATCAAAGAGTCGTCTCTAAATTGCAAACTACGAATCTGCCAGCAGATTTCCGCTTCAAAAGGTTATTCTTTTTTCTGCCTCGAGAGTCTTTAAAATTCCCCCGGACAATTTACAACGCGTCTTGTGTCTCGGTCGAAGCGGCTATCTCGCCAGGGTCAATGGTGAAAACAGCTCTAAAGTCGTCCAACTGTTTCATATACCTAGTCTCGCGTTCTTAAACGTTCTGCGGTCTCAATCGGTCGGAGAGGAGCTCCGTGACGCAGAGCGAACGAGAGAGCCGAGCACGGAGGTCGAGCAATAAGGAACAGAACGGTTTTGCGGTTCGACTCGACGGTTCTCTCCCGCGGGGACTCTATTCTCCTTGTCCCCTGCGTACGTACGTACGTAGCTTGGCCGACCATCGTCAAGAAATATGATGATTGCAGGCTGCTACCATTTACAGTAGTGCGGTTTTGTCTCGTACCGGTGCGTTCTCCTCTTTCGACTATACGTTTTCGCGTGTGCTCGTTGTTCTCGCGAGCCGCGACTCTTTTCAGCCGCGATTCCGAGCGACTTTAAACTAATGCGCTTTTTCCGCGAGTAATCGTCTTGTGCTTCGTTGCCGCGTCAGATCGTATCGTCGCGCGAACCTCGTTCCACGAGGATGTCTTAATCTTTCCACGATCTCGAATATTATTGTCTTTGAAGTCATTTGGTAACTCGAATTTCGTACGCAATTTTAATCGCGTACGAATCGAACGATCAATTTCAACGGAGTGGATCTGGCTTCCGCGTAGTTCGGTCGTTATTTTAACAGAAAAGAATTCCGACTATCGTCGTAGGATTCTAAGAAGAATACTCCGAAGTGCCGTTCAAAATAGAAGAGAGTAGGATCGATAGCGCATGGGATCGTCATCGAAGATCCATTTCGGTGATCGCGGCGGACAGAGTCACCGGCGCGCTGGTTTTCGTAAGCGATAAATCATCACGCGCCTCCACGGTGCTCGCACAATGCCGTACTAATCTTCCATCACGCACGCACGATATAACTACGCCCGCATGGCGTCTCGTGATTTACCATCCTGCGGCTAACCTCCATTATGTATGGCGCACGGTGGAAACTGTTGAGAATACCGTGCACCTTGCGCTCGGATAGTTACGTAGAGCCCGCGTCTCGAAAGTACGCCGGCGTGCATCGATTTTCAAGTTCCTGCTCACCGACACGGAACCTATTCGATCATCGTGATTCTCCCTTACACAACGTTATTTTCCTTTCGATTATAATTTTACGGAGGAACATTACCGTAAGTTTCAATTTTACCTTCTTCTATGACTCTATCTTGTTCTTTTGTATTTTTTATTTACTCGCAAGTGTCAATGTATAGGAGTTCTGTTTCTTATTTTCCTTTCTTTAATCTCGTATACTTTTTAGGTATCTACGTATTAAAAGTCGGATCGTACGTTAACGCTTGCAAACAGATTTAACGTTAATTTGGAGCGAACGTTAATAGTATCACCTCTCCATTTTCTTTTTCTTTTTTTTTTTTCTTTACCAAACGAGCTTGGGGTCATAGAGTTCAAAGACTATACCGGGGCTAAGAAATAAGATTTATCAACTCTTTTAAGCAATAACTGTACTGCTACTTCCAAGAAGTTCCATATACATGGAAAGTAAATAACCCATCGTTAAAAGGATACACAAACTAGCGCAACCATAATTCTCCCCGGATTTAATTGAACCAGTGCTCATTGTAAACTTATATCCTCGTTAACATCGATCCGGCATTGGCCGTCTATCGGCGAATATCTGTCACTGGATATCTCCCTCCAGTAATAGAATTCCGTATTGGCCGGCATTTATCCCGGCTTATTCGCCGCCTAACATTTAAGATTTTCTCTGGGTTCTGGCGGTCGGCGATCGGCAACGACCACCATCCTCGTTACGATATTCTCGTTCTAATGTCCGTTGACATTACAACGTCCTCGGAGATTCTTTATCGGCGACCCGAGAGAGCCACGGCGCAGGAAAACCGCCGCGCGGCGGAACAAGCGGCCGAGACGATAGAGAAAGAGAAAGAGAGGAAGAAAGAAAAACGCGCATGGACGCATCGGGCCAGAGAAACGAGACAGAGAGAAAGAGCCCCGAAGAAATAAGGAGATAACGATATTTGCGCGCACATAACTCGCGTCCGATAGGAATAGGTCGTCGTCGTTGTCGTTGTCGTTGTCGTTGTCGTTGTCGTCGTCGTCGTCGTTGTCGTTAGGTAGCTTGGCGCGTTTCAAAGAATGGAGCAATAAAGGGGTTTACCGTATATGCGGACGATCGCCAGTACCTACGAGCAACGTACGATCGCTGGATTACAATAATTAAGTGTACACATCGCATCGCGATAAAATTTCATGGCTCGGAAGCCGCGCGCGGAGCTAATTCGCGGGAATTCGCCTTCTGGACAACTGTTCCCTTTGCGGAGGAATTCCCTTTCTTCGGTGGGCGATTAAACGTTTCATCGATGGTAAGCTACTCGAGAAAAGAGTCTCTAGAAGTTTGGATGCGCGGTCGAGGATAAAAATAAGCGGTGTAAGTAGGGCAAATAGGTTTTTAAAAGATATCGACAAAGTCTAGTTAAATAGGGCTTGTTTACGCGAAAACGTAAATATTAATTTCGATTATCTCTTAAACAATCTAGTTCGATCGGATCTCGTTAATATCTAAATTCGTATGTAAGTCGAACGTCATAGAAAATTTCTATGAACATATTACACGCGTTATAATAGAAAACCCTTTGAAGCGTCCGTAAGCGCCGTAACGAAGCGCGACTATCATGATTATAAGGATAAAATCTGAAGACAATATTAGCGAATATTATTAGTAAATTATTATTAGGGGGCTCGGTTAAGTATTTCTCAAACAATTCGTCAAATATGCCGTAAGTTAGCGCTGTCATATTACAACGGTTGTAATCGAGGTTACGGTCCTAATTATCCCAAAGATCGTGGTCCGTACTATCCTAATACTCATTGTCGGTCACACTCGAAGCGTGGATTAAAGACTAAGTAAAACGAACGAAGCGTATATTTGTGTTTTAACGCGGACTTTACCTTCAGATTAGAAGATCGTGGATTACCAAGTACAAATTATGTATAATATTTCAACGTCTTACATCCGACTCACCTTCGGGTGATAAATATCTAATGCTAACACGCGTAGCCCCGGAAAAATCGTTAGGTAAGGGATCAATTATACCTACTTTATCTAATTATGAAATTGGAGTTGTAATGCTCAGAGTGCTATGCATCGAGCAGGCTAAGATATTCTTCACTTTCCTCTAATGGGAGTAGATTCGTGCATTACTCGCTAACTATACCTGCCAAGTATTTTCTAATAGCGCCCATTCCACGGAAATTTGTTACGCAACACGAGACGCGAAGAGTTAACGCGCTAATAATAAGAAGATACGAATATTTAGGAAATTTTTCACCAGAAAATAAAATTTCGTCCGACCAATTTGTTAAACGAAGATATTAAGCCAACAAGTTTAAGCGAAATTAGGAATTTCTTACGATACGGCGTTATTTCTGGAAATATGCCGCCTATCTTTCTGCAGTACAAACTATTCGCTTTCAATTCTTATGGGATACGCCGAGCGCAGTAGTACTAAAAGAAAAAGAAAAAAGAAAGAAAGAAAAACGAATAGCTAAGCGTATCATCTTATCGGACTTCCGTAACCGTGGAAACTCTATGGGACAGCGTGACGGAGAGCAAAGTCGGATGTCGACAGCGGGGAAAAAGAAAGAGAGCAGAGCAGGTTGTATCTTTGGGAAAGATAAGGGAATTTACGCGTACATAACTCGCGAGGCCGATAGGGATAGGTCGTCGTTGTCGTTAGTAGGTTGCCAAAGAGGTATGGAGCAATAAAAGGAGGACGAGAGAGCAGCGTCGACTCGCCAGCGGCTTTTTACGACCGATTTTCACGGAGTAACGGTCGTACGATTGAGAATTACGCCGTAGCGATCTCGGTGCTAATAGCGTACAAATCGAGCGGCTGCTATTATTCACTCGGCCCCTCGCGCGTCCGTATATGTATCGCTTCGCGCTCGCCAACGGTTCTCGTCGCCTTGTAGAAAGATTTGCGAGCAGTTCGGGCTCGTCTACCGATTCTAACGATTCTTTATAGCACGTACACCGCCGTTTATAAATATCGAAACGGTTTCGGTAAACGGACAGATTTACACCAACGATATTTAAACGAAGAGCGAACAGTTGACGATTACAGAAGAAAGGAGATTAGATACACGACGATATATACTTTTTGTTTGAAACGCGACGAGTTATTTTAGCTGTTCGACGATCAGCTAGCTTCGTGTTGCTAAAATTGTCTTTAACTACGGACCGAAAAAATATCTTCGAATCGAATTATCTTTACGCTTGCGTTAAGGCACGCCCCCTTCGCCGTTGAATAACGTTAAAATCAAACGATTCGTAAAATTGCACCGATCATCTTTTCGTTTCGGAATCTTCGATTAAAAGCAACAACGATGCCCTACCTTTTTATAAAAACGGAAAACTGTAAATTTCAATTAGTCACCGAGAAAAAGGTTTCGTGATTTCTAGTACAACTTTCGCCAGGTTGATGTTTTACGTGTTTCGATTCTTTTAGAAAATTTACGTGTTTAATATACCGAAGTCAAGTCGTATCGATATACGAGCGTAAAGACTCGGACCAATCCAGAAATTAAGTAGAAACTCGTCAAGTGGCTTGAACCGACTTACAATCGAAATCTCCTCGTGGCTATAAATTATCGATGAAGAAGGAATATCGCAACAAGAAGACGCATCGACTCGTTTGTCCATAGATTTTCAAATGGAAATTGAGTCCGCGATCGATCGAGTCCTCTCACGTATGATCGATCTTTCTTCTTCCTCGCTTTATCGTTCGAGTAATAGAGGAATACCGTAAATATGGAAAATAATCTTAACGGCAGTCCCTACGCGACGGCTAAATTATGATCGTCTAATCGAAGCACGCGAGTATCTCGTAGTTTACGAAGATTCGTCGTACATGGTAGTTCTCGAACGCGAGAATTAATCGGTTTTTGCGCGATCATAGGCAGAATAGTGCATCCGGGTTTCTAGTGAAATTAAGATTGAGTGACAAGTGCTTGAGAGAGTCAGCTGATTGAGCGATCCCAGCGGAAATGATGGGAACTTATGATCGACGGCGTTGGGTTTATCGAGAATTAAAGATGATACCGAAACGAGGATTATTAGGTTTTCTTTCGCTTAAACTTATTCAATGATTTATACGAAGGCTCGGAAAAGATTTCTTAATGGAAAAGCTGCTTTTAGAATCAAACTCGTGCGATTAATTGCGACTAACGTGATACTTTTGCAGTCTTTCGTGATCGATCGTAATAATATAATAACTAAATAACTTCAATTTTCATTCTTCGTCGTTTGGATTCGTTTTCGGTTTTTACATAGCTTTACGTTGTACCAAGAAATTATGCGTCCTAACCGTGCAAACAAATGCAAGTAACTTACAAGTCAATGGACAAGGTAATTTTATCGATATAACTTCAAACTATCGTTGAATTTTCTTCCCAAGTTAGAGGATCGTCGGAAAGTATAAACAACAAGAAGCTACCATTTACCTAAAACTAATTTAGTACTCTTATCGTTATCAATGGTCGAACAGGAGTTGTTGCCTCGAACGAGCAATAATCCTTAACTTATCGTCTTCTAAACATCCCTGCTCCCATCTATCTTCCACTCTCGCAATTACTCGATTCCTCGAATAAAAAATCACAGCGGAAATTCGCCTCGTTCAAACTCGCAAACGCAAGTACCATCGCACCCTGCGCGGGCAGCAATTTACGGCTAACGAACCGGCGATATCCATCCCCTCTCGTAATTCATATCCACGATGTCCGTCGGTTGTCGCTCGTGGCTGTTATTACGCGCATTAACGATGCGCGTGCACGCGCGTTGGACCACGGCTCTGACGAAATACGCGGACGTCGTATGAAGACGTAAACGGATGAAATAATGGTGTGACATAACCGGCGGGCGTATGCAGCCTGATCCCACGGTTAATTCACCGACTTGGCCAGCTCTAATGACGCAATTGAGCGAAAGGAACGACAAGTCTTTCCTCTCTCTCTCTCTCTCGTCCTGGGTTTCGTTTTGATTTCATTAATGGATCGGGTGCGCACTAATGCGACTTTGTTTGCCGAGCACTCGGCACGCATTAAGAGGAGCTACGCCGCGCTGGACACACGCGTCGTTTCGCGCTTCGCCATCGCACAAGATCGTCTTTTCCTTCGCTTTTCTTTTCTTTTTCTCTCTTGTTTTACCGAGAGAATTCTTTCTTTTTTTAGGAGAGAAATCCTCTGCTCTTTGCGATGACCCGTTTTTTACCATTATGAGTTTCCTGCCTCCGTCGAGGACTTGCGCGGTATTCGATCGCATTTCCGCGTGCAATTTGATCTAAAGATTTCCTGAAAGTTTCTCCGAGTTGTTGTGGAAGTACCGTTATCTTATAATTACCGCTTTTTGTATGGTTTTTGTATGCTTTAACCTTTGCAGAATTTTTCTTCTTAGCCACGGGAGAAACCTTTTTCGTCCAATCATCGACAGAAACGAATACGTATGTATCAGAAAGTAGATACATCTAGTTAAACGATAACACGTGACAGTACAATATGCAACTTCAAGCGTGAAAGGATTAAGATATTAGGCTTGTCGGTTAATTTCGAAGCTTGACGAATTTATGTTTCCACGCTAATTTTCTTATTTCTAGCTTTTCGCCACAGGATTCGTATCTTTGGTTCTATTTCCTTGCTCTGTCGTTTCTTCCACTCGATTTTCTTCTTTGAAGTGCGCGTTCCTAACCAAACAATACCAGTCTTGCTTCTGCATTGTAGCCTCCCCTCAGGCATCTTCCATAAGTCTCTCGGATCGTTCAGATTTTTCCTTCCTGCTTCTCGAAGATTCTCCCGTCTTTCCCCTTCCACCCACCTTTTGCACGTCGACGTTGCAACTCTCTTCAACTCTTCGACATCGCCTTTTCACCCTGAACATCCTTTTTTTCCTTTTCCAAGATTTCGTTTCCATCGCTTCGCTTTTCCATTCCTTACAATTCCACGCGGTTTTCCTTCCTTTTTGTCAACAGGCAAGTTGAAATACCAAGATAAAGAAAAAGTGGAAAGCGCGCAATCCTATAGAATATTCATAATATGCAAAGATATGTAAAATATCCAGAAACGAAATTATTTATACACATGGATTTTTTTTACATTGCCTCAATTCTAATCAGTTGCATATAAAATATGCAGAAATAAATTCTAAAAATCGGTAGTGTTTGTCGTTAATGTTAATTACATTCACGAAAATATGAATTCGCACGAACATGTGGAACCTATCGACGTTACTATTAGTATTCCACGACAAAGTTCTTCCTCGATCTTTCATATGGCTCATCCACCTCTATCCTCGCCGTCCTCGTCCTCTTCCTACCCTCTTCCACAAGATCACCTGACCACGCGGCGACCTAGCGAGGAATTAACACTTCCAGCAGCGTACCGAGCGCTCGGCTCGCTTGGTTTGCTTATGCTAATCGACGCGAGCGGTTTCGTGCCGTCTCGCCGCGTCGCCGACGCTTCAAATATATTAATTAACATCGTCATTAAGCCGGCTGGCCGCCAGTTACTGGGTCTACCTTCTGCATCTCTATCCTCTCGCCTAACCTCATCTCGATCCGTCTCTAGCAACGATCCCACGAAGATATACACCCAGAACCTCTCTTAAAACGCGCCACAAGCAAACCACGACTATTTGCGAATGTACAGCTTTATTTCATCGGCTGATTGCTAGAGAGGAACATTACAGGTGCCGACAGATGCTAAATTCGTACTTCGTTCGCGAGGACGCGCTAGATCGACCGTTCGATTATGTTAATGGGATTAAGTAACGGGTTCATGGATCCCGTGACTTCTGGCTGTTCCTTCTTGTTTTTTACATCTTCGCGTTGTCGAAGCTACGAGCTCAGAAAGCGAGTCAAGCACCAGATAATTGTCTGTTCGTGCGAACGAGAATTAATACACCAAGGTAGCGTCGTCTGAATTTCAACGGCTTAGAATTCGAGCTTGCACTTTGCACGAAACGAACAAATTTGTTACGCGTTGCGTTGTACGATACGTGTCACGATGGTGATCGGCGAGCCAGATTTCACTAAATTTCTTACATTTACGTTTAAAATAAGATTATCGTGGACCGACTTTGGAATTTTCAACAGTGCGAATGATTCAGATAACGTTGCGAGAGAAAGCTTGCGAATAGGATAAAATTCGTGCGCCAATCGACTTGTCAGTATAACAGCGAAAGAATGAGAAAATATGCTGACTCGTGTGGACTCTACCTCACCCTACGCTATTCTTCCTTCTCCCCTCTCCCCTTTTTTCTTCGCGTATTAGAAGCTAGCGAGCTTAGGAACGAAGGGAAGGACCAGTCAACTCGTGCGAACCAGAGCTAACAGCGAAGAAAATTCCACGGAACGGTATCACACGGTTTGTAGCGGTAATTAACGGTCGAGTTGCACCGCTTTGTCGCTAATCATTTTCACCGTGTACCGAAAGTCGTTCGCGTAGAGAAAATATGGCCTATCGGCCGAGGCCGTGCACCGCTCCTTAACTCGTTGTTCGATGCAATCGCTTCGACGATACACGATCGTCCTAATTAGGCGGTAATTAGATTCTGTTCGGTGATTCGAGAGCTCGTGCACCGCAACGTGGCATCTGGCCGTGGCGCGGTGCCCGGCCACCTTCTCGCGGAAGCGAGCGTACGCGCGAGGCAACGTTTAGCTCCGAACGAAATTTCTTAAGACCTGTGACCCGGTTCCGTTCGAAATCAAAGGGGATAATTGGGTTAGGATCGGTGACACAGCCGTGATTTCCATCACGATCCAGGCAACCTGGCGATGTTGAGCTGATCGATTGCGCACGTGATCGGTTAATCGGTGTATCGTGATGAAGTACGGTATCTTTCGTGAATGGTTTTCTTTCTATCGAGTTAGAGGTGAAATTGAAGAGTGGATTAGGACAGTGTGGTAGAACTCGATTCGCCTAAATCCAACGGATTAGTTGGTACGATTAAAGTTCGTATAATGAGAATTCGTTGCTTCTCTCTCGTAAGTGAACTCAATGGAAAGTAGTTCGTTTAATACGAGCGAATAATAAAATTAAAGCGGTAAGATCGTTTAAAATTATATGGAGTTAAAATTATATTTAATATATCAGGTAACAGGTATCGATCGTTGTAAAAATTTGTTTATCCGCGTCGCGTTGGCTCGGAAGAATTCACTCGTGGAGACAAATACGTAAAAGGAAAGGATTGCGCGAAATGGCAACGGGGGAGCAAAGGTGCGTTACCGATTCCACTGGAGGGACGGGGTTGTGAATTCCATAGGGCACGCCGGCGTAGACCGACTCCTGCACCTTCCAGCGTCGCTTTGTCCGGTGTTATTTACTGCGCGCAACTCTGACCGCGTAAATTATGGCGAGACCGGCTTTCATAAATTCCCAGACGAGATATGGAGCGACAAATTCAAGTCGTTGGACCTGGCGCCCAGGTCGCGGGCTCACACGCGCAAGCTCACGGTAGCGCGCACGTCTGCGTCGTCCAGCTACAGGACGTTTCACTTATTTCGTGACGAAATACGAGAAACGAGTTTTTAAAGTAATTCGTAAACTCGTATAGGCGTTAAAAATTATTCTATGAAAATACGGGTAACCGAATTGACTGCGTAACGTGTAATACGATACGCAACGCGGTGACAAATAATTTAAAAATTAATTAATAAATACTTTAAAAATTATTACCTTTGCCATCATCGTCGCGAATCTTCGGGTTTAAGTTTTCTATGTCGGTTTTAAAACGAACGCGATAAAACCTCGGCAAAACGAATTTTAAAGACGGTACCGTACGATCCAATCTAATTTCCTTCAAAATCGGCATTTATTTTTTGTTAAACTCATTTTTTATTAAGCTTGAAAGCACACCTAATATTTTTATATACTTCGACCAAAAATTTTTCATTACACGGCAAATTTTAAGTAAAAATTTTGTTTACTATGCGAATACGTGTACACAAAAATTGCTCACAACTGTATCGATGAAGCGATCTGTAGAACGCGGGAACCACGATGAGATGCAAGAGTTAGATTATGGTTTGTGTAACGACTTCCTGCTGCGATAAACGCATTAGCGGCGCCCTCGAGTTCTTATCCCTGATATCGATCCTGTAAGCGAATCCAGAAAAAATCTCTCTACGCTCTTACCGTATGTGGATCAAGTGTTGGTTGCGTGAAAAGGAACCGCGATCGTCATACAGGAGAACCGACGTATTTCAACGGGAAAGATGCGGGTCAAAATTTATAGGAAGCTTACGACGATAACAGGGATCCTCTGTTCGTACAGTGCCTTTGCATTTCACCGATACAACGTTTTATTTATCGGGGTATTTTGTTCCTTCGTCGTCGAACAGATGTCTAACCTATTTCTTTTAACGACCTGTCGTTATACCGACCGACTGTTACGATAATTATCGCGAATCGGTGAAAATTTATGCGACGGTAATTTCCTAAACTTTGTTACATAGTCTTTTGCGTTTGATATGTATATTTCGCCTCGATGGGAATGCTTTGTTGAAATTTTACCGAAGGGAAAAGTTTTAGATTTTAAGTAGGAAAAATCCGTAACATCGTGGAGAAAGAACGAAGAAGAAAGAAACGGTGTTACGCAGAGAAAAGGAAGAAGAGGAGGAGACGGTGATCCCGAACGACGTCGAGGAGAGAACACCACGGAGATCCCAATCTTGCGTGGAGGCCTCTCGAGTAGTGAGTAAAAGGTGGCTAACATCTCGAACATCGTCCCTGTAATCTAATGAGCACCTGCTAGGAGCGCCGCCTACGCTTTGTATATAGACGAACACTTCTATGCACAGCATCGCGTACGTGCTCCTCAGGGCCGTAGTTTCATCCCACACGAATCTCTTTTTCCCATGGCTTCTCAACAAATTTCCATCGGCTTTATTTTCTATCGCTAGTCAGGTAGTTTCAAACGATCGTAAATCGCTAACTTTCCTCGAATTCCTCGCTGGGAAGAATATCGTTGTTTCGTAAAAAATAGCTGATAAAGACGATAAAGATCCTGATGATCCGTTAGACTGGAATTAGACACCTGAAGTTCAACGGCGAATAGCGTGTCACAACTCTACAAAGATGAAGAAGAACGCGCGAACACGCAAAGTCAAGTAACGCTGACGCAATCGCTGACAAAAATTCGCAAAGCAGCCAGCAAAGACAACGAAAGACGAGTAGCAAACTGTGAAGAGATCGCGATCCCTTCTACCGCGTCGGCTCAAGACCAAACGGTATATTATAACGCTTCGATCGATATCCAAGAAGAAGGAAACGCGGAATCGTTAGGTCCGTGTCCCTAGCATCCCCCTCGATTTGATCGTGGAGCCGCGGGACCGATAGAGCACGAGCTGCGAGGCGAAGACGAAGAAGGTAGCCGGCGTATCGGATATCAACGGCAAGGAAGACAAATAGCGAGACGCAGCGAGAACGTTCTCTTTGCGAGGCCATCCACCGCAGGGCCGTATATCCTCGCGCGAGATCTCGAACTCCTGACGGATGGCTTCCACTGGCGTAGACACGGCGGAGGGAATATCGGTGTCCGGGATAGAGGGCAACGTAAGGAGAAGAAGAAGAAGGAGAAGAAGAGGAGGAAGAAGAAGAAGAAGGCGAAGAAGAAGGAGAGGAGTAATAAAAAGAAAGAGAGAGAGAGAAGGGAGAAGAGAAGCAGAGAGAGCAGCCGGTGTCGCGCGACGGCCCTGTGCCTTCTCGCCGTCAAACAAACGGCGAACGCACGGTCCAACACCCGCGGATGCGTATGTACTAGCCAGAGACGTCCGCTTGGACCCCGGGTAGAGGGGCACGGCTATATGTTATGAGGGTACAGGTGCCGGTTTATCCTCCTTCTTCACCATTCCGCTTCCACCTCCAGCTGAAAAGGCTCCTTGTCCCTCCCTGCGGCGCGTTCTCTCGGCGTTGTCTACGGCCACGCTGCGGCTGCTGCCTCTCCTCTTCATTTTTTCCCTTCTTCCTCTCCTCTCTTTCTCATCCACCGTATCTCCCTCTGTGTTTCTCTTTCGTACAACCGCTCTTCGGCCCCTCCGCGCGCTCGCGCGCGCGCGCAACCACGACTCTTTTCTTCGTGCCCTCGAGACTCACCGTCGTGTTGTGCTCGTAGTGACGTCGTCGGTGTCCGTGAGACGGTCGACTATGCCGCAGAATCCCGTTCGTATGCGTGAGGTCGCCACGAGTGCGGGTGAAAGTCTACCGCGGGTCACCAGCCGCCTCTATCCCGCCTCTCCGCTATACGGGTGCACCTATATCGCGCGCGATGGTCAACTCATGGACCGCGGACTATAGAGGCCGTTTGCCTTCTTTCCTCCGCGTGAAAATGCCGGGCTACCATCCACGCAACCACGCCGAGACCGTATCTCGATATCTCGTTTGGGATTCGAAAGATAGCCTGGCGCCGATAAAACCGATCTACCGGCTCGCGACCGCTTCCTACTCGATCGTGGACCGGCCCACGATCTTCTTTTCACAGCTAATACGCGCTGATCATTTCGGGTCAAACGCTCCGCGAGTTTCCGTTTTTCGGAGAAGCTGGATTTACCGTGGGTTAGAGATCGAAGATCTGGCTGAAAAGTAGGATAACTCCAGAGTGTACGAAGCGCACAAATTGCAGCAACCGAATTTTGTATGGAGTTTCGGTGAAGTACTCCAAGGTTCAAGCGTACCAGTTTCAAGGACGTCGTTTCGATTTCAACACCTCCGTCAATTTCCCTATTCCGTGTTTTATGTCGTCATTTCGAGTTGTGATCGAGCAGCTGGTTCGCAGAAATTGCGCGTCAGCCGCTGGTAAACAACTATCCGGCGATAGTTCGGCCGGTGAAAGCGTCGGGTGTAACATTGTCGCGAGGCGTCGGTCGCGGGGTTAGGCGATACGCGCGATTTCGCCTCATCTTGGGTCGCGCGAAACTCTTCGAGATCAGGTGGGGGTCCCTGGCTTCCCCGGGGAAGGGGGCATGTGTTAGTTAACTGGACGCGCGCCATTCCCCGACACCAAATCCACGCTCCGGGATGTCGCTCTTAAGCCGCGACCTCGCTCGATTCCGCTTTTACCTGTCGCTGACTTGGAGGACCAACTCGATACAAATATATCTTTAATCGAATTCACGTTCGTCTCGTCTTAAGACCTTTTGCGCTCCGCTGAATGTATCGTAGTCAGAAGCAGGCAGATTGTTCTCTGACCAGAGCGAAGCGATCTGTATAGAGGCTGAAGATATTGCGCTTATACTTTTTCCAACAGAATTATAGAAAAGAAACCGAGATAGAGATTAGCGTCGCTTCGTAATATGTTATAATATGCACACTTTACTTTGATTATTTCAGATGTTGCGTACGTATTTGCGTATCTAATTCTCCCGTAAACGCATAAATTTCCGCGGCTTGATTATAACGGTTAAATAGTTATGCAGATTTCATTTATGGAAGAGTTAAGTAGATTTGGAGATGGCCAAATTTCATCATGCGGAGATGCAGATTTGACTTGCATAAAAAAATGAAGTAGAATTGGTCGTAGCTGAGTTTTAAGATATGGAAATGTAAATATGTCGCATACATATATTAGGTATGTAGATTGGATCCGTGCAAGAACGAAGTAGAATCGCAGATGGATAGATTTTATATGGAGATGCGCGATACGATACGTAGATTCTCACTTATGGAAGAGCGAAATAAACGGAGTTGTAGACGGATAAATTTTAGGATATGGAGATGCGTGTCGTGTACTATCTGCATTCGATTTATAAAAAAAAAAAAAAAAAATGAAGTAGAATCGGAGACGAACATTTTGGAATACATTTGGGCGCACGCGAATTCAACTAAAGGTTACACCGTCTGTTTGCCAAGATCGAAAAGCATACGTTTCAACAATTTTTTGAATCGGTTGCTGAAAGAAAACTAAAGAATTCGTCGAAATACGGATACTCTGTGAAATCAAGAATCACGCTCTTCGACAATTTCGTAAACGAATAACTGCGACAGAACCAAAGATTAACCAACGATATCTTCCGCGAGATTTAGATGAAACTCGATTTTTATCGCGAAGAGAGTAGTAACAGAACCGTTACTCGAAGCGTACACGTTCGGCTAATGAACGTATCCTGATAAGTTACAGGAAAAGAACAGGAAGTCGCGAGAGTAGCGATAGTTACTGCGGCGAGGTAAAGTTACGAACGGACGATTTCTAACGCGTGCCAAGAGCCATTCGCGGAACTAAGACGGCGTTTTCACGGAGCGATGCGACTTGGTCTCGCGTAACTCGCTTCATTTGCCGCTAGTCACGTGTCTGCTTGACAAAGTACCGGCTTGTAATTCGCCTTAGGTTCGTGGCTGCCCTCTAGAGGCTGTGTATTGCTGTCCGCGAGCCTGCAACAAACACTACACTATTTCGAGTGTCGATAAATCGCGTCGAAGTATGCGGGTCTAACTAAACTCTCTTGAGTTGCTTAGGATGTTTAATACAAACTGATGTACATTTATACAGGTGCAATTCGATCCCAGGACACGGCAACTTCTACCAGTCTTATTATTTTTAGCTTTTTGGAATAGTTCGGGACTTTTCTAGTTTCAGTCTCTTCCATAACCGACGTTGTTAAGTGGAATTTATTTTCTTTCGTCTCGATCGAAAATTACGTGTTCTTCGTTTTCTACAACGTTAGATATCGAGTAATCGAGCAACGAAACGACAAACCTTTGAAATCAATATATACTGGAAATTTCCTGGAAATAACACGAAATAAAAGATGGATTCTATCGAATTTTTCGATTCTAAGACGTAGGACAAGTCCCCTCGCTGTTTCGAATCTACGAAAATCTTACATTTCTTAAGAAACGGTTCTCTTCGCGTACGTTTTTAATTATCAGCGAAGCGTTGATCGAACAACACCGCGGATGACAAGATCAACAACTCGGTCACGAGCAGCGGAACAGCGTAATTTATAAGTCGGATCGGTAAGCGTCCCGAGGTAATTACCGTCGAGCTTCTCGACCCGCTCGAACTTAAAGTCACCGACGACCTGCCGCGGTAGAGAATCCAATCGCGTAGAAGGTGGAAGAGCAACGAAGAAGAGAGAGAGAGAGAGAGGGAGAGAGAGAGAGAGAAGGTTGAGCAAAGAGGGCGAGGAGATCGGAGGAGGTGGTAGGTTCTCCTGATTTATGCCATGCGCTTTATGAGCGGCGCGCTTCTTGCGCGGTCGCGGCGTAAATTTTGTCCGTTGTTGCGAATCGCCGCGCGGATGCAGGAAATACGTAGCGAGGAGGAGACACGAGGAGAAGAAATCGAGACCTCGCCGAGCCGAGGCCCTCCTAACCCGGCCGTTCAGACTTTCTTTTTAAACAACGACCCCGCTCGCTTTCCCCGGAACGATTTTCAATGTACCGGTATCTAACAGTCGACAATCCAGAGACATTTATGGACCTTACTCGATACATCTGACGATGTTCTACTTCTTGATTTATTTACCAGCGTGATCGACTCTTTGATCTTCGAAGAGAGCTGTGGGATTGTTCGCAGCAGAATCGTATTTCTTCGATCTTTAATGGGATTCGTTAAAAGACAGTTTGACGCACAAATATTATTTTCTGCGAAGAATTTGCCAATACTTTGGCATATTCGTCATAATCTAGGAGAAACGTTCTAATTATTTAAGAACGATGCACACGCGCGCACGATCCAAAGGCACGAAATGGACCTTCGATAGTTCTCTACTGAAAACTCGATTCGCCTACAGCGAAACGTACAAAACTTTCCATTTCTTATTAGAATTTTCCTGATTTCACTTGTATCTTCGTTTCACGAGATAAATTTGCACAGTTTCGCGAATCTCAACGAATGCCGCAACGACCGCGTTGCAACGCTTAAACCTGCCGTTTATCTTCCGTCGGTGTATCTTATTCTAAATCGCGTAATAGATTTTCAAATTCGGAACACATAATTGTTCGTGTGCCATCGTAACGATTATAAGACTTAATAGCCAGTACGTTTCAGCCGTACGACGCTACGTACGGGTTCAATAGTGAAAGGATTAATACCAGGTAATAAAATATCTATTCAAACGCGGAGATACGGACGCAAACAAACATGAAACGTAATCTCGTGAGATTGAATTCTATCAAGGGCTCTGGCGGCGCTGCTTTTTCCGCAGCTTTCAGGTATGTTGATTGCGAGCAGCGATGCGCGCCTCGGCGCATAGGTGCTCCGGTCGCATAGCTGCGCCGCGCCGACTGCAACTATGCGCCGTGCGCCGTGCGCCGCTATAACGCCGTGTCGTTGAGCGACATCGGTTAAACGATGCTCCCGAGCGTGCAGCCGCGGATCGCGCGCCGCCCCGAGCCGAACAGATAACCGACGGACACGTGGGAAAATTACCGTGGCCGGCCTCCGCCGATTCCTCAATCCTTTACGCGGCCCATTGTGACTTCAGCATTTACATACCGCTATTGATTTATTCCGGTGCTGTCCGAGCGCACGCACCGAGAGCGCAGCTTCCATAAAGAGAACGGCGAACCCGTGAGAATCGTGTATTCGTCAACTTTCGTGCGTTTATTAGATTTTGTCTATTTACATCGCCGAGCTGAATTGGCGAGGTCTACGCCAATTGTACGATAGGATTTTTCTTTCGCCGAGGTAAAGTCGTTTCGGTACGTCTCTTACATCTTGTCCACATTATCGAACAGAGTCGAGTTTGAACTCGGACTTTCTAGCGGCGATTTTTCTTCGTACTTCTATCGCGTCGTTCCTTCTTTCGCATCCTAAGGCACTTTAATCGACGTTACTTTTTTCTTTTCCATAGTATGCACGCTTCCACGAACAGCAACGTCATTGCAATCAATCAAAACGGAATCGCAATTAAGGAGACTCCCGAAAGGAACGACCCGCATAATTAACGACCGACGATTTCCTCCGTGACTTTACGATCGAATTTCACTTTCTTTTACGGCACCGCGCCGATGTCGCTTCTAAATCTTCTTTGAACAACGTAACTTTAAAACAGAATCCCAATAAGCGAGAAAAGATTCTGAATAAATCCGTGACTTTCTAAAGGGAATTTATATTCGTAAAAATGAAATTCGATTAAGTCACATATGATAAAAGCAGACAAATTGAATAAAAATCGTTCCTTTTCCAGAAGAAGTAGTAATTCCGCCGCGAAAGACGTAGATTTATAACGATAGTCGATCATCGGCTACGTATATCCGTTAAAAGCTTGAGTTAAAACGCCGTGAAAACAATACAAAATTTTATACAATAGGAATTCACGTTCGGAGCGGGCGTTACCTGAAATTTCCTTGTAAAATTAATTTTTCTTCGTTGTAATTTATTTGTTAATTTAAGTTATGTAAAATTTCTAAACGTAACTCTCGAAGAAAGGTCCGTCACTGCAGAAACAACTATGAAACAGAAGCTGTTACAAACTGTTACAGCGAATACAGCGCCAACTTCAAGAATAACTTGTTCGCGTTTCCAAGAAAAATAACATCAAACAAATCAATCGAACGACTCCAACATCATCAAACACAGCTCAACTACGATGTATCTCTCCTCGTCCACCTACCCACAAGCCCATCATACTCAACGTAACAGTTATCTCTTTCAAGACAACTCGAACGTCCTACCACCGGTACATGGAAAACTTCTCAAGCTCGGAGCTTCTGACTCGACAAACCTAGGCTGGCACTCATCATCATTCGTCTCCCACATCGTGTTACGCACCTCCATGCTCGATTACGAAACGACGATGCGCAGCCTCTTCGTCGAATCTCATCTTCGGGCTGAAACAATCTCGCGGAAGCCAATCATTACTCTCGACGCAACCAGAAGCGGGTTCGTTGGTGTCTTTACGATCGTCGCGACGCGAAACGTCGTCCTTCTCGCCGTTTGCTTCGTCGTATACGCCGAGTGTGTCGTCCTATTGCTTCTCCATCTTCTTTGCTCTTCTTCCTCCTCTATGTTTCTTGTTCGTTTGGTGTGCGGCGGTCGCGATGAATGGTAGACCGTTTTCTCCAGCTGCTTTACGATCGAATTCCATTCTCTTCTTTCACGCGCGACCAGGGGAAGCCTGGAGCTGTCGTTTCTCTCGCGGTGAGAGAAGGAGACAAGGCGGACTGGAAGAAGACTCGGCTGGGTGGACACGTTGGGAGAGGCAAATATCGCGAAAACGAATGCTCAGAACGCTGGCGTGCGCTCGAAAAACTGGTCGCGCCACCTACACCAGAGCCGAGAGTGGTCAAAGGTCAGCTACTCGTAGCCAGTAGACGCGATTTTTTTCATAGAACGTGTGCCAATGAGAACAGGGTTATTAATAAATCGACGTAATCGTGGTCGTTCAGGTTTTGACGCGGTACGAGGAAGAAGAAGAGAAGGAGAGTTGCGAGTGGAGATTCTTAGTTGCGAGGTTTTGTAAGGCCGGTGGGAGGAATAAATTAAAAATAAAATCAACAGAAGAAGGTCAGGCGTCGCGACATTGCATTAATAAATTGCATGAACGTCCCGTTCGAGGTTCTTCGTTCGCGTCTCCTTTCGATAGTCGCCTTCCGTCTGGTTACGTAGAATGATATCTCTTTCTGTTGTCAGACTCGATAAATATTAGGGGCTGCTGGTACGGCGTGGTAAGCGCTTAATCGTGGCACGTTTTAAATTTTGGATTAGACGGTGATCAACGGAGATCGTTCGGAGTGGGCTTTGACCGTGGTAGAGCCGTGTATTCGGTCGAGTAAGTCGGGAATTATAGATGCTACGAGCAGTGAGACTAAAATGAGTCCCTTCGTCGAATTTGTTCAACGCAGACTTGATCATTTCGAGAATCACGAACTATCGTATTATATCTGTACAGTAGAAAATTGTTTTAGATATTTTAACGTTGCTCGTCGTTGTCACTGCGTAATTATGCTCGATCGATGGGTTCGATTCTATCACAGGTAAAATGTCAGCAAGAATCAAGAGTCACTGTCCCCGGTGAAGCATAGGATCAAGAGAATTTCGCCATACGCGATATCGGAGGATTACGCCATTCCCGTTTCAAAAAAAAGAAAAAAAAAAAAAAATCCGAGCTCGACTTTTCGCGCGAAGGCAATTTTTCAAGCAGTCCCGTGCAGAGACCGTGGTGCCTATGGGACGTGGAGACCAGTGGTCGTTTCTTTGGGAACGTGGTTCGGGGGCCGAAGGCGTACGGCGTGGAGCAGTATCCTGGATACACCGGCATCTAGATACTTCCTTGGCGAGCTTCAGTCCTGTATCTGAGCGTAGATCGGAATTCAGGTACACGGTAGCACTACCTCGAGGCGCACAGCTCGTGAACACCACCTCCGTGGAGACTCCGGCCAATAGAGGGAAAGAGACGGTAGATTGCCGAGGGAGGAAGAGGGAAACTCGCGTAGGGGACGAAAAGGGAGATACGGAGAGAGCGCGCGAATAGCGTGGACGAGGATAGAGCGAATGGAAGCGAGAAGAAAAGAGAAGAGAAGAAAGGAGGGAGTCGGGAGAAGGGGAGAGAATGGGTGTGCGAGAGAACGGAGAGACTTCAGCCCCGGCGGCTCTCTCGAGGTCCGCGGTGATCTACCGTCCCGAGCCAAGCCCCTCATTAACGCCTTTGCTAAGAAATTACACGCAGTCGGTGGCAAACAAGAGCAAGAAGGTGTTGGCCGTGCTCGTTCGAATACACGAGACCTCTGCCGTTTTCTGCCCCTCGCCGATTCCCTCCCCTTCGCCGTTCCTTTCTTCTCTTATCCACCCGCGCCCTTCCACCTTCGCCTCCCCCTTTATTCTATCTCCGTCTCCCTCTTTGCACGTCGTAAACCGTGCGAACCTCCGCAGCCAATTCGATCGAGATTCTGGTCCAGATAGCGAACGGACTGTTCGCGCTGAACGCGCTCCTCTCGCGAACCTTCCACATTAAACGCTACTTCCGGCCGATCTGTGAGAATCAGAAGCGGTTAGGGTGTGCGGTTTTCAACCGATCGAACGTTCTTTCGTGAGACGCTTCTTTAAATCGTTGAAATTAATCTTGTGTACGAGAGTATAATACGAACTACTTGAAGTAAAATGCCAAGTATTTAAAGTACGAAGCACGAACAAGTTAGAGTAATGCGAATATAAAATAGTTCAAACGAAATGTATATCACGATCGTGCTTTCAACCTAATAGTTGTATAGGAATGAGTTCTATATAACACAGTGGCTGTCTTATCGACTGATTTATCGAGTCAACGAAACCAACGCAAAAGTCTGCCATCGTACGTAGCATTAACTGTAAATAAATTTTCGAAAATGCAACGCGATAACACGACAATATTCCACTCGACGCTCTGATATTTCCAAATCGATATCGCGATCCCAATGCCTCGCATCTCATCTTGATCTCGCGACACGCATACGTTTGTCCGCTCGTGAAACCATCCTTAGCCATCCTGAATGCCCGACCGTCTCCTTCTCCTCCCGTTCCGCTTTGTTTCTTGTTCTTTCTGTGTTGCCCCGGCCCAGAAACATTCACCCACATCGGTCACTCGCGCGATCCGCTCGACGACATTCGACAGCGGGGGGTCGCGATGTTTCCCGTCAGTACGTCAGTCATTTCGATCGTAACACGCACCAGCTGGTCGGAGGGGTGCAGTAGTGCGCAGGAATTCGACCGATCAGCCCGTGAAGCATCGCCGACGTCCGGCGAACGACGTCATCCGGGAACGGCTCTTCGATATCGATAAATGTAACACGTCGGCTTGATCCGTTCAGATAAGGATCGAAGAGCAACGGTACCGACTAAATTGCGCAAAAATTGAAGACTATCGGTTGGTTTGGAAGCTGGCTGACCATGTCCGTTTATTCCAACGTTGAAATTATTAAATTTGATAAAACTATTCGCCTTAGATTTTTTATTTCTGCAAATAAACAGTTGGAATGGTAAATTCCGCGATACAAAGACTAGACAATTTGTTTGTCAATTTTGCTAATAAGGAATTTCAATATTCGCTACCTATAATCTATAAAGATTCAAAAAGAATCTATGTTTCTCATAAAAATCTGTCTACTTAAAAATATTCACAAAATACTCTTCCGATTATGCAAGAATGACAAAACTAACGGCGGACCGAAGATGTCGAGAACGCGGTAAGACGATTGGTCCTTCTTGCGCCTCGCGATCCCGCGGGCGTCTAGAGACGTAAGAGAATGTGTTCCCGTGTCTGCCAGATGTCTAAATGTTGACAAGCCACGGCTCGCAACTAATAGCCGTTTAATAAGATTACGTCTCTGGCTGAACGAACTTGACGCGACCGAAACACGTTCACCCCGGTTCGTTTGTGCTCTTACGGTCTCGTTTTATGGTCTCGCGGTACGCTCACACCTCGTGGGTACACACGCGTCCCATCGCGGCAAATATCGAGGCACAGCAATCGCGTCCATCCCGATACGACTCGAACACGATTTTTCGCAGCGGATTCCAGTCCCTTCGACTGTGTCAACAACTTTCATCGTCTTTGACTAATCTCGCGGTTCGCGTCTACGTTGCCCGGTCATCTTGCGCGGCACTCAACGTCGGGACGCGGGAAAATGGTACAACACTTTGACGTGGTTGGATTAAGCGACTATAGAACGTGCAAGTTCTGACTGTCGGAATCGTTGCCTAATTTTTCCATTCGATGGCGTTACGATTGCGCGTAATTATGAGAAAAATATTCTACAAATAAGATACGGAGATGGATACAATTTGAAGATAGAGAGAAACATTCTACTCGATAATTTTACTCTTCGAATGACTCGAGAAGTCGAGAATCCCACTAGGGAACGGAGATCTTGCCGCGGTACCCAAAGCCTCCCCATGGCGACTATCGCAGGCCTGCAATTACTCCGTTCGTCGGCGCTAACCAGCTACAAAGTAAACTTCCTACCACCTATTCCCACGGCGAATTCCTTTCCATCGGAGAAACCTATCTCGCCGAACTAGCATTCATCCGTATGATCCATCCAAGACACCTTCTGCCTTCGTAATCAACCGTACTCAAAATTGAGGAAACAGCGCACGATATGGCGACTGCAGACAGTCTTTCACGGATTCAATGTGGATCCAAGGTGGATTCAGGCAATGCACGGCAGAAACGAGTACCTACGTGCGGCCATTTGCATTCTTATTTCCACCGGTGAGCGGTTTCACGGGCGATATCGCGAAATTTATCGGGCTGCGGTTTGCGATGATATTTTACGCGTCGAGGCCGGTGGTTCGCGCTGGCCCACCCATGGAGGGGCCCTCGACGTCACCCCATACGTTTGGACCCCGCTGCAAGAGGGACGGCCACGAAACAGGCGTCGAAGGGGGCGGAGGGCAACGGAGACGCGTACCATAACCTCGCTATTATTCCGCTATTTATACCAGTGCGCCTGCTGCTCTCGGCCACCTAAATCTTCTTAATACGCGCCGGTTAGTGCACTTTATTAAACCCCGCGTGTGCACGCGCACGATTCACTTTCCTCTCCTCCCCCTTTGACCACTGCGTTGAGACGTTCGGTTTTTTTTTCTTTTTCTTTTTTACGCGCGGTTCTCCCTTCCAGCGTAAAGGGTGGACAAGGGGCGCCACAGGATGTCGAATTACTTACACGATCCACGGGACCCGAATCCAATAAGAGACCGAGTCGAGAGACGCGTCTACCGATACGGTATATTAAATCGGACGTAATGATCGGGGGTGAATTCTAGGGGAGGGAGGATTTTAGTTGCGCGATATTTGTGCAAAGTTTTTGGTAAGATTATTCTTCCGGGAGGAATAGATCGTTCGCCTAATTGAATTCGGATAAGTGAGTTTAATTAATAGCGTCTCTGTGAATCGGTCGCTCGATCGATCAACTAAAATTTCCATACAGCGAGCGAGGTTGAAATAAAAGTGATCGTTAGATTAAAATAACCGATGAAATTGCTACGTTGCTCTTATGCTCGTCGCTGAATTGCTCGTTCGTACTTATCTTTTGAGATTCGCCAAGTTAGTAAAATATATATCCGAACGTTAATAAAAAGAGAGTACAGTTAATCTGATGCAACATCAAGTGGTATTAACTCGTTATACTATTACTAACTGTCTGACAGGATACGGCTATATCTACTTTACGAAACATCAAGACGGTATTAACTCGTTACACTGTTGCTAAGTGTTTGACGAGATACGGCTAGATCCACTTTACGAAACATCAAGTAATATTAACTCGTATACGTATAACTCACCACATTGTAACTAAATGTCTGATCGCGTATCACTGGATCTACTTCGTAATATTCTTCTAGAAAGGAGGAAGGTATACTACGCGCGGTGTTCATCGCGGTGTTCCTCTATCATCGACTCGTGTAACTAAACACAGGCTGTTATTGTACGAGGTTTAGTCGCGAATTCTCGTCACGGATTCCAAACGACGAAGCTTCCACGGTAACGAGGGTCGGAGACTCGCGAGCGGATTTGACCTCAGTCTCGCGAGGATCAAAGAGGTATTCTCTCAGTGGGGATTTTGCGTCCATATGGGCGTCAGAGGTGTAAGATAGCAGGCCGCGGTGGCATTAAAGTCGATAATTTACTGCCTTTTAAGGAACTCTCGCCGCAACCCGCCTATTATCCGCTTCTGATCGTCGCGTTTCACCGTCTTTTTTCCGGAACAAATGAGCTCGCCTTCCAGATGCCGCGCTTCTATTCTATGGATATGGACTTCTAAGGCCACCAAACCTTATTACCATTTATGTAAATACTATCTAATTCCCTGTCTGCCGACGAATTCCACTGGTGCTTCGTTAAACTATCGCGTGTCACTGAAAAATCCACCGACACAACCAACGTTCGTTCAACAGCCGTACAAATTTCATACGGAGACTAGGCGTATCTGGTACTTGAAGTCTTTTCATTTGATGTATTAAGAATTTTCATTCGTTTAAACATTGCTTTGTAGATCGTATCGTTCTTTTCTTTCGATATTGCGTGTAGAATTAACGACCTGTTGAGATGAAATTTTTAACAATTTATCCAAGTATACGAGATAATAACTTCTTTACGCGCATCGGAATTTTCCTCCGACGACTCTTCGAAATACCGTCGAAAGGATATATCGATCCACTCGAACGTACAAAGTTCGACCCAAGTTCTCCAAAAGCGATCAGTTTGCCGATACAAAACGTTCCATACAAAAAATACAAGCTTCCTTCATCTTCCTATTACTCTTTACTCTTTGTTCCACGTCTCTGACCTCTTCGATCCTCTTGCTACCGTCCTCCTCCTCCTCCTCCTCTCTCTCTCTCTCTCTCTCTCTCTCTCTCTCTGACTCTGTCTTTCTCTCGCTCTTTTTCTCTCGCAGTCAGAAACAAGTCAGTACCGTTCAACAACACTGGGTGATTGCCAGCCGAAATTTATGCTGTCGCAAATTTTCCAGAATCGCTCGGTACGGTACTCGAGCATCGACGAAATGGTCGCGGGCCAGATTTATATAAAATTGTAATGCGGCGTCGCGCGTTGTAACGAGCAAAACCATAAGCCGCCGCTTGGCCTACCAACGCGACCGGCGACAAACGACGCGACGTTTAAAGGCGGGGGACTTTTATAGCGGCAACCGCATCGTGGATCGTTATACTTGCCGGGATTTATAGATTTACTCGGACCCTGGTAGTTTAGAGCGCTTTTAGGACGGCCACGAATAACGATCGGCTTAAAACCCATCGTTTAACGACCATTTTAAATTCGCTCGCTCGCGCGACTTGCATTACGTTCTTGCAAAATGTGTGTCGACTTATCTCGACGCGGGGCAAAGCGTCTCTCGGACAGTGACTTCGGTCTTCGAATTCCTACATTTTCTACATTTATTTGCTCGCTTTTATTTGAAAAATGGTAGAAATTCTCGGACTATCCGGAAGAATCTGCATACGTATAGCGGATTGCGAATACCTAATTATTTGAACTTTCAATTACTCGAACGTCGTTACCGCAGCAACGTAACCACGCCCAATATTATCGCAGGATCGCGAGAATCGCGAATGGCGTACGTCGATCGTTTCCGCTGCTATTCCCCGGAAGTGACTGTCCCGGGCAAGGCAACATCCCGATGAATATCTCGTACACGGCTTAAACGAGGAGGGGTGGCGCGTGGAAGGGGTGGGTAAGCCAGGTCCAGGAAGAAGCGAGCTCCTCCTCGAGAGTAGGAGGAATAGGTAAGGCCACGTACGCGGAGCCGAGGCGGGTCGGTCAGGCACGAACGAGCGAAAGACAGCGTCGTAATCACATTACCGCGATTTTTCCGCGGCGACCGGCTATTAATTCCGCGGCTATACATACGTATATGCTCGCCGCGGAAGAGCCACGAGAAACAGAAGAAGAAAAGGAAACGACAGAGGATAACCGAGCGGTAGGAAGAAGAAGGGAGAAAGAGGATAGAACAAGAAGAGTACGAAGAATACGAAAGGGCGAGGGAATAAGAAAAGCACGAGGAATACGAAGAACAAGCGGAAGAAGAAGAAAGAGTGAACGAGGTAGAACGAGTAGAAGAAAGAACCCAACGAAGTAAGAAAGACACGAGAAGCAAGTAGAGGAAGAAGAAGAAGATGATGACGAAGAAGATGAAGAAGAAGAAGGAGAAGCAAGAGCTGGCGGGTATAGGCCTGGGACTCCACCTAAGCATCCGAACGCGGCCCCTAAGCATCGGTGTGCGGGTGTGGCGAATACGTGCCGGGGTCGGAGGGTCGAACCCCGATGGACCCCTGGACCCCTGGAACTTGGATCTTCGTGCCCGTGAACGCACGCAGCACCGCGTTCGAGGCACCGACTCACGGGTCTTCTTCTTCTACTTCTTCCTCTCCTCCTCCTCCTCCACCTCCTCCTTCTCCATCTCGGTCTCATCCTCACGCTCTCGTACACACGGAGCCGCACGGTGAACGCGTGTGCGCGCGCGTGCGAGCATGGCCAGCACACGCACGCGCGACCAGGCCGGATGAGCGCGAATAGGCATAGGCGTGGGAGAGTTCATTCAGCCAAGATACTATCGCCGATTTTATTTCTAGCCGGATATATCTATGCCCGTTAACCGGCCGTGCACCGCGATGCAACCTGGCCTGTGTTCCCTGCGAGCTCTGCGCTCGTGCGCGCGCCCGCAAACATGGCCGCATCCTCTTCAACAAGACGAGAACCGTTTCGCTCGGTCCGTCCGTCCGCCATCAGGGATTTAAATTAGAAAGATAATTTTCTATTAGTCGCGCGTGATAAACGCGCCGTTGTTCGTTGCGCGTACGAGACGACTGATACCGGGATCGGTGGTGGGTTTAGCAGGGTTAGGAGGCAAAGCAATCGGTGTGCTTTCCTCTTCGCGGAATCGATGGACTTTTTGCGCTTGGGGAACTCTCTCAACTTTCGAGGCTGATTTTATCTGGCCGTGCGTGACGAAGTTACCGAAGATACCGGCCTGTCTATAGGCCGGGGCTTGTTCGATGCTGCGGGATGATTCTACGGCTTTCCGCGAGCTTTGATAAATCGTTTGGCTAACGGGGTTTTCGATTTGGAGACATTGCGTGTATGCTTAAACTCGCGGTTAAAGGAAGAAAAGATTTTTACGTTGTTTAAAGCGAAAGGATTTTGCATCGTTCGTGCATTTGCCATGAAAACGAAGAAGCGTGCAAGCCTGACGAAAACGGCGCAGGCAAAATTGCAGGGAACTGGAAATAGCTTCTCACAGTAGCCACGGACAGAACGGCGCCTTCCCCAGGAAGGAGGTTTCGTCTGCCTCTAGAGCGCCCCCAAGGGATTTCGTTTTCATTAGCCGCGCTAGCGCGAGTTCACTGCGTTCCTGCTATCCACCTTCATCATCCTCGGTAAAAGTTATAACTCGATTATGCGTCCAACTAGCAATTTCAATACTATTAAGAGTCCAGTGGTGGAGCTGGATGCGGCGAATGTTTGATCCGCCGGCGAAAAGCCGGCAACATTTGCATGAACAATGGATGGTCGGCTTCTTCTCTCCTATCTACGCGTAATTCATAAGAATCGCCCTCGTAGAATCCACAGTAGTGTTTTCACTGCCTTGCCTCCTACGATCTCCAAACGCACCACACGATATCTCCATTTTATTATTCCTTTTCCCTTCTTTCTTTCGTTCTCGCATCAAAGAGACATTGATACGCGAACGAATTGGGGAATCTCAGCGAATCATTCGCTACGATAAAAATGCGAACATTTTCTTATTAGGTCGATAGACGTCGTTAGACGTCGCTAGAGAGAAAATTCAAACGTTTGGGAATGTTACATTGCCCGTAAGAACGTGAGTTTTAATAAGACGATCGGAAGCGATATCGACAGGCGAGCACACCTCAACCCGTCCAGGCTCACATGTAATTATGTAAGTCGCAGCGTATTTTTCGCGATCGTCGCTGACAAACGCTAATTCGTCGTGGCGCCTTCGCGGCACGATGGACAACAAAGGCTCGTTGTTTCACCGCGGCCGCTTATTAGAATATCCGCGGCCGATCTTTGACCTCCGCGAGAGAATCCTGGCACGTCCGGCATATGACGGGACGTCGAACAGGTCGTCACCGTGTGTCTTTTGTATCGGCATGTATCTTACCATTCCACGGAACACGTTCGCTTTTCGTGTTCCGCGCGTGTCGATCTCGAACACCACGTAAAAATCGAAAAAAGAGAAGGAGGTGGGAAAGAAACGAAGAGAGGAAAAGAAGGAGAGAAAAAATGAAGGGACACGAGGCGGGCGACACCGAGGCGGGTGTCGAGCATGGACAATGCTTCATTAGAGCATTGTCGGTGCACAATATCGCACAATTAGCCCATGCTGGAGCGTTCTCTGCGCTCTTAAAAGGTCTCTCGTCGTTTCTCCTCGCAAGGATCCCGCCACTGCGGCACGATCGGCATCGCCACCATGATCAAACGATCGGCATCGATCGACCATCTCTACCCGATCGGCCGTTACGTGGCTGCATTATACGCCGGACATAATGCTCTTCTTTATGCCGTGCCTCTTACCGCTAAAATCTCCTTGGCATCTTTCCACTCGCCTCGTGCACGGTCCTGTTGATGCTCCAGCCTCTCTCGGATCGGTATTGTACAAGGGCCTTCCGTGGCCGCCGGGAAGCGCGGATCGCCGAACGTCAAGCCCAGCGACGCGCGTGTTATACGATAAATCGTAATTAACCAGCGATTTCGTTCTGGCGATCGAGTAAAAAGAAGCGCGTATCGTACGTTTGTACTTTTCATTCGTGTATTTTGGGGATACGATGACGCTGCTTTCAAAGTCGTTTCTCGATCTTGAGTAATTTTTGCAAAGTTGGAGGGAAAGAAAGGACGAGCTGAAAGGAGTACAGATTTCCAGGCGATCTGGCGGTAGAACGGGACTATGCGGGTTTCACGCTCGAATCGTATATATTTGCACGTTCGTACTCGAGAATGACAACTTTTGGACAATTTTGATTAAGAGCTTGGGGAGAGGAGATCGCGCGAGAGAAGACGATATACATATTCCAAAGACGAAGAACACGGAAATTTGGTCGTTGGTAGCTGTACTTGGAAAAAGGTCAACATTCGTTGAACCTTTGCTCGTAGAATCGAGATTCGATCGAGTCGTTAAGAGGTTCGAAGACGATAGGATTCCTGGCCGGCGTAAAGCACGTTCACGCGCGTGTACAACAGTGTCGCGGTCTTAGATACACCTCACCGTGGTAGCCGTTTCGTCACGACAAAGTCCCGCGCTAATGAAAATTCCGGTAAAGCATATACACGCGGAGGGGAACTCGGGTGGAATGCAGTCCAATTAGAAGACGCTCGACCGGGCCACGCTTTCTTCCTCGACACTCAAGAGGGAGAGAATTGGTTTATTACGTCGAAGCTGGAGATACGGTTCTCCCGCTAATGGTGATTTGGTTTCACAGTCTCCTCTGCTAGCTATTCTCGTATATACGAGTACCGTGCCGGAGTATCTTCTTCGGGGGGACATTGTGCGTTTCGCCCTCGTGTCGCCTCTTTCGCGCGTGCTAATGCCAACGAATCAATTCGACTTTGATCAACGAATCTCTAGTCCTTTTTTAATCGCGTCGGAGTTATCTGTTTTTTGTACCGTTTTCTCGAGAGAGTGATCTGGTAGTTTGATATTTTCTATACAGTCCAGAAACATACAACTCGAAGAGAATCAGTTTTCAATCAGCATACGCGTAAATTAACTAATATCGGAAAGAACGTAATGTTAGTTCGTTAGTTCGGCAAATCCTAATGTATCGTTGTTCCACGTCTACTTATCGAAATCGCTGTTTAGATTTTCCGACGCGTCGCATTCGTGACCAGAATTACGCGTCGTTGTTTCTCCTTTGACCGAACGCTAAACGTTTTTGACCAACGTCTACATTACCTTTTGAAGGTACTCGACGAATAGAGTGCGAAAAATATCGCGCATAAGTTTCTATTTACTCGTCGCAGATCGCGTATGAAAACAGGAAAATGAACGACGAATTCGAAGATTCGATTGCCCGAACTCCGATCGGAAGCGTAGAGCGCGGGTTCCTCGAAGCTATTAACGCGAACCGTGATTCGTCGAGAGAAGAGAGGAACACCGTATGAAAGGGGGAATAGCTCTCGAAAGCTTTTAAACGATCACGAGGAAGGAAGACACGGTGAACCTGTCCGTCACGTCGCAGTGGAGACGAGCAGCACCCACTTCTTCGGGGCCGGTGCTGTTCCTGTTGGAGCCGCGCTGCGTGCCGGACCCCGGTGGGAGGTGAGAGGTTAGGCAAACACGAGCTTATCTGATGGCCCGTCAGCGGCTCTCGGCCCTTCTGCGGCCGGTACCGGACCTTCTGGTATCCCGTAACGCATTGTCCGCGTACCGGGACGAGAAGTAGAGCCCTTGAAAGGTTACACGAGGTACGGCTGACAGGGCGGGAATTCCTCTTCCGTTCTGATAGATTCAATTTCCAGCCGTGTCACTGTAGTGGGTCCGGCAACCTGATTTTCCTCGGTATATCGATTCTTACGCTCATCTCGCGAAATGAATTATCGTAGAAGCAGTTATTACGAGGAGCAACGTTGATGGAAAAGCCTGAATTTCGAGAAGAATGTTGGAGGATGCTTTGGAAAAGCTCGATTAGAGGTTGTCGAATAGCGTACAATCAGTCGCCGCTAGGAAACTTTTTATACGATACTCGTCGACACGAGAACCGATACACAGCGATACGCGATACGATTCGGCATATAACACGATACTCGTCTATTCTCGCATCGTGCTCGTTTTACTCGTACGATACTACATTGGCGATACTTTTCGACAAGAATCGATGTTCATCGACAAGTACATAGCGGTTTATAAGAACTACCACACTCGCCAAACTCGCCTTAACCTCAAATACCACATACCAAAAGAACATCGACGATAGAAACATCGAAACAGCCTCGATCCAGAATTCCATGACGCAGCCCTCTCAGAGATTCGAATCGATCGCCGAAGAATTCAGGGATCGTGAGAGCACGTCACTTCGCGCTCGAAGAGAAGTGCATCTCCTTTCGACAGGTACATCCAGTCTTGTCAGCCCGCCTCTTGTGATCGTGAAGCCCCACCCCGTTTCGTACCGATTCCGTCTGTTCGACCCGGTTCCTGACCCAGACTCGACCCTCTTCCTTCTTTTCTCTCCCGCCTTCTACCTCCCCCCTCCCTCCAATTCTCCTTTGTCTCTCGACCTATTCTCGCCCGACAGTGATATCCGTGTAGAATCTTTTATGCGGTAACACGCGGCTAACGAGCTTCGGATAAGCGTCGTTTCTCCAGGTATTCGGTGTTGGAGGATTATGTAACGCGTCGTGCGCGTGCTAAGAGGCAGGCTCGCTCGTTGGCCGGCTGGCTGGCTAGCACCGTTCTAAGTAACCTTAAGTGCTTAATGCTCTTTCGATTGAAAGACTTTCGAAAGAGGGAGGACAGGAATAGGCGTGAAGGAAAGAAACGACCGGCTTCCCTTGATGACTCTATCGACGTGGTTGTCCTAGAAAGCAACGAAGACGACGTTCGTTCCAACGACACGGCGCTTCGTGGCTCGCGTGTACCGTCCAGCGAAATCTCCCGCCATAAATTGGAGCCCGGTGCCGTAATTGAGACGGCTCTATCGGACGTCCACTAAATCCAAAGCGTCCCATCCAGCATCCACGCGGCGCGTTCTCCACGTAGCGCGTGACTTACTAACGTGCACGCGTTCCCCATGCGCGTGAACCATGTACATCGCAAGGCACGCGGAGAGCAGAGTAACAGAGAGAAAGAGAGAGACAGAGACAGAGAGAAAGAGAGAGAGAGAGAGAGAGAGAGAGAGAGAGAGAGAGAGAGAGTAGAGAGAGCGATCGGACCAGCTACATACACACACGCTGGATGCATTAACAAATTAATTCCAGCGCTATCTCGCTTCCTCTCCATCATCCTGACTCGGCCGGCGGCCAACGCGCCTTACAAGCGTGCATCGCGCCGCGGCGAAATTCCGGGAAGCCGTGTGTCGACGAAATTTACGCGTGCCGCATAAATACGCGATGTGATCATCGCGAGTGCGCGCCGATCCCGTCCCGACACACGGGGGTGTGTTGCGCGTTGTTGGCATTCCCCTCTCGGACTTAAGACAACCGACCCGGTACCGATTTAGGATCCAATCGGCCGAGTTTATGCGAGCTTCGCAGCTGGATGCACGGTCGGTCTTATTTCACGGTAACGTTATTACGCGACCGGCTGGGTGACCGGAGCTGATCGCGCCGTTCCATACGCGTGTACGAGCCTTACGTACAACTCGGCTTATCCTACGCGCCGGTCAGCTCACAGGGTGTCTCTGGAACCGACGACAGCCGGGTCGATGGGGTTACGTATCGTCTCGGCAAGCTGCAACGTGGCGCCTTCAATTATCGAGGCTCGTTTCTTCACGGCAAAATACGGAAATTGCTCTAGCCTGTTTGGCTACGTTCGACGTTTCAGAGATAGTTCGCTGGAGTCTTTAGGATAGAACAACGAATTGACGTTTCAGGGTGAAAACACGAAGATAACGGCTGTTTTCTTCGATTAATATTGGAGATTGTTCCACTAGGACGAGAATTAATCAAGTATCATTGAATAGATACGAGTGGAGAGACGCGCGATAGGAAACGTGGGTAGAAATTAGTTGTCGTACGGGTTTAACACGTTTCGTAGTAGGATGATTTGTTTGATTAAAGTTTAAAGTTATTCTACCGATACAACGATTAACGAGGGATCGTTGAATTAACATGGTTTGGCAGGAGTAGAATAGTAAACGCGAGGAAGAATCGACTTCACACACTCTATACTGGATGATTCGTTTAATTAATATCTTGGATTATGTTATTAAAGCAGGATGTAACGAAGTGTCGTTGAATGGATATAGATTTGGGACGGTGAAACGGGAAAAGCGAGGAGGAATTGCTCGATGTACGAATTTAGGACACCCCGTAGATCGACGACGACCTCACTGGCAACGTCCTGCTCGAAGATAGGCTTGTTCGGTAATTAGACGGTCGGAAGGTGGCCGCGGGGGGTCCGTTTTGCCTGGAGCTGAATCGCGTGGGCGTGCGCTATGTGGACGGTTTAAAATGTTGCCGGCAAAATTGACGGCGACTCTCTAATTAGGCGCGCGACCGGCCGCTTCTACCGATTCTCACTCGATCTGTACGCGCCGTTTTTCGAGATTCTTCGTTACGCCGCGGATTTTCGCCAAGTCCATTCGCGATAGCTCGCAAATTGGCGAGAATTTCGTGCTGTTCAAGCGTAGACAGACGCCGCCGACGTGACGAGGCTTCGAAACTTCTTGGAAAGCAGAAAGCCTTGAGAGACGCTCGATTCCTCTCATCGAGTTGTCAGAAGTATACGAGCGATACTCTAATTAGGGGACTTCAAAGTCACGTTTTTGATTCAAGTTGCAGGATCGATTTCACCGAATTTACGATCGATAGCTAACGTAAATGGAAAAATTGTCAAATGGTTTGTCCATCCCCTGCTCGTCAAATTTTCAACTACAAGCTATCTTCCAACTAACGTAACTAAACGGTATTTCGACAATCGATTTCTATATAGAAGATGAGAAAGATTTATGATCGTGGTACTCGACATACGGATCGAGAACGTTACGTCGAAACCGACGAAGGAATGAGATTATTCTTTCGAGACTTGGAATCTTTACCGATCTAATCCGTAAAACGGCATATACGTGCGTGTACCGAGAAAGACTTAAACGCGTTCTTTGCCAAGAACCGACCAGGCTAAGAACAAAGGAAATGATTCGATTGAAAAACTGGTGGGTGGTCTCGAAACGTTCTGCGGACAAACCCAAGAGGAACAAAGCAAAAGAAGAAAAGAACGATGCCAAAGCTATGGCGAGTTTCTTCTTCGCGAGGTCGAATGATCGTGGTTCGGTGCAGCGTATAGAAACGGGGGTGTGACTGTATTAAATTATATCGTAATTATAATCAACGCCAGGACCGTGTGCACGCGGAGGAAACGGCTCTCTATGGGTATTCTCTGGTTCGACAGAAAGGTGAACAACTCGGCGAAGAGGGTCGAAAGCGTAAGGGAAGAGAAAGAGACAGGCAGAAGGACGTGCAGGTCGCTGCCCACGCGCTCGCGAACATCTCTCGTATGAAGACATAAATCAAAGGCTTTCGTGGACGATGCTCGCAATTACATACGCGTAAGCGTAACGTAATATATAATGACGCACGCACGGCGTGGGGTACGTAGCAGAGGGCTCGTTATAATACGCGCCTGGTTCGTTTCCGAGCGGATCTCGGTCTGGCCACTTACCTTCTTTGCACGCGAGACAACCGATCATAGTGTGGGAGTCGTGCCAATTTGCTTGGTATTTGGACCGCCCTTTTACATAACGAGATGCTGCCCTTTCACCCTCCGCGAAAGGGCAACGATCGAGTTGTACAAGGTATCGTCTTCCGTCGATACTCTTCCCGATCGTCCGCGGTTCTCGTTACGTTCGTTACTTTGACAAGTACCTCCTCGCCGACGTGTTAAACGCATAATCATCGACCGGCAATTAATCATGCGATCAGTGGAACAGCCGGAAGGAGGGAAGTCACGGGAGCAACGTGTCGTTTTGCTCTTTGTGCAAGCGGAAAGCTTGGTTCGCCGTTTAAACGCTTATCGCGTTTTACAAAATTATTTTAGAAAAAAAGCAGCCGAATTTTTTTAAATTGATCGAATGAGTTTTTTAAGAACTTGTTAGGAAATTTAAGCGAATTCGTGAAACCTCGTCGAGGTTGAGCAAGAAATTGCTTAAATTTGAATAAATTCGAGGAATTATTTTCAACAGTTGGAAGGTTTTTGGTCGTTTATAATTTTTGCCAAATCTCGAGCAAAGTTTATCGTGGATTAAATCTTCTCGATCCTGGATTCGCGAAAAGTTTTCACGAAACCGTTCTACTCCTTGTCTCGCGTATTTCGTGTCCAATACGAAAGAGGTTACTTTTCACGATTGATAAATAATCGGTTCGAATCGATCGATCTTCGACTCGCGTCGACGTCTCCAAAAGAGAACAATTTCTCGTAACAATGAGTCGGTGAGACGCGTCGGTTCGAAACGGGCCCGGTACGTCTTGCTATCGTTGAATGTTTGCCCTCCTTTAACGTCCTCCGAGTTGTCCAAGACAGTCAACGTTTGCTCGGCAATTATGTAACCCCGTCAAACTGTTTCACCAAACAGTCAGAGAGTACGCGTTCGCACGACGATATATGGCACACGGACCGACGACAAAGGACGAGCCCGTTACAGATCTCCTTCCGCTTGTTTGACTATCTCACGGATGCCACGATAAAGTCGTCACTGATCGACCACGGGGATTCACCTGTTTACCTCTCGCGTGTCAACGTCCCGCGGTTCTACTAGAAAATCGCGTCTCGTTTGTTGTTGCACGGATACGGGTTACGATACGTCCGTCTTACGACTTTTGTAAATTTGAAGGAATTCGACGAACGATTTAATTTCTACTTTCCCACTGATAGAATCAACGAATCTTTCCACCATCCTGGAATTAATCTTTACACGGTAACAGCCGACTAATCGATCGAATAACAAGCGACGACGCGAACTGACCCACTGACGCAACGCGAAGGAGACGCGTTAACCTACTTCGAGCAAGAATTCTTTATTCGGACGACCGATTCGCGCAGCTTTCCGGGTTCGCTCGAATCTTAGCCGCGGGCTATGACTGTGCAGCCCGTTAACAACAAATTATATCAATTTGTTAGTGGCGCGAGAGCGGATAGGTCTGCGGGGGTGGCGCGTTGCATGCGTGTTCCACGGCTATACATCACTGCAGCCTGGGTTCGCAAAGGCGTGGAAGAAAAAAGACCGTGGCTTCGGGCCTCGTGGTCCTTCGAGAGAATACGAAATAGAAACAAAAGCGCCGCGTCTAACAGGTATTATTTTCGACGATGCGGCTTACAAGATTTTTCGTTAAAAACGAATGAATTTGAGAGACACGTTGCGACAACGACACGACGAATTCGACTGCTCGAAGAAACTGCGTTTTCAAACTTTTTTCGTTACTTTGGAAATTATCCGTATTTCTACGCTGCTAAATCGATTATTATGAATTACGTTGATACGAAGAAAATTACTTACATCCACAAGACGAAAGCAAGTTCTCACTTTTAATTTTTGTGCACGGAGAAGAAGAAGAAGAAGAAGAATACAAGAACAGAGGAGATTTAAAAGCAGATGCTTAATTCCGAGGAGCTAGCGGCCAGCATTAGCCAGAGAAATACTGCGATGAAATAGATCGCAGGTGCGTGGGTGCTCTCGGGCACCGGCTGTGGAACAGCAAGGGTGTTACAAAATATGAAATCGAGCCCATTTGTTCCAGTGGCCTCTGTGAGAGCCGACCCGCCGTGCCGCAGGGAACCCCGTTCGGGCCCTGTGCACTCCCTACTCACGGTGTTTCTCGTTCACGACCTCCTCCTGGTCGCCTTACTCTGGCCTAATATCATAAATCCTTCGAGGTGTTAATACGTTCGCACACTCTTCGCTTCTTTCGAGCGCAGCACCGATCGGGCCCCACGTGGAGATCCATTCGGGGACTGTTTCGTGTCCTTTGTCCACGCGATTCCTCCATTTTATCGGACTCGCGCACCGGAGGACTCTCGTTCTTGCACGGATCAAGAGTATGTAAAGTACGAATGAATCGATAGCGGTGTTATTTTCTATTAGTAAATACGAGTAGCGGCTCTACTATACTAGCATGAGCTAGAGGATACTACTTCGAATCGTGTTGTTGTTTTGCCTCGGAGTATCAATATCGTTAGGATACACATAATGTAATATAACGTAACTCCGGGCAAAACAACGTCGCCGCTACGTGCAACCGTCAAACGAAGACGAATTTGAATTTTCCCAGAATGTTCTCCAAAAGTCAGTCGGTCGTGCGAATCATTGTCAGTTTTTCAGTTTCAGTCTCGAACGATTTTAACAGCGATCTATAGACCATGTCTTAACGAATCAGTTAGCGCAGAGCGTCTTAGCGAACATTCTTTGTATCTATTAATTATTTTAAATACACTTGACGGTTTTAACATGGAGTTATCTCGTCATTTAAATAACAACGCAACCAACCTCCACGTACGAAATTCCGTACTTGGGTGTCAGACTCTAATTTGGACCACTTTTTCGAGATTTAGCGATACATATATAGGAAATATAATTTTTATCGGAATAATAAGCACAGGTGTTACCGCGGAATAAGGTTCAAAAAGATGGAAAAATTGAAAAGAATCTTTCTAGAAACCAATTCCAAATCGATCAGTTCCATTCCCGTGGCAATGAAATCGAACCGCAGCTCGTTTGAATTCCTTCGGTGAAAGATTGCTTTCCGTTCGCGATTAATTCTCCACCCAGGTGTAGCATTCGAGCACGCGACGGGACTTTAATCGCGAAACGCGTCTGAACCAATTACGCTCGCTGAGTGTATCCCGTTCGACGCGTTCCTGCCCAATAGTAACGAGGAATTTTTGCACGGCGCGTGTACTCCAAGTGAACGTTCGAGGAATCGCAACGGTTCGCTTTTCTACGCCCTCCGGAGAGTCCAGGAATTATCGCAACGCGCCGTGAAACATAATAATTAGTTCCAGTTTAGCGAGGTAATGAGCGCCGGCCTCCATTACCGATCTCATAATTGTAACCAAAACCCTATTAAAATCGACCTTATAAACGCGCGCTTCCTCGCCCCTCCCGTTCCTCTTGCCAGCCAAGTGTTTGCACCGCTGCTCTGGCGAACGCTATCTTCGTCCAATCGCATAGCCTGGCTCGTGCGATGCCCCGCGAATAACACCCTATAATTTCCGACATACTATACCGCCACGGTCTTATCCACGACCGATCCCCGCTCAATCTCCACCGATCGCCAAGTTTCGCTCGATTTCCAGATGGGATTTCACGCCGCTGAGATTCAACGCGTTCTGTAACTTTTATCAGGCCGGAAACAAGACCACGATCGATCCGTTGAACGTTGTTACGCGCTTCGATCGGTGATTTTAACGGTAATTTTGGTTAAATTTCGTTTCGGACTTTTCGAAATGGATCGTTCTTTTAAGAATGGCAATTTGTACGAATACGCAGTCCTATTTGTCGCCGAATCGTGGTTCCCGTAGATATTTATATAGATAGATGATACAAGAAAAGCTAATATGCAAAAATATGTAAATTATATTCAGGTTATAATATTCGGTACATATTGTGTTATTAGTTCCGAAGCGATTAGAAAATTTCGATTTCAAGGTTAGTAACGTGCTTATTCGAAGGTAATTCGTAGTTGAAGTTGAAATGAAATTTAGTCACAGTTTTATTTCTGATATAATGACACTGCGCAAGTTTATCTACGCGATGCTTGTTAGCTAGCTTCGATGGGATTTTGAGTTACAGAGGGAATACAGTCGCTAATTTCCTTAGGTTTCGAGATTGAAAGTTCGATAATATAAATGTCGTAAGGAATTTTTGATATTCTCTAATTGCAAATTTTCCAGTGCTGCTTCACCGATATCGTCGCATTTTTTCCATTCGCGAGTTTCTAATTGTCTTATATTTACTTTCTATACATTAATTTCTAGACATCTTAGGCATCACGCTGCGTATGACGATACAATGTCAGATTCACGGTGAATTACGCATTTCCAAGTCATTACGAATTTTTGTAGTATCGCAGCATCCGGTAAACGGCGTCGAGTTAATGCATATGAAACGTCGTTTTCTTAATGGAACCTCAAATGTGCGTAACTTTCCTGAAGCTTGGCAAATTTACGCAAAATGTTTATCTCGCGTCTCTCTATCCTTGAAATTGAATGTTCCTGTCTTCTCGAGCGCATTTCATTCTACCTTCTTTGAAACTTGAAAGATAAACTTTTCTCGTGATATCTTGATTTTGTTCGTTCTAGGGAAATCAAATTTACGAATACGTTATTGGGAAACCAAATGGACGGAAGTGGTGTAAAAGTTGTACTCTCGAAATGAAATAAAATCGGGCCATCTTGCTTTTGGCTTGTACTGCGTTTTCGCGCGTTAGTAGAAACCAAAGGGACGAAAAAGGAAAACGATAAATCCATTAACGAGAAACTCGACGGAGTTCATTTAGTAACGGAGTTTGTTTTTGTCCCGCGTCGGTCTCGCACGTCCCGCGAACTCTTACGACTCGTAAGTTAGTGGTCTCGGAGAGGCAAACCAAGGCTGTTAAAGATTTAGAGCCGGCCGTTAACGGTCCTCGGCAATTTGCATTCGCGACGCGCTGCAGAGTGTTCCAAGATTTCTGTTTTCCTTCTTCTTTTTCACCCTATCTTCTCGGAGAAATAACGAGGATTCGTAAGAAAGAAAGAGAATCGATCGAATAATATATTACGCATCGAGAGACGTCGAGAACGCCTAATAGATTTGTTCGCAAATAGGTAATACGAGAATCTTCAAAGAAAACCCAAAATATCGATTTAATTAGATGCTTCGATTCTACATCAAGACGAAGAATTCGATTTTGAGCGCATCATCTGGAATAAAGCAGGCTTCGTACCCGAAAACCTTGAACGGAATTTATTACAAGGACCCGGGCCGTAAAAGTCTCATTTATGCATCTCGTTAACTCGTGTATCCTTGATGTTACAATGCATTTTACTTACAGCGATAGAAAGAAACATTCAATTTTCCGAGAGCATTGATTAACATTCCATCGGACGATACATCAACTCAACAATAACTTTCCACTTGTAAGAACATTCCATCCTTTCATCGTCGTCCCCCGTAACAATAATCGCTCGTACCATTAGTGTACCAATCATTAATAACGTTATACTCTCAATTACGAGCCTGCACGTTAGTTTCATTGTGATCTATTGACAAACGATCGTTTTCGAAAAGGACACAGTTTGCATCCGGAAGCCTGTTACTGTATTCATTCCAGAGTCTGGGTCGCGAAAGGTTCAAGGATCTCATTAATTAGTCCCCACTTATACGTCTCATCGAGTCATCAATTATTTCATTTCCAATAGGTAAGAGAGAGAGAGAGAGAGAGAGAGAGAGAGAGAGAGAGAGAGAAAAGAAACAAGCGCTCCTCAAAGCACAAGTGGTATATTTCCACCCACGATGGTTAAAAAACACAATTTCCCGTGAAACATTAATCAACATTCCGAACAACAATACATCAAATTAAGAAAATCTCGCGGTAATGTCAGCAGAGCTTCGGCTTTCCAGGAATAATTGCGTATTCTGTTAATGCGTCGCTTATCAACGACATGACACTCGCAATTACGTAATTGACGAGCAATTATTTTTTTAATGAAATTTGAAACCGCAACGATCCTTGTTGCGATATTCGTTTCAAGAACGTTCGATCGATCGCTCGATTGGTTGTTTTTCGCAACATGTAAAGCGATTAGAAAATTACGGATGAAAGAATTTTTGTTGAAAATCATTTGGCTCTTAATCGCATTTTTTTTTTTTATTACCGTCTATAGGAAAATGTTACACGCGACAGGATAAAACTTATCTTCTAAAATGAAATGTAATACAAATTTATGGAAGCTTCTTACCCTTGAGCAGCTAAGCTATAAATCAAAGGAAAAGGGTTTTTCTAATCGCATAAAAAGACCACGATGATTAATTGCATCGGTAAGATGTAGAACCAGCTAACAAATCGCTAAATCGTGTATCTAATTTGAATACACTAGTTCGGCGTAATCTTATCTAAGTTTTTTCGACGAACAATTCCAATTTATGTATAATTTCTCGATTTCGTAAAAAGCTGATAAACGTGAACTTTCAGTCGTTAATTGTACAATTTACTTAAAACCGACAAAAGCGTCAGGATACATACGGGTGTTAATTTATGTATCATCGCGAGATCAGGAAAATCTTTCACCTAAAGCGCTAGAAACTGGCGATTTTCCAAGAAGTACCGATCAACATTCCATCTTCGTAGTCAAGAACAATCGTCGTCTCATCAACATTGCTACGACGGCGTTCCATTAATGCGGCGATAATTAATAATATTACACTGACAATTACGCACGGTTGTATTTGTTTTATCGCGATCTATCCGGCAGGGATCTCCTACGCGCGAGAAGCACGTTTCACCGGTGTGTAACGAGCCGTCTCGCGTGCGAGCCGCGCGCGTCCGAGTTCCATAATTTATGCGCGGCGATAGCGCGCGCATAAATTAATACTATGTAATACGCGTCCCTCGAACAGACTGCGTCGTTGCGCGTACTGCTCTCGAGATCGGATCGAACACTCGAGCTGACGATCGCTCTGTCTCGCGTGGATGTTCCACGGATTTCGTGTCGAACGTTTCGCGTCAGTGTAAGTGGAAAGGACGAGTTAACTCGTTACGTGGATCATGGTACTATTAATGTATTACACACGAGATTCTTTATTTTTTTGACACGCTCACCGTTGTATAATGACGCACATGTTGCGTTCAGTCAATTAATTAAGTAACGCAGTCGACGTAAATATCGCATGCTGTATGATTAACCCGTTAAGTGGAAAGGACGAGTCGAAAGCAAGAGATATTAGAAGCTCTTTATACAGCGTCTAGCGCAAGAACATTTAGGTACCAACGTCCGATACGGGTCTGGTCTTAAGCTTTGGAGAAGAAAAATCATTATACGCCTCTGATCTACTTTCGTCAAAAATCATCTCCTACGCCTTCTACGTCATCTATTTTTAACCGCGCTCTGTATCTACCAAATACCTAAGACCTAAACGAAAACGAACCCTTTTTTTAACTATTTCGTTTCTGTTTATTCGAATTTATTCGACGAAGCTTCTATATACGAAATAATCCAACTAAACAAACTTCCAAATTACAAAATTCAACCAAGCTAGTTACGCAGTTAAGCAATCCGCGATATCAGTTTCACCCACGCAAACGACGTATTAATCATAAATTAAATCTATATATGAAAGACGATTACTTTCACGAGGACAATAGATGTTCGACTAAATATGGACAGAGAATTCGCCGGCAATAGACGACGAGCAGAGGTCGAGGATCATCGATGATTCAACGAGATAACCGCTTGAACCGCGATTTTACCGCGAGCGGCACGTTTGAAAGTTGCAGAGGCGCGTATGGAGCTCGCGTGAATTTCCGATCCGGATTATATTAAGATAAAGGCCGTGATGGGCGTGACCGGCGCCGCCGACGCTGAACGTCGATCTCGTTACAATTTCGGAAAGGTGGAAAGAGAGATCGGGACGCTGAAATCGCGCGCGGAGATCGCGATCGGAGGGGTCGGTTCCCCGCGGTCGATTCTCGCTCGCGATTCAGCATGGCGCTCGAGATCGTGCCTCGATAATCACACCAATGCGCCTTTCTTTGTACGTCCGCTCGAGGGTTATCGCGGCGAGATATCGCACGCTTAATTAGAACTTTTGCGGTGAAATTCCGTTGCTCTTATTGGCACTAACAGCGAGCAACGATGAATCTAGCGACCGTACAGCAAGGTAAGATTTTTCGAATCGTCTTTCACATTTTCGAATTCCATCTTGACGAACATCGCAAGGAATATTCTAGCCTGTTGTATGTATTATGAGACATCGTTAGTCTTTAATTCACGCTGTTTTAAGAGTGTACGCAAAATGTCTCGTATAAAATCTGCCTGATCAAGAAACTTATTTATCCTGTTTCCTTACAAATTTATATCTTTCACGGAAAAGATTCGGATACTTTGGTATAATAACGGAAAAGTGAGATAATATAGAGTACTTTAAGTCAACCTATAAACCTTTGATGTCCGATTTAGTTTATTTTTTCCGTATGATAAATATATTTTATGTAATAAAATAAGTTTTCGTCGCTACCGTTTCATCAAAAATATACGAGTCCGTGATTACAGGTACACGAAAGAATTGTACGTTTGATCGAAGGACAGTACGCAATTTCGCGACTCTTCGATCAATGCCGAAAGAGAATCACGACGTAGCTCCCGATAGAGCGCGTTCGATGAACTTGGGAGGAATAAGTCGCCCGTCCTCGAAGATTACAAAAGGAGCAGGACGTTCGTGACGCGGATCGAAGAGGTGCGAGACGCGAAGTCGTAAGCGCGGGTATTACGACTCGGCAGCAAAACGCAAGACCTGCCAGGAGAGGAAGAAAGAGAAGCGGCAGAGAGGAACGTTTAAGAAGCCCATCGGGATGCCGTGGGGGCCGCGATACACGTAGCAAAGGTCGGGCCAGCACTAAACGCCAGACAATGCCCGTCGGCACCCTTTATACTTTCCTCGATCAGGCCGTAGGATGGCTCGCAAACAGCTCCGCCGAGTTCCGCGAGAGCCCCGTAAAATCGGTCTTTTATCTCAACTCACGGCCTGCCTTACTCTCTTGTAAAGTGGATCGAGTCACGCCAATCAGAGCACGCGTTCCTTTTCGGAACGTAACGAACCACCGTTCCAATCCTTCTCTTCCAATCTCTTTCTCTCTCTCTCGCGACTCTCGTCGATCGTTCGTAACGCTGGTAGGAGTTTTCGTTGGCTGTAATCTCTACGATTTAATAAACTCACCGTTGTTGTACGCCATCTTACTGTTCCGATTGCTTCGTCGATAGAACCTGATCGATAGGGACAACGCGAATTCCTTCGCACGACCGATATCTATACGACGAATATGTATATATTTTTCGTCAGATAGCTTTGTACTTGATTTTTTTTAGGATAGAGGGAAATATAGGAAAATAAAAGTATTGTACTTTATCCGAGAAACCGTATAACCTACGAAGTCAATACCACCCCTTATCGTATAGTAATGAAATTCATCCGATTTTTCGATCCCACGATCAAATTAATCTCCAAAGTAAGTCCACCGAGAATAATTTCAAGTATAATTCGAGTTTCTAAAGTTAATTTAACCGAGAATCTCATCTCTCTGGACGTTTCTGTAAAGGAAACGCGTACCAAAGGAAGCGTACCAAGCGCGTACATGTATGCAGAGACAAGTAAGCGGTTCGATGAAAATCACGAAAGGACAAGGATCTTTCGACATCTTGCGCGCGTGTCGAAGCGCGGGAATTTCTAATTAAAATCAATCAAAGGATCTATTTATACCTGTCCGGTGACCAGTCTCGCAACGACAAAAAGAAGAACGGTCATCGATTCTTCATTCCGATGTCGTGACTCGTCGCGTTTGTTTTTTCCGCGAGTTCCACCGTGTCGCTTCGCATCACCACCTTCGTCTTGCGCTCTACGTCGTTAGGGAACGCGACGACGTCGTTAGAAAAACACACGCATCTTACCCACCGGAGTCGCATTAACAGTTCGATAACAGGACACGAATTTTTCTCTCGTTTAACTCATTTCGATAATTTCGCGCGTCGTGTCAACCTTTTCCGCGACGCGACGAGACGAGACGAGACGAGACGAGACGAGACGAGACGAGACGATTCGACGATGCGTGGTAACGTTTCAACCGGAGGAGAGGATTGGTTCTTCCGCGAACATCGTTCCGCGGCTATGTTCTTGCGCGCTGAAGGAATTCCTTTCCCCGGGGAAATTAAGCGGACTTTCAGAAATCGACGTTGCACCTGGGGGGTCGTCGCTGGACACTCTTTAAACAGAGAACGTTACGTGCACCGTGCAAATGTAAACGGCCGTTACTCCCTGACCTCGTCGTATCTTCCGACCGTTTCCACCGGTTGACACCGGCGTGTACACGCGTTAACCGAGAATAGGATAAACCTGACTTTCTGTTATACCGTTTTATGGATTTGCCCGGCGAGCCATAAAGGATAATGCCGCGCGGCCGGCTACGTATTACATTTATGCATGTGTATATCACGCATCTAATTGCGGGCAAACGATAGGGCATTACGCTGATTGTTAACGCTGACCTAACGACCGGCTCGTCGCTACGATAGGATTCCGATCTTTTCCCCCTTCGTTACATTTGTAGAGTGTTTGGGACCGTTGTAGTTGATTCTGTCTTAAACTCTTTGTTCTGTCAACCTTTTACTTTCCGGATATCTCGATTTTATTAACGTTTCGACCCTTTTCACCCTTTGTTGACTTACAACGCGATACATGCGATTACGCGTAAATGTGTAATCCGAGTGTCGAATTATCGGTCTAAGCAAGAAATCATCGTAAATGTTGCAATAGATACCGCTTCAATGGCGGTTCGTGGAGATGTAACGTCCTCAATGATGGTACTATCGAATCAGTGGAAACGAAGGTTTCAGTTTTCCTTTTCCTCTGAAGTTACCAACAACATGCAGATACTCTTGGCGAGATTAATATCCCCGCTTACTTCCATTACGAAAGCGAATAAAAGAATGGAATCATAGAAAAGAAAATAGATGTTTCTTTATAATTCCACTATCACGATCATTTTAATTTTGATCGAGAACGAAACATGACTGTACACGTATGGTTTCATTCCTTACCATCGTGGCATTTTACATACTGCAGCTTCGTCGTTCTAGCGTCAAGTTCCAGGATGTAAATAAATCAACGAAAGTAATTACACGGCGTGTGATCGTTCGTCACTTTCGTGATGTACGAGGAAAAGCTGCCGGTCGAATTACTTTAATGTAATTTGTTAAAAATAACGATAAAATACAGAGGTAGATACGAGTCGAGGAAAGGTCAAACAGATGGTGCATTTGCATGAAATTGCACAGTGCTTCGTTCTCAGTTCATCGTCAGAGCTGTGGGTTCACGCGTAACGATACACCCTGTACATCATAAACTCGTGACAATTCCCGGATTACGACCTTGCCTATTTACGAGGTATGCGAGAAAATTGTCAAACGAAGAAACCATCGGCTATAAATTCATACCAAGCGAAGAATTCGCACGATTATCGATACCGCGTGCCCTTTCTTCCTACCACCGTAGCACAATAATCATTTATGCATGCAAATCGAACCGATCGAACGTAGCCACCACGACGTTAATATCGCTCGTCGAACACTGCTCGTTTCACGATATGGTACCTGCACGACTGTTTAAAGATGCTTTTGCTTTTCATGCTTGTTGGAAAACTTCCACTCTTCTTGTATTTCAATTGTTGGCGAACGTCCAATAAATAGCAGAGTAAAAATGTCTATCGTGTTCAACCATCGCTAATGCCTTGTATCAGTTTGATAAAAACAGTTTGTGAGAAAGCAACGTGACTTGTACGTAGCTTTTTCGTCTTTTGTTCGTCAACTATGCAAACGATCTTACGACGTACAGAAATTTCGTTCTTTATATTTCTGGGAGAAGAATTTGAAAATTTCATTATTTATCGCTTTAACGTATCGACTTTTTCCTATTATTTAGTCGATCTAAAATCAAGGAACAACATCGATTGGCAAAGTGAGGGATGACTGAGGATTAATCCATTCGATGTTACTGATATTTCAATTCTATTCATCGATTAGAACAGTTAATTCATGAGATATCTTTTTGAAATATGGGAAAATAGATCAGAATGACAAAATTTAGCCATAGTCCTAAAGTTTAGATCCTGTTCGTCGAAATAAAAAAATCAATTTCGCGACGTCTCTTTGACAAATGGCAAAAAGATTCAACTATAAATTTGACGCGTAGATTCGAATCTTTTCGTATATGAAACTGTTCATCACTTTGAAAACATCGTTGCATACCTTCCAATATACTCGACTATCGTATTAAATGATCTCGATACTCAAAAGTACTACGAGTTATGAAAAACAAATTATCGGAACCACCGTCCTCCCGATACGTCGATTTATTTACGCGAATACCATCGACGCTAGAGTATGGACCGTAATAACACGTTTATGGAGAATCGACCGGTATAGCGTAGCGTTTATATCGAATTTCTTCGTCGCGTTACTTTGTCAGTGATAGTCACTATGATCACGATCGCTGTGCCAGTCTTGGAAGGGCCTGAGAAGGAATACGACGCATGGCTGCCGGTCGGCAATGCATGAGCATGCATTACCCAAAGATTACGATTATTTTATAGCACTATACGCGCGAGTCGTAAAATTCGCGTGCCATTTTAACAACTGGCTTCCTGCTGATGTCGGCCTGCACCGACTCGCGCATCGTGGTTAGGAAACTGGCGTGTGGACCAATGTGGATGCTTTTTAATTGATAAATAAATCACACTGTGGAGTGCCTAGCCGCGATCGAAACTCTCGATCGATGTTCATCATCGCCATTTTTCTCCTGTTTTATTTTTCCCAAGTATCGCACGGGTTGTTTATAAAGAAGACGATAAAAGAATAGAAAACTTGATAACTTCGGTTCTCAGCTGTGAACATTTCTATATCTTTAGTACTCTAGCATCTCTATATTTTCTAGATAATTTACTGTTTATGAGAAGCAGAGTCCTGTTTTGTTTGCCGTGATTATTTTCGGAAAATCGGGCAAAGTATCGAACGTCCTATTTAAGTTATTGCGTGTTTTAAATCGATTGCAATGTTCAGTACGCTTCTTATATTTTTAATACATTTTAACGAGAGTCAAAAAACATTCTCGATACTTGTGCATCAACGATAGAGAGCACCAACGATGCAGGTTAAAATAAAGTATTTATTACTTTCTTTGCATTCATTGGGAAATTTCTCCTAGCTAGTTTAATAGCTTTGAAAACTCAAGTTTTACGCTCCACTTCCTTCCCTTAGAGATTTAGGGCAACCCGATATAAATCCTTTTTTTTTTTTTTTTATGAAACTATCCGACATAAAACTTTCCAAGCACGCACGCCTCGAGCCTGATTCCTCGGCAACCTCGACAGAACGCGGCAGAAGTTTGACAAAGGACGCAATTAGGGGAAAGTCGCGGCACGATACTACCGAAAGCACGGCGCAGTCGGCTCATATTAATAGCGAACATGACTTTTAGACGCTGGTGCGGAGGTTACGGAAGCCACGAAGCGATTATTCGTCCAAGCTATTGTGGTCCTCGCAGTGGGAGCGCATTTACACGGTCTATCGTTCCTTTGGTTTCGACCGAGTCTTTCGAGCAACAGCTCCCTTTGTGCCACCGACGTCGTTCTACTAGACCTCCGTGTTCCGCTTTTACTCGGGGGCTGCATCTACTCGCACGACGTTCGGATTCTACGTGCGCGCCGGTAGCCAAGGTATTTACCTACTTACGCGTCGCAGCCACACACGTGGCGGCCGATGTGTGTGCATGCGCTGTCGGGACATAATGCTCGAGAAATATGAGCTCACGACCCCCGGCTATACGGATTCTGATGATGAGAACGAAATGAGGCTGAGCAAGGTAGCTGCATCCGGAGGAGATCGGAGAGTGATTCATTGGCCAGGCGGCGGGGATTAAAAATTGCCCGGTGTCAGAGGTGGATAGTATGTTACTTCGAAAATCGAGCGATAGGCCCCTTTGGTGGCCCCCTTTGTTACGGCCAATAGCAAACGGAAGGCAACCAACGTGTTTGACGCTAGAACTATCGCGGTTGCCGGGATCGTTCAATGTCAATTCGTAATTTTTCATAGACGCTTTGTAGGTTTACTATATACGCGTACCTCGGGGCATTTGAATGATTTCTGATAAAGCCCAACTATCTTATTTTTCTCTTGCATCGTGTATTTTTTCATGTACGATGGTAACTTTGGAGTTAACGGATAACTAATGAGCTCAGTCTTGTACGAGCCTCTCGGAAGCTAAACTGCTACACTCCGCTTTTTCGTAAATTTCATAATTTCATTGTCCAGATACAGAATCTTCGATATTTGCAAGATGGTTGCAAACGTACGAAAAAGATGGTAATCGTTAAAGGTAGATCTGTATCGCGTACAATCGTTCTTTCCTCTGATCATCGATCGAGACTCGAAGGGTACCGTGGTGGGAGATGAATAAAAACATTGTAAGCGGAATCCGTCTGTTCGCAGGCATCATACGATTATTCTGCGTTGGTTTCCATACAATGCTTACTTAAAGTCAGAGATTTCGTCGTGCGATTTCTAAGAGCTACCAGGAAAATGGCTTCATCGGTCGAGCTGTTTGCATGCGGCCAATCGTTCTGGCCGATTCTCTGCCGAGTTACGGATATAGCTAGTCAAGATTCTCCTTTGGATCGACTGTTCGTGACGAACGCTTTCCAACTTTTTAAGAAACTACAATTTAAATATTTAACATACTATCGAAAAAATTCATGTACCTATTTTTTACCTATGCGAATATCGTAGACAAAATACGACTGAGACGAACGTCGCACGAAATTTCAAATATTTAATAAAAAGAATAGATCCATAACAGAGATTGCTTTGGGTATTTCATATATTTTTTCATATTACGCACACTCTATAACGCAATCAATGTCCCATAAACCCATAAACAGCCACGAACTACCGACGAATAATATTGCTCGCCGCGACTCCTCCTTGCGATTACGAATTTCTCGAAACCGGTGTCTTTCTTCGGATCGTTGGAAATCCAAAGAAAATAATTCGTTCGCGACTGATATTTTTACCTAGAATTACACACTTCGTAAATATCTCGACAGGTCCTGTTCGTCCCATGCCGATGTTTATCGTTGCTCGTAGCTCGATCGTCGTGTCCGTCCAATAATAATACTAGCACCGTCCATAATCCATCGTATCATGACGTTTGCTTGGTCTTCGTCTTTGTGCACACGGATCCTAGCAAGGTTCGTGTACACGGCACGTACCGGAGAGAAGGAGAGAGAGAGAAAGAGCAACTCGAAGAGTCGAATCCGGTGTCACGGACAACACAGGTGCACAATGCACGTGAGAGAGTCCCGTACGGTAGACTACTTAAAATGCATTGGCAATAAGCGACGTCGTGTTACGCGTCGCCGTCCGGGTGCCTGAGACCTGTCTATGGACCGGAGCCATTCATGGGTTCGTCCAACTCGTACGAAGCTTAAAAGTCCTCTCTCGTCTAGTCGTATAAGTGACGGCACTGGTGTACCGCCATTTTCGCCAGAGTAAGAAAAATTGCTCCTTCTGGAAGGAGGAAAAACTTTTGCACGAGGAGAATTAAAGGGTCGTAGATGGAATATGAGAAAGGATAACGAATTTAGAATTGTTCTCGGTAAACATTCGGAGAAGCAACTTTGGATAAACGATTAGACGTAAATTGATTTGACGCACAGAGATCTTGATAGACGTAACCACGTTACGCTATACGGTACTGTCGTATTTAAGATACAGTACTGTTCTAAAGGATCCGGGCGCTCGTTTAGCTTCGATAGCGATGTAGTTCGATCACGAAATTACGTTTTACGATTATTTTGTGATTAAATCAGGGAATGTAAGACGAGACTATGAAAACGGTAAATTTACTACCGTTGTCGTTGGATCCGAGGAATCGAGAGATTAAAATGTAAATCGCGACGAACATCGAGTTGGATAAAAGATTCTTCTTTCGATGATTTCAAGACGGCTTGTTCGTCAAAGTTACGGAATCTGGAGAACGCTTCACCCTATTAACATACTATCTGTACTTGGGTATCTACTTTAATAAATCACGCGATTAACGTGCTCCCTGGAGACGCAATTTAGAAGGCATTCGGAACAAGAAGCCGCGAGAACGAGGCGAAATTTTGTTTGCCGGTTCACCGGGCCCATTAACCCGACCGGTTCGCCGTTCTAATTTTCATACTCTTGAGATCGGACGTGAGGTCGACGTGTTTCGAGACCCCTAGGCTCTGCACAGCCGTAATTAATTGGGAACACTATTAAAATCATCGGCCTATCGCTCTTTCTCATCCATAAGCGCCTGTAGAGCTCGGCTGGCCAAGCAAGAACGCGACGTTCCGTCGGTGCTGATAGCCACTTTTTCCCACTGTAGATAATTCATCAACTTCTTTCCCCAACGCCTCCAGACACACGCCGCGAACCTAAACTCACGGTCTAAAGCGCGGGCACGAATTTCTAATCCAGAAACCATCAGCGTGCGTTCTTTCCTCGGCGAACACACTCGGTAATGGCACCGTGGAGAACCAAACGTTGAACTCGACCGCGCAATTTACCTACGGAATCACGAGTTAAGGACTCTGCGAGGTAACCCTTCTTCCTGTAGGGTCGTTTCCTTCGTTCTTCCTTCTCTCTTCTTCCTTTCTCCCTCTCGTTCTCTCTTACTCTCAATTACATCTAACCGTGATACGTGTTCAGATTGGTTGGTTGTTGTCAGAATATCCGACCACTTCCGAACGAGGTGGTTGAAACGTAATACCGGTAACGAGTACCTAATTCAAGTATGGTCGCGTCATAAGTCCGGCAAAGTGCGCTGTAAGTCGGCCCACTAGTCGTAATGGTGTTTATGGGCAATTCCGAGCCGGCTTGAACTGCTTCAGGTAGCAACGGGTTCGTCGTGCTCGCCCCGGAAAACCATTCGCGCCATTTACACCTGGCCCGTCCACTGGAATTCCGCGATCAATGGAATAGGTTATCTTTGCTCATTTTCCTCTTTTTAGCTGCCGCGTTCTTCCGGTTGCGCTCGTGCGAACGTCTTAAAGTAAGGTGTCCATTGGACGGTACAGCTATTCTCGAGATTCGACACCCTCGAGTAGTTTACCCTCGAATTGTTAGAAAATATGTCCGACAATTTTTTTACTCTTACACGGGTCATGGAAATAGAAAACTTGCCGAAAAGATCGTATCCGTACGAACATCGCGTGTCGAAGACATAAATCAGATTCTGCATTTTTTTTTTTTTCTTTTTCGTAAAACAGCCATTTGAACCGATTACTCGTGTTTTTTAAAAAAGAATTCTCAACTATTTCGTATTAAAATATTTCTTTTCAGCCAGCGAATGACAGAAAAATTAGAAAATTGACGAAAGTGGATCTGTCATATCCTTGCTCCGCGATCTTTACAAGAATTGCGCTTGTTGATACAACTGGTAGTAAATCACGATTTTCGTCCCCTTATCAGCTTCTACTCCTACGATCAAACAATGACTGAACGAATACGGCCGCATTCTATTCGATGTTCAAATCCTCGTCATCGATGAAAACAGGAAACGCGAACGTACGCAGCATGGCAATACTGGCATCGAACAAAAGCTAAATCCCATCCAGTGGTGTATCGGCGCGGTTCTCACTCGCGTTCGCGCGATCGTAAAGCTCGTCCATTTGAATATGAATAAAACGTTCTTGTCCGGTCTCGTGCACGTACAACACAGGGAAACGACGAGCCAGACGCTCACGCATCCCTGGCCAGTCTGGTCGGCGGCTTGACTCGCCCGAACTCGGGAGTGTTTTACGCGCACGCATTTATGGATTGTTTAATGGCGGCCGCCTACAAATTAGACGAGCGGTAAATCAGCCATCGAGCAGACCACACCGCGCTGGCACAATGCACGGTGGGCATTGTTGTGGCCAGCATCGTGGTGGCTTGGCCAATAAAATATTGGGTGCACGCGCTGCTTCGCTCACGGCGACATCAACGACTGAGAGGCCGCGAGATCGGTTTGCGTATCATCTTGGTGTGGTCCTTTTCGCGAGGAGAAAAGCCAGCCCAGCTCGTATATCAATAGACGAAGAGAAAAGGGAGAATAAAATATGCCTCGGTCAAGAGAAATAACGAGCCGTGTCGTGAGAAAATTCGACGACGACCAGGCCGATGTCGCGTCGATGCTAAAATTCGACCAAGAGAGAAAAGAAGCGTTGTTTTCAAGCACGAGCTTTCCCATGATGTCGGTAGATCAGAGGAGCGGCGGAAATCGTGCTTCGAGCGCAGCTGACACGTTATCGATGCGTTGCAACCGACCGAATACAGCAACATCAGATTGCTGTAGCTAATTTCTCAAACCTCTTACGTGAGAATTTTTCTAGTTTTTTAACTAAAGAGATTCAGCCACCCTGAATTACACGAATACTTTCCTAACTGGTTGGAAACAGCTTTAAAGTAAGCAATTTAGCGAACTAATTGCGTCTGCATTTTGATCCAAGAATGTTAGCTGAATAGACTAGGTGAAAGGAGATTGGCGTAACTACGATATTATCGTACCAGGCTCTTTCGATCAGCAAAAACAGTTACAGATCGCGGAATATTTTTGGTTTTGTGCTAATGGTCAAGGTTATTTGAAATTCGTACGAGATCAACGCGGTCGTGTCACCGATAGTCCGGATAGTCGTTTAACGGTAAAGAAATTCATCGATAAAATTACGAAATTGTTCAAAGTCAGTTGAAAAAGTACGGAGGAGAAGTCGTATTATTGGTAATAAAGACCATCTAAAGGTCAGAGAAGGTCATCGAGGTCGAATTATTAGGTGTCAGGATTACACGAAGATCGGATAACATGTATAATAATTGCCTAGATTTACGACTTGATTCTAATCTGCTAACTAAATTGCAAAAAAAAAAGAGTTATGAAAAACGTTGTGCTTTGTACGAAGCCATTAAAACTACGTGTTCTCCTAGTAAGGAATTAAGAAAGGAAGTTTTTTGCTTTTCGACAGTCTTAAAAATATCAAACGTCATTTTCTTCTCAATGAAATCGATATACAAGTTGCGAAGAGCCCATCTTCCTACTTCCTTATCGTCATCTTTCAAACTCATTGAATATTGTCATCGGCTTATACCCACACTCTTAAACTGCCTCACATTCGCCGTAGACCATCATCAACATCCATCTCCGATGTTAGTCTCGCCATATAGTACATTCTGTCTCGGTAACAAGAAATATCGCAAACAGTGGAGACGAAGAAAGAATTTCTTCGTCTAGAAAGTCCACAATCATCAACTACACGGTTTTCCGTCACATTTCGCATCGTTATCGCGTCCTATTTCGCCGATACGAGCGTTAGAGATTGCGCTTTTACTCGGAAAACACAAGAATTTACACGTGTGTGCTTGGACACGAAGAGAATCGGTGCAACGAGCCTAATCACTCGTTACCAAGGAAAACCGCAGCTATCGACAATAGTCGAAGGCTGTTGCAAGGAAACTTTCGAACGCCACAAGCTGCAATTGCGTGTGCACGCGGCGAGTCATAGAAGTATTAAAAGACACACACCGTGTGTGAATAGTGATTACTACGAGGCTGCTCGCAGCTACGGCTGCAGGTTGATTATCTCACCTGTCCTGACTCTTTTACTCTCGCTCCTGCTATAATAGGTTCCTCGTCCCCATGCCAGTGGTCTACCGCTGCTGCACTCGGTATGCGGCGATTATATATATTTCTTGCTCCCCTATATCTTCTCCCTCTCCCCTCCCACATACCAATGTATTTCTTACTAGGCTACATTTTTCCCCTCCTTTCTCTTCGGTTGTTTCTTCTCTTGTCCTATAAACTGGAAATGCTCCTCCGTCAAACTGGTCTTGAATATTTCGGATCATAGACAATAACAGAATCGTCAAAGTTCTTTATAAATATCGGACGAAGCGGGTAAAGTTTCAACTTTCGAACGTTAGTTTCTCGCAGAAACGGTAATGCATTGGCGTATAACTTGCAGAAGAAACGGACAGTGAGCTGGTGAGTGAATTTGGACGTTCTATAATCAAATCACTCTTCTTATTATCAATTAACCCTTTCACAGTATGAGACGTGGTAACGTAACATAAATATCATATTTTAACATCATTCCACGTAACGAAATTGTTAGAACGTGTTGTTCGTAAAAAGTATATATTTTCTTGTAGCTAGTATCAAAAATTGAAATAATCTTAACGATAAAAGATCGATCGTCTTTTAGGTTCTCGAGTCGTCTGATCTTTTTGGAAAAGATCGTACCATATTGATCTAACCTTAAACAGAAACAGACATTGAGCGAGTAAGTGAATTAGGCGATTCTATGATCAGACCACCATCTATCCCGATTAAACATCGTCCAGCATCAAGGTCTAGAATAACGCAACAAACTTCCACGGTCTCGTCTCGTCTCACAACCACAATCCCATCCTCCATTAACACCAAAAGGAAATAGTCCTTGTTCCCCGAAGGAAGTCGCGTAATTAACAATTTCACCTAAGCGCATTGCCAAGGGATCACCCCGAAGCTTCTTATCTTCCCAATAGCTCATACTTCCAACCAACGACCTTATCTTCTGACCAGTTCATCCCAGGAAGACTCCTCTCTCGTGTTTCTACGTCGGGTAAAGAGAGACGACAACACGAAACCAATCTCGAGGGAGGTGAATCCAATCGCCGAAAGAAAAGACGGCGGTGCACAGAAAACTCCATTAGACGTTAGATCGTTCTTCTTGGTGCTTGGACCCTGGCTTGGTCGTCGTGTGTGCACAGGGCAGCTGTACACAGAGGCTCGGTGCATCGCGTTGTAAAGCGAGACGCGAGGCTGGCCTAGGGGCGGCGGAGGCCGGAGGCCGGAGGAGAGGACTTTGCGGCGGCGGCGGCGGCAACCGCGGTGCCAGCGAGCAGAAGAACAGTCGCTTTTTTGTCCAAGTCAATATATCAGCGCGGGGGCCATGTCTAACGGGTAATGCACTGGCCGATCCCTTCTGCACAACGAAAGGAAGCTGGTACGACCACCGTAGCTATTGCCGATCTCCGCTGCTGCCACGGAACGCTCCGGGCGCTCCAACGATTGTCGTTGTCAGAGAAGAAAACTACTTCATTTTCCACGTTGGGTCGCAAGTCGCGCGAGCTACCGGGAGGAGAATGGCCTTCGTCCGTAAGATATTTTCAGCGACCGGCTTTTTAGATAAACCGAAGGGACTGAAGTAAGCAGGGAAACGATATTTCTTCTTCTTTTTCTTCTTCTTCTTCTTCTTCTTCTTCTTCTTCTTCTTCTTCTTCGAGAAGAAATTGAAAGTACTTTCGATAAATGTGGGGAATAATTGGAAGACTTAAATTTAATTCTCCGAGCGAGGAACGTTTTTAGTAGCGGTAAGCAGAGAAGTAAAAGTGTGCACGATACCATGATCACGTTATATAAACTACAAAGCGAAGCTTGGGATAAGAAGCGAGAAAGACCGAGCGATGGTGAACTTGATGAACCATAGGAGTTTTCAAACTTTCTCCCACAATTATTCCAACGATCGTTCGATTCGTGCACATCGTACGATACGATTGCACCGCGATTTTTCAAACGCCTCCAGTCGATTATCCGATTTCTCTGTATTTAATTAGTTCGGATAATCAAAGTTTCACTGTAACTGCGTGTGTTCTTCGAGATGGGTCCCATCGATGAAGATACACCCTGTATATGCGCTTGTATCTTGGTCGCGTCACCATCGAACACTCGCTGTTCAATTAGCCTCGCATTCCGGCAGCGACAGATGTTGCTACCACCCGCGGCGCGGCACCGTGAATTTGATCGAAGGAATATGGATACGGTCGTGGTATCAGTGGTCGCGGTTTCACGCGGCGCGAGTCGACGAACGGTAAGAGACGCGGGACTCCGCGTGAAATATCAAATTCAGAAAAACAATTAATTACAAAATTGCATAACGAGTGGCCATTCGAGGCGAGCATGTGCACACGCTTGCGATCGCCGCGCGCGATATGCATAATGCATGACAATTTCACCGCGGTCAAAGGTTTTTTTCATTTAAACGACCGGCCTGATCATTAAGCGCGACCGTTCTACGCGGACGAGCTGCTGCTATCGATCAGAGGCTAGACGCCAGTCGGTCTACGCTCTGTCCGCCTCCGGAGCTGACGTCAAGTTGATTAACATCTTGCGACCGATCGCGCCACGAATTATTGTCACTATACGCTTCCGGGATACCCGTTTCTTTTCGCCACGACGCCCACCTCGTCGAGAGATCGACACGCTGTCGATCAGCGATCGTAATCGAACCGTAGATCCTGCTGGCTAAGGTATAATTACGGCGCGGTGTTTGCGTGGCGATTCAACGTAGTTGTTTCAGAGATTGTGTTTGTGGTGTTAATAGCAGACAATTTTTAATGATTGCGATAGCGAGAATATTAATTAAGTAGATGATTAAGCTATTAAGTCGTGGTAAACGCGATGATATCGAGAAACGCAGTGTTTTGTCAAAAACGGAATAAACGCGTCGATGTAACAGTATGTAACAGTATGTAACAGTACACATGTAACAGTCGCTGTATAAATCAGAAAATCGTACAAGTAATTTTCATTATTATTAAAAAGGGAATAGTTTTTTTTACGACATACTCGGAATGTCCAAACTTCATAAAATTGTATAATTTAAACGGAGGAAGAAATAACTCTTGAGAATACTTTTATACCGAGGATCAAAAAGTTTACAGAACGGTAAAATAGAATCCTAGAAAATAATGGATTTCGCGTGTAATTAATCAAATAAATCAATAACGAGATAAAGTGCGAATTGGTTTCGTATTCAAGAAAAATCATTATTTTCCAACCGACTCGATAATAGCGAAGGGAGATTGATTTTCTCCGTCCGCCTTCCCATATCCCGACCGGAATCAATTTATCCGAATCAGAAAAGTCGATCACAGTAGCTACGTCAATTAATCGCGCGCTACATCGTGGCGCAAAATCGTTTGACCGTAGGGTTAAATCTCCGACGGCGACCTTTCGCTACGATCACCAAGGAAGCCCCGGTCATCTTTCACCTATAAGACACGGTTCGCGCGAGCGCAATGTTCATCTTTCTTCCCCTTTTCCTACTTCGGTACTCGTCTTTCCCCCTTGATTTACGATCGCCGACCAATGGCCAAGGCGAAAGTCACCGCGAAAAATACGCTCCCGAGGTGCGTAACCGTGCCGGTGGCGTCCACCGCTTGCGATTTTCTTATCTCTAGCGAACGAACCGCGAAGCGAGTACCGCGGCGATCTTCTTCTTACCGCGGCAACGTAAGTAGCCGCGGCGTGCCGTAGGCCTTGCCGCCTCAAAATTACCGGCACGCCGCTATGAAAATGATAATTTACTGTGACGGGCCTCGGGCCTGTGTATCTGGTTCACGCGAGAACTTCGCTACTGTCTTTTCATGCTCGTGCCACGAGCTACAGGCTGTTCCATAGATTAGTAGACGAGGATGATAGTTATTTCTTGCGAACGAGACCTCTAAGATGCTGAGCTGGCTTCCTCCGAAGCTTGAGAAATGAATGTAAAAAGCGGATGATGTGGTGAAAAGTTTTGGTGGAAAGTTTCTTATATGAAATTTTATGACACGACGTTTCTTACGAATATTAGAAATGTTTGAAATTAAGGTAAAAGCTATACAAAATTTGCAAGTTATTTGGAAGAACGTTGTTATAGCTTCTACAAGATCCTGCGTATCCTCGATAAGGTTATCGAGAGAGGAATGAAGCGTGAATTTCGCGTAAAGGACACGAGCGACATTGAAAAGTGTAAAAAAGATTCGCGAGTTGTTTCTATCGGCCACCAGAGTTTTCACGCTGATAAGTGTTTCAAAGAGAAAGAGCAGGAAGGCGAAACGAAACGAACGCAAGATAATCCGTCAAACGTACGCACATTTGCATTCACGATTTCCCATCGACGATATCCAAGCAAACGCTAATTAATAACAAACATTTATCCACGAGCGTGCCGATTACTCTGGCCGATAAGCCAGCGAGCCGGTTCCCACACAGAGAGCGTTCGTTAGAGAGCCGACCGTCTCAGAAACGTAATCATTACCGTTGTTATTATCGTTATCGTCATTATTATACCATGAATAACTAAAACGTGCGGGCGAATCGGCAAAGTCATTCTCGCCCTCATCTGGCCGGAGCGGAAGAGAGGAGGCAACGGCGGACAAGGAACCGTGGAGACTTACGGCTACGGCTCGAAGAAGGACGAAGAAGAAGCAGGGGCCTCTGTGAGGCCTTCGCGCCTACGTTTTCACTCGTCCCGTCTCCCTCTAACATCTTACGTTCGTTCCTTCTATGCGGTCTCTATATACGCGGGCGCACACAGAGCCCGAGTATTCGCCAATTAAGCTCTATTGAAGCGGTCAGGCACCGCAAGGTGGCCTCACGCCGGAGACCTGGCCGTTAAATCCAGATTAAGAGCGGCGCATGACACGTTGAATCCGTGGCTCGTCGATCCAGAAACATTTAATTTAGACGTTACCGCCTGTTGCCAGGAGGAGATATCTCTTTATTCACGGTACGTACAGGCCGCGCTCGAGCCGTGGCCAAGCCCAGGGGCGGATTAAAACGTCCTCTCTTATACGCCGGGAATTTATTATGAGCGATTCTTTTTTCCATCCCCACCGTACCAAGATCTTTCGCTCTTCGAAGGCGATCTATGAGATCCAACCTTTCCGTTGCCTCGTGTTATTTCACGGAAACCAAGATTACGTTATATCGATGCGTCGGCTACGAGTACAGCTCCGAGATTTTATCGCTAGTTTGCCAGGCTATCATTCCACGTTAGTCATCGAGGCTACCAGAAAGATTATGCGCTGGCTGTCGCTATGGATCTTTCTACGTTTCACGATCATTCCAATCTTATAGCAATTCTAACCACACACACAGAGAGAGAGAGAGAGAGAGAGAGAGAGAGAGTTTATGCTCTTAGAAATAAGCTTCACGCGACTGAGAGCATAGACGAACGCGGCTGGATCGATACAAAGAAGGCCGAGACCGAGGCAAAGGGCGAAGAAAGTGGTTCGCGGTCGTTAGAAGATTACGATCCTCGACCGAGTAAAGGAGAACCTCTCCGAGACTCCTCCACCCACTTGTCCCTTTCGATGTGTTTATTCAATGATAACAAATTACCGAACGAATCTGTGCAGTCATACTCTATAATTGCGACTACCGTGGTGGCTGCACGGCTGTCCGGTTCGCTCGTCGATGAATCGTTCCGGGAGGTTAGGATCCGCGAGAAAGTCGAAGGTGAAAAAGCTCCGGCAATAACAGGGGCTACGGCATAGAACGACGCGTGTAAGAGAGTCAAAGGAACGCTAAAGAGTATGTCTCGCGCTCGAAAGTATTCATCCTATTTCTATCGCGGCGATGATTATATTGCCACCGCGTCCTTTTTTTTGTTTTTTACCATCGGCGCGATGTGTCGTGTCGGCATCCTAACGTGGAATTATTCTGCGTCGAAGGCCGTTAACCTTTAACAGTAAAAAGAACCTCCACGCGGTGTGAAATATCGCGTGGACGCATAGACTCGATACGATTAACATCTTCGACGTAATTGGCGAACGCCAACGAGCGCGACAACGCGATAAGTACAAAAGGATTTTTACGAGATCATATGCGCGCTAAGGGTACAGACCGATACATTTAACTTATACTAGAAATTTTCTCTTCTTTTCGTATTTAGAATACTAGAGAAATAATAAAACCAACGATGTAATTTAATCGCTCACTGTTTCGTCACGCGAGACTTCTTTTTAGAAAGTTGCTCGATCGAGCCTGCCGTAATATACCTAAAAATAGATATGTATAAAGCGCGTGTTCGATCGACGATTTACGCGTATCAAAAACACGCGGAAAAATTGTAATTATAATGTTCGAGAATAAATCGCTACCGTTCCGCGAGTACTTTGTTCTTGAAGATAGAGCTTTGAACGAAACCTTGAACGTTCCGATACTATATAAAGCAAGAATGCTTTCATGTCATCGGTATCCCTGGGCCGAGATGCTGTCAAACGTCAATCAAAAGAGCACGGAGCCACGAAGTTACCATAAAGTATGAGCGCGTAGGAGGTGACGCTAGAAAAATCGATAGAGAGGCGCGAAAGTGTAACGCTGACGGCGGCGCGTACGTTCACGTTCCAGACTGGGACGCAGACTGGCGGCTCCTCGAGCCGGCAAACTCTCACGGCCTCTGAACTCGTACTCGTCATAACTGCAAATGGAATGAATACCTGCCTAGCCGCCTATAGTGGTAGCCACGAGTGGCCATTGCCGGTGGATGGTTACTGGCATTTACGGCACTAACCCACTGAATGCAAGCTCTAAGATTGACTCGAGATATTAAGCGCGCCGTGTGTACGAGCGCACCAACACATCATAAACGGACACACGAAGAACACACAGACGTACGTAGGGATATACGTAAAGAGAAATACAAAGAACACAGGCGTACACAGAGGGATGTACGTAAAGAGAGATGCGAGGTGAGGATATACCTGTCTGGCCGCGTACGACGGTAGGTGGAAACGCAGTCCCCGAAGCAACGAATTACCGGATGACCCGTCGACGACGAAGACAACGAAGCCGACGGGGACAATGATCGCGCGCCTACGTGCGCGCGTCTACGTGTACGCGGCCACGAAGATCAGGGAAGCAAGGTGCGAAGGTGGCATCGACTCGAGCACCTGCTACCGTCATTATCATCAAGCCAAGCCAGTTCAGAAAACACGGGGAGCAAGGAGACGAGATTCGAGTCTAATTCCTGCCGTAGGCTGTGCAATCCGCTCTCGTTGCTGCTTGCGTCCACAGGACCGCGAGCATGCAGGGCCCCGGCCTTTAACCGATTTACCGTGCCACTCTGCTTGCCACGACCATTACCGTGGCGTGACCGCGACTAGTCGCCCCGCGGCCCAAGGATTTGTCCAGAGACTTCCGGTAGCCTCCTGCGCGATCGCAACGATGAAGCAGTTATTTCACAGAATTGACGAAGAAAAAGCGTGTCTATAACGAGGTAAGATTCGTCCATATTTTTGTGACAAATCCAAATTTTTATTGCGCGTAACGGAAAGATTCTCGAGAAGAACGTACATTTGGATTATTGCTGATAGAACCGATTCAATATTCGAAATAGAGGAACGGATATCCATACAGAGACAAGATTCGTTCTAACTTTTATGGCAAATGAGATTTGTTCAATTCGCCGCTTCTAATAGGTTTAACGCGATCGGAAAGATAAACATACTACGTACTTTACTGTTAACTATTACCATTTAAAGAGATTTTTTCCAGCATTGCATGGTACAGACATTTAAAAATACTTTTGTGAACTCGATCGACTTTAAAGATATTTAATATTACGCCCGAGTCTTACGTGCGTATAGATAAAGATTAGGGGAAAATTATAAACTTAACGTGCCACTTTGGAAAGTCGAATCTCTATGGGTTCCCGGTTTACGAGGAGCATAATTCTGCTCGGTGAAGGAACGCGGCTTCGTTTAGGATCTCTCGGTCCTTTCGGATGGCCGATGAAATTCGAAGTTGTAGATACGAGAACGGAAGTAAATCAAACGGGGCCCACGTTGATTCGTTTGCATCGATAACGATCCACGTAGGGAGCATAAACTCTTAGCCATGGAAAGTCGAGCCTCTAGGTTTCCCAGTTTATGAGAAATATATATTTCCACAGAGCAAACAACGTGCTGCGGGGAAGAATGAACGGCCGAGAGAAAGGTATGGCTCGATGCAATCGTATATTAGGCGTCCCGCGGTGGTTCGACGATGCGAGGAAACGAGACCTCACCACGGGCAGAGCATTATCGCGCGAGCAACGCGAGAATCGCGAGAATTCGAGCGGAGAGAGAATTACGAGGCGCGGACGGCTAAGAGAAATCCTTGGTGTACAGCGTGAACGTTTCTTTCGAGCAAGAAAACGGCGCAAGATCGATCGATCGATCGATGTATCAGAGACTCGATCGGATTCAAATTATTCCACAAACTCGCCTCAGGCATCCGATGGATCGATTTCGATCCATTGATTGTGGATCTTTAGCAAGAGTATCGATGACTCTATTAGGAAATCAGATAGGTAATTTATATGCTCTGTTAATTGTCTCGACATTTGATCTAATTTTAATCGTGAAAAAGTAGCGTGAAAATTAAACGAAAGTAGTAAATTCCAGATTTATAAAGACACGTTGTCGCGTGAATTGTTTCTTAAGAAGTAGCAACGAAATTGTAGTAATTGTAGCTTCGACTGTCCGAGGAATATATTTGATGTGATTGCGCTTCAAAGTGAAAAATATAAGAAAGATTTGCCGTATCATCGAAGATACTTAAATTTGAAGTTATGAAATGTGACCAAATATTGTAATAGGGAAATTCATATTTTGGGGGTGTCCTCGAAAATTGCTCAAGAAATCCCCACTGTATTTCAGCGAAGCTTCGAGCCTCCATAGAGAGATGGCACTGGCTGCACTGCTCGCGAGAACTCAAAGACCCTTAGCTCCATCCCCTCGTGGGTGCCAGTTGCTACCAGAAATAAAGATTCTTCGACTAACCTAGTGCCTTTAAATACTCTCAAAATCAAACAGAGATCCCAATTACGCTCGTAAGTTCGTTTCCTATGTCAAATTTAAACCACACGCACACGATATATTATCTGCAATCGTTTATTTGAATAGACAATTCTTATCAACCACCGGTATTATTGTAAGCCAAAATTGTTTTAGAAAATAAGGAACGAACGTGATTAGCAATATCATCGTGGAAGTGAAAAATCGAAACGCCAGTGCCAATTTATCGATAACCCAATTCTTCGACTCCAACGTGGCAGTATTTTAACGAAATCTTCGAAAGCTAGTAAAAGTAAGTGACCACCTATGTGAAACAGCTGGCATACGCGGATCAGCTATCGGCTCGTAAAATAGGGAAGAAGCTCGCGTGCATAAAGAACACGGAAGGAAGAGATAGAGGCGAGCGCGAGAGCGAAGGTGAAAGATAACCGTCGGGAGTGCGTGGACCCGTAGGAACGTACCACCCAGCGAAAAATTAATAAATCCTGCTCTTAAACAAACAAACTCCACCCACCCGCGGATCGGATAAGGGGCCGGCTATTGATTTATTAATTTAGAGCTGCCCATTCTAAGACCACGGCCCGGGAACAGACCGAGGGAATATACTCGCTCGCGCGCCTGCGCTCTCGTGCTCCTTCGTAGCGCTTCAGGACCCGAAGTTAAGGGATCCGCTATCCGACGTGGTATCGGTAATTATAGCCCTGAACGCGGGCGCGCGTCGGTTACGTTCATTACTGAATTATCGGCTCTGCTCGGCAAACAATGTACCCCTTTCAACCCTGCCTTCCCCTTCAGCCTTCGTCCTACACCCCCTTCTATCTATTCCTTCTCCTCGTCTAACCTGAACCCAACAGATCCCGAGTGTCTGTTCCTCTCCTTCGTCCCCCCCCCCCTTCATCCTCGCTCGACCTCTTCCAATATCTCCTCTCCTTGCTCTCGAAGAGAGAGAGAGAGAGAGAGAGAGAGAGAGAGAGAGAGAGACCGGGTGCTATCTGATGGGCCACAGGCTGAACTACGACCGGGCCCTTTTTCTCTTTAGCCCTTTCTTCCTTCTTCTTTCTGTCTGTTCTTTCGACCGAGCTTTCAGCGCTCCACGTCGCCGGTTATCTCGCCAAATTCCGTGACTCTTCTCTCTTCGTCGCAAATAGTTTACAAAATTATTCGGCGATCGAGCACGACGATCTTGGCGTGCTTTAGGATCGTCGCAAAGTATGAAAATGATGTTTTATATGATGAAAAAATGATCAATCACGTTGGAATAGCACGATGAAGACGTTCTGTTTTCAGACTAATCCGGAAATTCTGGATAGCAATACGCCTGTGGTAGAGTAGAAATGAATCTCGAGAGTGTCCGTGAGACGAAATGATTAATGGCATTATCCTTCGCCGCGGATTTCGCGTAACACGAGATCAACAAAATGAGACGATGCGAGAACGTGATTCCATTATGCAGCTTCCCGTGGATGGCTTGCCAGCATTTCTGTCCCGCTTCCGATACGCTGAAATTTAATAAATTCGACGTTTCTCGAAACCTCGTTACGGATACGAATTTTACATTCGCCACGGTGTTATTAAGTGTGAATCGACCTTAATACCTAGGTGCACCGTATGACTATACGAGAAGACGTGAACCCGAGGATGCGGCATGCACCTTTGCTTCGTCATCCATGATGAGGAACGCAAGAACGCGCATTACCCACGGATCGCCGCGGCTTTTCTGGTCCACCGTGCGACCACTTCGACCACCACCATTGACCGCTGCCTACGTCCTCCATAGCGAAACATTGGCCGTTTATTCTGCGGCCGACTTCCTTACTTGCCGCTCCGACGTCATTCTTTTTGTCAACGACTTGCACTTTCGTATCAAATTTATATTGATACGAGGGTTTGATATCGTCCGAATTAATTCATGAAAAAATGCGTACAGGACAGGATGCTATTTCCACGAAATCGACATACTTCGCTAACGCGTATATTTGGAAGATTCTTTTTGAACAAAGAAACCGTTCAATTTATCTTTCTTCTAGAAAATTGTACGAAATAGAGAGTGAAATAAATTATTATACAAGGGCAAGTAGCTTGACCTACTTACGATGAATCGAATCAGAACGCGTAGATACGTATGATAATTCTTGCTCGGAACAACATGGAGAACATACAGGGTATAAGTTTGTAAATCTTATTCCATATACAATATATCGATTCCAAGAGAAAACAGAGAAAAAACGAACTGTACATGAAAACTAAAAGTACGAGTTCTTGTGCTACGAACCTACCTACCATGGGGCTAAAAAAAAAGAAAAAAATGAATCCAATAACGAAACACGCTCTTTTCAACGCCAACATCCACCCATCCGATTGAATCTTTATCTTCTCCAAGCATCGAGCCCCATGAATTGTAAATCGAACCTATCATCGTTCTTCCGAATGTAAATCCGGCCGAGTCGATAAGTGCTCGGAGTCGTGAGAGGTAAGCAGGTGTCGATGATTCACGAGAAGTTCGCTGCGAGGCTTTAGGGTTGCGATTTTCTGGCTACTTCGAGCCAACGCCTTCTAGAACAACTTTTGCTCGTAGGTCACGGTAGAGAAGAATTTCTACGAAACCGTAGTGGACGTGGACCGAAACGTTTCCGCTGACACGAGGTTTATGGTTCCAGACCAAGGTTTGTGGTCTCGGAAAGGTAGCGACCGAAAAAGAGAAAGTTACACACGCAAAGGGGGAAGTTCGTGGCAAAATGTAGCAGTCTACGAACGCAACGCTAGGTATAAATATGCAGCTCGGCCGCTTCCAAGTTGCGTCGGTGGATAATTTATGCCGCGGTGGTTTCGCGCCGCCCAGCTCGCCCTAAAAATTATTTATTTGATTGAACACCGCTTCGGGGAAGGCTATTCTCGGCTAACCCGAATGATCGTCCGCGAGAGAAAGAGCTCGCACGGTTTCGTGACGCAGAAGGGGATGCATAGGTGACGCTTAGGTGTCCGACGTAAGCTTTGTTGCATACATTAGTCGTTCGAATGGTAAATTACGTGTGAAATTTGAGAAATGATGATTGCCAATTCTTTTAAGCCAGCGCGATGCTTAAACCTACCCGTAATAACAATCTATGCCGGAGAATGGTTAGAGTGTAACGCAAACTCGAATTAAAATTCGGAGGTAATATTCAGTTACACGATCCATCCTCCAATCCCATCAATTAACACGGAGAGACAGCGAACCAGCGTTACGGAGACACAAAGTCGGACCGTCTCTCGGTATCTTCAGCATCGCTACGATGCACCGACACGATGCATTGTAACGAACGATACTAATCTGGTATAATTAGGTACACCTGCGAGGCTGTTGCAAACAATGTCGAAAGTGCGAGCTTCACGCATGAATCACACGATTCCGACCGATGCCTTCGAGGTCGAGTTACGTTAATCACGAGCCAGAGATCGATGCAGATGCGCGCGTGCGTGATATACCTGCTATCATTGCCTAGCCAGTGCCGGGCAAAACGAAAATAAACGAAAGGAAAAACAAAAAGAAAGGAAGAAAACCTGATTGCGAACCGGTCAACCTATAACTTTCTACCTTACGACCCATTAGCTTCCCACACTCGAGTCATACGCGTCCCGCTCGAACAATGCCAAGCATTGTCTCGCCGCGACTATAATTCGTAATTAGCCTTCTGATTAATTATCGATTTATCGGCCAATTATTATAATTATCTTGGGACTTCGCCCCGCGGATCTCGTGCACTAGAGTATCCCGGTTTTATCTGATAGCCTGAAAGGTCTCTTCCCCTTTCGTTCTACAACCAAGACGAAGCTTATATAACCTTCCACGCGAGAGCTTCTTTCGCGGATAAACGTTACTTACATACTAGGTCCGCTTGACCCCAGCGAGGGTCCGAGCAAACGAGAGCCTTCACCGCGCTATCTATATCGTGATTTTACGACGCACCAGGAAACCCTGGTAAATTGGCACAATTACCCTCTCGCGTGGACCTACTCGATATCTTACTCGGAGAGACGCGCGTGCACGCGAATCCAGCTCGCGCGGTTCCACACGTGGCTTGGTTCGCGACTAACGCATCGGGTTACAAGGGAAATAATTCATCGAGCTAATATACCGAGATAAATTACGTAGGATGATAATCGATGTCTACGCCTGTGTCGTCCGAAGTAATAAATGCACCGCTCAAAGATCTACGATCCTCGGTGGTTTATCGAACTAAGCGTACGTAGCCGGAGAGACGAGTTTCTTATCCTCTTCGTTTCCTATGTCGATCTCTCTCTAGCCCCGCGAAATCTCGTCGATTCGCGGAACCTTCGTCGTAGATCGAACCGAGTCAAAAATCATCGACTCGCGAGGCGAACGTTTAACGGCGCCGTCCTTTTCTCGGTATTCCGCGAGTTTCGAGCGCATCGAGACCGAGGACGGCTGGATGCGAGCTGAACGGTCGAGCGGAGGAGTGGTCGATCTCAGATACGAGGGTCGACCTAACTTTATTGTATTTAATTAATTACTCCGTCCGATACCCGATCCTGCAATTTGTACCTTCCCATACCTCCTCGCGTCCCTGCGCCGTACCTCTTCGGTCTTCGTCGCCGCCTCCGCTAAGAACGCGACCTCCGCAATCACTTTTTCCTCGTTCGATAATCGGGAATAGTCGACGTCACACTAGCAGGATATGTGTCAACGCAAGTATATCTTACTTTACGAACAAACTGAAACTTTGTTAAATAGGAGAAGCGAGTTTCTTGCGAATAGAACGATTCTTTGATTTCTTTCAATTTTTTTTAAATATCTCTTTAGATAGTGATATCAATTTAATGTCTTTGGAGATTTTTCAATTTAAACTCTTACCTCTGTATCGACTGAGTCTCCCAAAATACGAGAAAGATCGAATTCTTGAAGCAATCTTAAAATACGCGTCTACGAGGATGAATCGTCAATAAAACAGACAACGGGGTCGAGAACTATCTTACGAGCCGTCAGGATGACATCGTAAATTACACGAAACTCGGTGTCCACGGTATAAGGAATAAACAGCGTACATCGGCGAGTCGCGTAGCATAAATCAGAGTTAGAGAGAGCTGATCCTACGCGTACCGAGTTGCCAAGGATGATCCGTACGCGTGTAAGGTGGTGTCACAACATCGGTAATGCCACTATAATGCTAATTTACTGTTTATACCGAACGAAACCACCCTTTTCATTTTCACATACCTCCCTTGTGTCGCGTCGATCGTCGTTCTGGTATTAACGCTGGCTCCTCCTAAAGAAGCTTCGCCTTGACCCTAAGCTCGACGAGATTCAGGCAGAAATATAGGTATGGATAGCGAGCGAACAACGTTCAAGAAGGCTAAGCTGTAACCCCGTCTTGTAAATGTCCTCATTTTTCCTGATTTTGGAGCACGAGAATCTTCTTAACCGCGAGTTTTAATTTGTGAACGAGAACCTATCATTTTTCCTACGTATACGTGCGTGTACATGGCAACCGGATACGTATAGAGAAGCTACCCCGAGAGATATTGTACGGTTGATGTATTATATTATTGCATGGTAAGATCAGGGTTGTGTTTCGTAACAAGATGAAGTACCGCAGGCATGGAAAGTAATAGGGTAGAATTTATGTTCGCACATTACCGACGATGCGTTGCACGTGTAACCTACTTCCAACACACGCGTAGCTTTTGTTGCCCCCCGGTGGATTTAGTTTCCCCAGTCGCTTTTGACTTATTTGCTTTTAATTTGGCATTCGAACGATCGTAAACGAAATATTACAGAACTTGGTTATAGAGGATTGAATAATTCTTGTGTTATATAGGTACATCGTTAACACGCTGACTGCCGTGAGGGACATCGATTACTATATATGTATGCAGTTTGCGTGATGACGTTAAAACTAATTGAATTATTCAAGTGAAATAAGCAACTGTTATTCATCAAACTTCCAATGCTTTTTATCATACGGTAATAATATAAATTTGCCAAAAAATGTTTAAGCAATTTTATCGTTTAACGAAATAGTTATCATAAAAATAACAATAATAATAATAATCTTCTTTCTCTCTCGTATCGTAATCAATAAAATATACATAATATATATAACAACTTTCATCCTTTTACGACATCGTTACATTTTTTTGCACTTCTAACACTAAGTACAAAAGATAAGATCTTTTATACGAATATATATTAATAATTTCGGTAATAAATTTTAAAACATTTAGAATGTGACAAATTCGTACAGCAGTCAACGTGTTAAGGCCAATTCCAAAAAAAGTATAACCAATAAAAACAATAATGCAGACGATTAAGATTGAAATATACGACTTACCTCGTACTCGGATATACGTATCTCGACCATTGTGAATCTGGAACTCAGCACACCGCCCACCACGTTCTCCGACTATTGGCTCAAATTTAGAGTTCTTCATCCTTTCAGAGATTCCTTCGTCGGTGTTCCATTCTTCGGTAGGCGCAGCACCCTCAAGTGGCTCCAGGAGTGGAGGTCGAACGAGAGTTTCCAGCGCGGTTCAACACGCGGATAAACATTCATCCATCCCAAGGTAGGTCGGCTAAAAAGGCGTTACACTATTGAACCACCAACGAGTGCACTTGTAACGCGACGTTTGCAAGTCACTTCGTGACCGAGTCGTGAGAAAAACAAATATGGTCGCCGCGACCGATGTTCGCGATTAAAAAATCCGTTTTATCCATTGTTTCTTACACGATCGCAATTATCGTTAGGTATCTTATTCACTTACAAGTTCACAAGGTGAGGCGATATCAAGCTATTGTTACACTGGATACACGTTTTGACGAACCGTTGTGCATGGGTGTGAATGATGTGTACATGTATTCGTAAGAACAATCAAATATTAATATACAGTATCGCGAAAGTATTCAAACACTTGCAGAGATCTTTTACGGATATATTACATTCATGTGTTACACGAAAGAAGAATATGCGTGAACGAAACGAAATTGTATTTTTATATTGAGTGAAAAGTGATAGGTTAGGTAGGTTAGCTTCTATCAAATTAGAAGTAGAATCGTTTAAAGGATTTGCAATTATAATATACGAATTTTGTCAAAATATACCAAACAAACAAGAAATCCCTCCTGCATATCCAGATTAGTTTCAAATTTGACCAAACAACCATGATATTCGTGTCTCATTACGGTGAGAATGAAAATTCAAAACGTTTTTCGTAACACAAAAGTTCTCTATAGTAAGTGTTCAAGTACCTATGTAAGCCAATGTATACTCTTATGAGAATAGCTACTTACATCGCATGCATTTCGTTGTTTAGACTTCTTATTCATTAACATTGTCAGTCGTCAGAACACGTGTTCACTGTAACCATAACTTTGATATTAATATCACGTCACACACGATGCGAAAAAACCCGAATAATACAATAAAATGACACGTTAATATTCGCGTAATGTTCGGTCAACGGTACGACATATTACACTGAATATACCATTATCCGAAACTGCGCAGTAGTTTAAATTTATAGATCGTTGTGCGCATAGGCATACATAGCGAACGAAATCACGCGGGATTCATTGTTGTGTTGACAGTTTCGGTGCTCGTGCGTGTTAAACTATTTGCTCGGTTCAAATATAAGATATTTTACGACGTATATTCAAATATGTGCGTAATTCGTACGACGATATCGAATACCAGATCGAATAAGCGGTTGCGATCATTTTCAATGAACTACGAAAGAAATATAATTGTTCATAATTACGTACGTGACTGTGAATGGTGTTTCGTCGCAAAGGAAAGCACTACAACAAACGAACTAAGCGTTTGGACGAAACGCAGTAAAACTGGAGTAATTATGCCGTGACTCGATCGATTTTTGTATCCTGAGGAATATGCCGAAGGTAAGATATGTTGTTTATAACGAAAGACACGTTAAATTAATGTACATTTCTTAACGATATACAAATACTTTACCGCATGATTTCCTTCCTTTTGTAATCACTCTCTTTTTACCTTACATTGCAATATGATGTTACGCATTTCTGAAATATCACATGATAAAAACTATGGTTACAGTGGATAAGTGTTTTGATAAACACGTTAAGGAAATCAAATATGTACGTACGTATATAAATATTTGTAAGAATGTATGCATTTCGATATAAGATGTTCAATTCGTAAAAACACTCGCACGTTGTAATCATAGCCTAAATTTTTATTTATCACGACCGTGACGTTGCTTGTTTTGCGGCGCCACATGCGTGCCGGCAAACAATATGGCGCGTTATTTTAAATTGAATCCGCTGCTATTAAATTGAGCAACTACGTAATTATGTAACTCTTTCGAGTTCCTTCTACCGAAAACGATACTTGATACATGATTCTCTAGAAATCACGTTACTCTAACCTATACTAATACGATTTTTCTATAAAACAACTGAAACACTCCAAACTAATGCTACAGCATTTATATAGTTTTCAATTTATGAAATTACAATCTATTTAAAAAATGAAACCTGTCGCTATCTCATTCGTATCAAAACCGAACATAAACTAATTTAAATTCCATCCAACGCAAATACCACCTCGATATCTCATAAATTGCTCGGTCGAAAAAAGATAGCTCCATCCTGCACCACATTATGCGAAACGAGGTTCGATGATCGTCGAAGCGCAATATCGATTCAGTCAATTATAGGAAGATCCTTTAATTACCGCGAGTTCGATCCACAATATCAAATTGTGAAACTGACTTCTCGTTAATCCGGGCTCGAGATACACGGAATGATTGGCCGTCTCCTCTTTCTGCTGGCGCAACGAACGAGAAGGACGCAGCGCGAAAGCAGAATAAAACGAGAGACGGAGGGGAAAGGACGGGAGAAAAGCGTGGAACCTGGCTCCGGGATATTAACATTATAAATCGTGCAGGCCGGCGACACGCCCGGGGCGGAGTCGATCGTATCGACTCGATGCCCTCCTCCGGGCTCGATATCGATTACACTCCCGTGATTGGCAGGATTCGTAACACGCCAGGGGGATCTCGTGGCGCGACCGATCGATCGTCGATCACGCGTATCCTCCGATAAACGCTCGGATCGCGCGCTTCTATCCCGTTTGACGGACGTGAAATCGCGGAATTCCGTGCGACCAATGCGCACGCGAGAGGAGCTTGAATCAGCAGGAATCACGGACGGATATCGACGTCGATATTGTCCACGTATAGGAAATGAACTTGGTGGAACTCGCCACCGCTTCGAGACATTATATTCGACTGGTGTTCAATCGCGGTTAGAACGAGTTACTTGTATATTCTTTGATATTTGTTTTGGTACATATACTTCGATAGATCGTTGTAAATGTGTACCAATTAGTTCAGTTAGTTTTAACTGAGAAAATGTTGTAGATTTTAATAACTTCTTTTAATACCTTTATACTTTAGCTTTTAATTTTCTTTTGACGTAAAATTACTAAATTACTAAATTAGACTTTCGTATAGCGATTATGTTCGAATTTACTATCTAATTGACAAATAAATGTTAAAGATTTTTATTTTTAAATAACTTATATACATGTTCCACTAAAAAATAAAGCGATACAATGTCAAAACTTTCACCAGCGCGCAATTTGTAAACTTTACCAATGATTCGATAAGACATCGTAACGCAACTGCACAGGGAACGAGCACAGTTTCGAAATTCGAGTCAAAGGGGCTATAGTATATAGTACAAGTACCGGCGGAGTCTTTTATTCGCCTCACGGGCAGTGAATCTTGCATTGACGGCGACAACAACGGCGTATGTTGACCAAATTGAAGTATTCAAAGGAGTGGGAACGCTGCACTCCGGCGGGCTGTCGATGTACAGTAAACGATCATATTATGGGACGCGGCGCGATCAACGTCAAGGAAATTTATTGGGAAGTCGCGAAAAAAAGTCTTATCGGCACCGAGCTGGCTCCGCCGCCTTTCACCATATTTATTGACACTAAAGGTGAAAACTCGTCACCCCGTTGACGACAGCCGTTGTTGTGCGTCCACGATGGAACCCGTTCGAAGCGGCACGAAAGGGATTCGCCTGGACGAGTCGAGCGAAATTGTTCGTCCCGCACCTCCCAACGGGATTCATCCGCGGTCTCGAGCCAGGCGTCAATAATCTTGACGTTAACTGTCGAAATGTCATTGATGCCACGCGGAATTCTCGTCGTTCCTCGTTCATAGGGCGATTTTACGGCCGCTTGAAAGCATCGAGCACCGTTCCTCATCTTAGTCCGCTTGTATCGCGGCTATGCGTGTCTTTGTCGCCGTTGAATTCGAATTTTGCAACAATATTATGATTAGAATCTAAGAAAAAAGACTTGAGCGACGGATACGACTTTGGCGGAGGATAATTGCGATAAACAGGTACGATACAAGTGGGATAGCGTTATCACGGTCGTTTTAGCTTCGATATTTTTCAACAATTCAACGTCGAAGTCTTGACTTTGGTCGATGCAATTCTTTGGAAGGACGTACGAATTTGTTGGTACACGTTGGTACAAGCGCGAGCGTTAGCTGTTTTCAAGATCGATTTTACGATGCACGGAAACCGGGCGTGAAAAAATCTTGCGAGTTTCGTATTCCCTTTGCTCGTCCTTCTTCGCGTTAACTGCTGTGGCACGCCAGAGTACGGACCAACTTTGCGGTCGTGATCGTTCAGTTCTTCCGAACAATGGGCAGCCAGTGTTCACGGGACTGTGTCAAAGTGCCCTTTTATTGGGCCGTATTTTACCTCTTCGTATTCGAGAACGCACGCGTAACGACGCCAGACGATTCACGACGGACGCTGTCGATCGCAACGATCGATGTGCTCGTGTCTGCCTCTTGGATCTTACTTTTTTTTTTTTTTTTTTTTTTATTACACCGATGAAAATTATCCTAAGAATCCGTTCCCATGAGAAGCTTCGTTCTTTGATTTGTCTTCGTAATTGAAAAATTTCAATTAAAATCTCATTTGTCTTTACCGTTTGCGCGAACAAATTAATCCTCGACTTCAAATGCGCGCATCTATAGCTGAGCCTCTATTATATTTGAACCGTGATTGAGCGTGATTTCAGTCGCACGAATACGTGTTTTTACAACGAATATGCGCAACCATATGTTTCGCGGAGAAAATTGGGATTCCCAGGCGAAAAGGTCTCTCGATTGACAGAACCCTCGGGACGAAGAATTCCGCGGGAAGAAGTCGACCGCACGAGAACGAAGCGTATGAGAACGCGAGTGTGGGCACGTCGCGTCGCGTCATAACTCCCCGGGCATTGTAAATCACGGTGGACGCCTCGTGCACCCATAGAAATGGTTATATTCGGCCATAAGAGCTCGTACCCACCGCGACGACGACCAGGCTATATTTTAATAGTAACGATAAATTACTTACGCGGAGAGAATCGCGTCCCAGTACTGGCGGCGATGAAACTCTCACGCGGAGAGGGCGCGATCTTCTTATCGGTCATCTTCAAACCCCTTCATTCTCTCTAATTACAGATATAACCTTATTACAGCGTTACTTAAATCTCATTTCCATCTTTGATACTTTCTCTTTGAAAACAAGAACGCGTACCTACGCAATGGTTCGCGATTGTATTTGGACACTTGCTACAGAAGACTATCATCTTTTACGTGTACGTATGTTGTGCGTGCTATGCAAATCATTTTGAAACACCGTTGTCGGTAAAACTTGAAACCGATCTGATATGATGGAACGAAGCCAATCGTAACAGTGACTCGTAATGTAGCAGTTTGATTACTACGTGCAAAATTTAAGGTTGAATTTTGCGTATTATATAGAGGCTTAATCCTACAAACGGTTACACTCCATTTAGGTTCCCATGAACTTTTATCGCAAATTGTTTAAGGTAATCTACCATTTTTGTAGACATTAGATTTACCAGTAACTCGCAGCGAGCATACAAAATTATCAATTTACCACGTGTAGTCGCCACAGACGTACCTTTCACTCAACTTGACAATACCCATTCACGCGACTATTTTTGCCAAGATAACTCCCGTTCGAGCGGAGAAATGCCTACAAATTGCCACATCGATTTATTGCTAAAGAGCCATTTTTCAGGGGAGAATGGTTAGTTTTCAAGAAAGATGGAAATTTCGCTTAATGCCAACGATGTAACGCGTCAGATCTTTCTCAAAGGGGCAACGGGTGTTTAATTGTCAGGGATCCTCGAGCGGTGGATAACATTTTCGACGCCCACAGGAACGTGATGTTCCAGAAAACGCAAACTCACCAGAACGAACACTAATCACTCGTTTATCTGGCCGCAACGAACTGCAGGATTCTCGCTTTTAGATATCGCCTGGATGGTGGGAAGCCGAAGTAATATTACGAATCCCCAGCTCGTAAGATTAATGTTCGCCTCGCGTCGCTGTTCATTAATACCGCGACCAGTCGCACGCGTATGTTTAGGATTACACCTTGATAACAGAATGGATTCCGTCGTGACATTGTGTTCGCACGATCATCGTCGGCTCCGGACACGGCGCGCGTATTGCTCGCGCGGAATTAATGAAATTCCATCGTCCAGCACGATTTATGTTACGCCGAGTACTATCCGTATCGTGCTTTTAGAAGCAAGGACACGTGGGTGGAAGATGGTAAGGTAAAATCGTAAACTGTAACACGCACGCCTGACTCTATCCAATTTTATCGGGCTAAGCGCGATCTGGCGGCACTAATTATCAATCGATATCTTTAATAACGGTTTCCTTCGAGAAAGAGTTTTCCGAATTTTAAAGATATTAAATTTGTAGAGTTGGAATTCTGAGAAAAAAGAATAAAAATTATCGAGAGTTATTCATATGATTTTCGTAGTTCGCGTGGTAATAAAAAGAAGTTTCTCCAATTTTTCTTTTTTATAACACAGTTATATATAGCTTTTACGACGATGAACTCATGCATAAGTACACGTGTCAATCACACGATTCTACATGCACAGATAAAATATTCAAATGTAATTTTAAGAGTGAAAATGTGTCGTAAATCATACGGTTGGGAAATATAAACTTTAAAAATTTCGAAGATTAAAATCGTAAGGACTCTAGTTTGCTTGCTCTAGTTTTGATCGTCCTTCGATAACTGGGTGCCTCTTAACTCGAGGAAACGGCAACTTGCGCAAGCTAACTACTCGCGAGCCCATCGCCCACGCGGCGTGCAAGGTGGTCCGGCACTTGAGATCTTCGGGTCTCGGTCTCCGGACACTTTTATGCCCCCGACGACGAGCGACGACGACATCGCCGAGCACCTTCCACACGGCGTGGGCGAGTCATGGGAACCTGCAGTCCGTCGTAGCCTGCCCTCTCTCCTTGTTTTCTGCCCGACCATTTGTACAACGTTAGTACGTGGTCCGGCGTAACGTCCACTTCATTATATATTCACTCTCTTCACTATTGTATTTTAATTGATACCAGTGGAGCCCGGTAAAAGGGTAGCGTTCGTGGTGAGCTTAGAAATCTGAGAGTTGTTTCGAATCGTTTGTTTCCAATTTGGATAATTTATGGTGGAGGAAAAGCTTCGATGCTTTAGGGAAGGAAACTGGAACGCCGAACAGCAATTCCTCTTTCGTACGTACATCCTGTACTGTTTCAATAAGACGAAGATCGCGCGATCTACCAAGCTAATAATTTCAACGATTTTTAACAAGTTTGCAACTGTTCTTCGGATTTATCTAATTTACCATGATATCCTAGGAATAATAAAAAGAATCTCAAAGAACCACTTAACCTATATCCGTCGCACGTGATATCAAAGATACGATCAAACGTCACGAATCCTCGAAAAGAATGTCCCATGTCACGATGCTCTTGTAACAGTATCAGGTGTTTCCACACCGTCCAATCTTCGCCCCAAATTCTCCTCAATTTCCGACAGGCTGTTACCAAACGCAGAAAACAGGGACCGTTTCCTCTCGAATTCGGAAACTATTTTCGATCTCCTCGGATTAAGGCAGGGAATCGCGGTCAATTTTCGATCGTGGGACACGTGGCCGTTACATCGAGCGATTTACCGTGCTGGAATGCGGCGCAAGGTGGTACGCGATAGAGAAAGAGGAGAAGCTGGCAACTTGTGCGAGGCGAGAGAAGAGAAGCTCCGTGACTCGTACTCGACGTTCCTACATACCCATCTCGTCGTCTCTTCTCTCGTCCATGACGATGCCCCCCTCTGTCCACCCCGTTGGTTCGTTCTCCTCTCTTTCGCGCATGGTTCGTCCTTCTCGATCCACGTACGTGTTGGTAAGGCCCTGTGAGAGCTGTATGTAATACCGGCGAGGCCCCGAGAGCGTATAAAACGCGTCTTTGTGCGCGCTCGGGCCAGCTGTTTGTCTAACACCTCGTACCTGCCTGAGGTCAGTGGCGATTCTGTTACGAGTCCCCGGGAACGCCGTTCGATTCACGGGCCGAGGTCAACGTTCCACGTTCCTGCTAGATCGACGGTTCTCCTGAAACGTCTGTTCGGACAACGTCTGGTCACCGTATACCTTGGTGTGGTGTGGTTTCTTCGAGCCAGTTATGATTTATGTTTATTCGGGGACTGGTATTTCACGAAGTCTGAGATTGCGCGAATTCGCTTGACAGGTTCCTCTTAATACGAACTGTCCAGTATAGATTAGGTCTTAATGAGCTGAGGCTAAATATAACAGCTCGTTGAAATACGAATTCTTCTCGCATCGGCGTGATTAATTGTCCAGAAGACACTGCTGTCTGTATTAGAATAGATTTCATCTGGTTCTTTTTAATTGGCAAACTATAACCGAACACCGGTATCTGGTCGGAACAAAATCAACGTTAATTCACTTTCCCGCTGCGCGACCTAGCAACTCGTCCAAAATTCCAATCAGCCATCTTCTAACAGCAAGCAAGAAGTCCCGCGACTCATACAATATTTAACAACAGGCGCAAAACGACGCGTTCTCTGAGACGTCGTAGCCCATATTCGATGCGTCCGTGTGAGCACGAGCCGGCCCACTGTTCATCCCGACGAGACTGACTCGTTGAAAGAACCTGGTACAGCAAAGGGGACTCTGTCCAACGTAAAGGACGCGACACACAGAGGCAATAACTCGGTCGTGATCTTCTGGCGCGCGTAGAGAACGGAAAAAGTCGGTCGCCGGTAATAAATACATCGCGGAACGGGGTAAGTTCGGGGGAGCATTGATATTCGCGTGGTTTCTTTCCCGGGCGCCGCTAATAACTTATCCGGTAGACGGTGGCCAGGTTCTTGCGCGTCTATCGGGCGTCTCCAGCTCTCGGTGGAGATACCCGTCCCCCGACTCGAGGCTCGTCGGGGGCGAGTGATGTTTTCTGGCGCGGCTAGCAGCGCTCTGTGTGGTCCTCGTGTCAAAATGTGTCAAAACTCGAGTTCGCGGTCTCGGCGTCGCCGACAAAAAGCGGTTCGACGGCCCTACAAATTAACGGGCCGTCCTGGTGAGGGCACAGACTCGAAGTAGAAAGGAACGACGCTGCTTGAGAAAAGCTACAGGATCCGCGCCATCGCTCGACCAACGAATGCTTCGTGATGGAAACGTAAATTATGCTTCATTACGACGGGACACGATGGTCGTGCGTACAGTGATTTTAAGACTAGAATCTGGATCATTTTATTAGTCGGTTTAGCGCGTATCTCGTGGATCTGAATTTCGCTAGTTTAATACAAAGAATACGTAATACGAGACTCTTAGAAGCCAAACCGATCTCGACTCTACTTTTTGCCAGTTTCTCGAAATAATAATATTAAGAGAATCAACGCGTTTTCTACGTAAATTATATGATTATCTGATAGAGATCTTACAAATTATCTGACTGATAGGTCTACTTTTTTTTTTTTTTTTTTTTTATCAATTTATCTACGAAACCTATCTACGAAACCTATCTACGAAACCGATCAGATGTTTGTAAGAAATATTTATAACAAAACAAATACGTATATCGTAAGCGATTTCAATTTGCCCCAAGTGTTGAAACATGCTCGACACGCAGGATACAATTTTTCTAATGTCGTTAAATAGATATTCGTTTAGAGTAAACTCGACAGAGGAATTCTACGAAGAGACGAGACATCTATTCCCAACGTTCACGATGAAATACTGCGCTGTTCTGTGAAATGTTACTCCATGTTTCCCCTGTAATTATCGCAAGTGTTAAAACGATCGTTAGGCAGCGCGGCCGCGATGTCCAAGAGGATACGTCTGTTCAACCTTTAGAATGCCGTCGTTGCTCACACGAATTCAACACAAACGTATTTTCAGTTGAATGAAACGATTCGCCGAGGGAATTGCTCAACGATCGCTTGATCGACACCGGATTTATCGACGTTGCGCTCTCTTTACGAACGATTGCGACGATCGACCTTAACACCGTTGGAATTTCGCGACGACCTTCGATACGGCACTCGACGTCTTCGTTTCCTCTTGAACGAGCTTCCGGAGTGGTATTGGACATCCCCCGAATCAGATAAAATCGTAGTTTTAACGGGACACAAATGGCGGGTCTTTGTACGACAGAATCGAACCGTTGATTTTCTATGGGATACGGGCATGGTATTGTGCAAACCGCAACTGGATGCGCTTCTACACGTATCCGACCGCGGGGCCGTATACGTTCTCAACTTCACGGGGCGCGCGAACTGTTTGCCCGAGTCTCGATTTCCACCAGATAAAATTATATTCCGCGCGTCGAAGAATACAACCGGATGCGAAAGGTGTTACGCGACATCTGTTGCTATTTTCGTCCCACGGTTCAATGTTTTCTAAATAAGGAACGATATATCGTGGAGATGCGATTTATCGTTCGTCGACGATCTTGTATAGACGCGACCATCTTTGTGATTGTTCGTCGATGTTTGATAAAATTCTGTTTGAAACGCGCTGTTGGAAACGTTCGCGAGGTCTCGTTACTGTTCTTAAATCATTCTGTCGAAATCGCGGACAAGAGCGTTATTCGTTCGTATAAAATTCGTACGTTTTGAAATGTAAAATAGGAAATAGAAAATTGTTTACTAATATTTTAACGTTTAAAGCGGTAGGAACGAATAGTAAACGGTTGAGAATCCCTTGAAAGTGATCTAAAAGAGATTGAAGACTGCTAACGAGGTTGTCTATCGTGTAAACTCGCGCTCGATATTTGCTCGATTATCGAAGAGGTATCTGCCATGTACGACACAGACCGTTCCGCTGGTAGGAACGATTTCCTCGTCGATCGACGATTTATTTGTGGATCTGCTACGTACCTGATAAATCCTTATTCGCGGCTCAAGGATCTCGTCGTCGCGCAGACCAACGTTTGCTGCCACTCTCTTTCTGTATTATATACTTGTCCAACATTGTTATTATTGCGAGCACGACTGCAGCTGCTCACCGGGAATAATAATGGTCGTTCGTGCACCCCTTCGTTACACGGGACTGTATCGAAGTCACGTACAGATCGGTATTGTTATTTAATCTGAGGCATTCGTTTAAATTAACCAAAGCCGCCATCGGCTAGTATCAATCTAAATATTTCTGTGCTGTCAGACACGGAAACGCGTGGAACGTTCGAACGATTCGATTAATCGACGTTTGTAATCGTGCACGGCAACGACTTCAGGGACGTCTCTCGGCATTGATAAACCGTGAATAATTTCTCGTTTCGATATCTATACGATCTTCGACATCTACGATGATGTTTCTCTTTTTCAATAGAGCCGCGAGGATATTTTAGACGTGTTCGTTTAAATTCCAAGAGGCGATCGGAGAAAGTTTTTATTTCAAAATATTGAAAATGCTCTTCAATTTCTTTCTGATATTCTCGGTATTCGAGTTAACAAGTGCGGCTATGTACACGTGTATTCGTTTGGACCATCTTACTTGCGAATAGCGTTAGGGGAATATTGATGATGAAATAGAAAATTGATCGCTACGTTACACAGGACGGGATTAAGTAGCTATTTCACGCGTAAGAATTGATTATTCGAAAATTACACACTTTTATCCGCTGACAAAGGAACCACAGCCACGTTGTGTAACGAATGCAACTCTCTAATCACAACAGACCGTTTAATTCCAAGCTGATCAAAGTATAATATATGCTATTCGTGGTAAATAGGAAAATAGTACGTATAAATTAAACCTCTTCTAAACCTTCGAGATGATATCGAATGTTTCCACGCTACGAATAAAGTACTTATTTACTCAAGCGAGTGATTATTTCTTTCAAAATCATACGCGTTTCAAACTAATTACTTTGTGACTCTTGCTCTTACTCTTACCTGGCTTTCTTTCCATCGGAAAGTACACACCCATCTCATATCGTTCACCAACGACATTTCACCACGTACAATTTGATAAATTCTCTGAAGGAGGATTCGCTCGTCGATCACGCTTAATTAACTCTCGCAACGTGTTATTAGCCAATCGGTAATACATTAGGTTGCACGTGGAAAAAATGTGTGGCGGAATGTTAATTGAAAATTAACAGTGCCGTCGAGAGTCGATTCGAGGTTGAGACCGAGACGATCGGCTCGCGAGCGGTATTCACCGGCGACACAATAGACTCGCGCGGCAATAATCCTCGGGGCAGCTTCTGTACGCTCGATCCTCGGGGCGGATCACGTTCAGGCATCGTGGCTCGTTATTACGGAGGCGAACGAGACGACCGCACGCACGGTCGGACAAGGCAAAAAGTCGTTTTCGCGTAAAACGATCGGCGTTGCTCGGCTTTCCGTCGTAAAGTAGCGCCCACACGCGCCGATGCTCCTCTCGCATAAGCCCCGTGCCGCCAGCAACAACGTGAGAATGTCCACGAGACGATAAAAGTTACGCTCGTGAATATTACGTTCCGCTCCCTCTCTCCACGCGTCCTCGATCGTGCTTGTCCGTGAAAAACCACGACATCACGCTCGCCTTTTGACCTGATCTTTTAGCGTTTAACGTGTTCCAGTATCACTGATCGTCGTCTTTTATCCAATTGTTCTTTGAAATTTGTTCGATGTTCGAAGCCTAGAATTATCAATGTTCCATAATTTTATGATTTTATTTTATTTTATAATTTACACCACCGTACTTTTATTGTTGTACGATGATGTAATTACAGATACACTTACAGCTACCGTGTAATTTGATGAATATTTTCTTGAAAAAGAATCAAATTGCCTTTAATTATGGCTTCAGGTTTTTTTTTCTTTTTTATACATTTACAGAAATAAAAGCATAAAATTATAATAATTACGAGTATTATCTGAATACACTGATTAAAACGAGATTTGCGAAAAGTTCTTCGTAACAGAACCGATCCAATTATCGTAATAAAGTAGTCTAGTACGAAGAAACATAGAAAATATCGTTACTTCTTCGTAGATACCTACTATTAAATTTACAACTTGTTTCGATGATCTTATTCCAATTTATTAAACCACGCAGAATTGTTCGATGAGCAAGGTGACAAAGCTCAAGCGATCGATAAGATATTGAAATCGCATAGATGCAACTTCTCTGGAAGATACGCAAACTGCATCGCGTACACGCAGTCAGGGCCACTCGGTCCGACAACTGACACCGTTACCGTGGAACAAAACGAAATCTTCGAGGCGATGTTTAATTGAAAAAGCATCCACGCGGTATAAATCGATCCGTTATTCACAATGAGATGATTAAAAGGCCGTTTCCCGAGGTAGTACCGTTCCTGTTAATGTCCGTTTAAACGAATCGAGCCACCGTTGTAACAATTTCCCGCAGCAAACCGGCCGGAACGTTGCGTGATCGGGCAATTATAGTCCTGGGATCGGGCACCGCCGTCCGAAACAGTTTCCGTAATCAACGGGTCAATTGTTTCACCCTCGAAAGACCGCGTATCTGCATTGTCGCTGGGAACGAAGCAAAACGCAGTTCGCTTCGATTGTTTATATCTGGCTGCATTCCAGCTCGATAAATTCGATTTTTTACACGCGGTACGAATATAGTGCCGGCCATTGAGTCGGGCTCTCGCGCGGTTCGTGTCGGTTGGTAGACGCGAGTGCGTTCTCGTCGTGGTCGTGAGCCCTTTTACAAGAAGCCCGGTCCATTCAAGAGTCAACCTCGCTGAATTATACCTCGCTACGGATTCGCACGGATCGGCTGGCGCGCGAATTCGCAACCGGATTCCCCTGGCGGACCGTTCCTGACCTCGCGAGGCCAAGAATTCCCCGTGGAAGAAGAGTAGCGCGCTCTCAGAGTCTCGACTAGAACGGTCCAACTATCGAACGAACAATAATGCAACTCGACGCGGACACTCGGTTACGTAAACGTAAGCGCGTGACCTTATCGAGCGGCGAATCGAGCAACTCGGCTGTTCGCAATAATATCGATACCGTCGATCGTTATTAATAATAGTAATTACGAGGATAGAACGCCGTAGCGCAGAAATGCAGAATAGAAGACCAACTTCTTAGAAGTCCATTAACGTCGTTGGCAACGATACGCCTGCTCCATGCGTCGCGACTGGCGGCGTCGTTTAATGGTCATCAGGAATCGCGTCGGAGGAGTATCAGAGTATCACCGTGGAAATCTAGAATCCTGGAAAGTCGATCCACGGTGGACTATCGACGGAGCTCGATCGTCGTCGATCCGCGTCGATTTCATCCTGTAATACGTATACGACTAGCTTTCTCCCTCTCCGTCGATTCCCATGGAATCGCATAGAAGTGTACGAGTATGTCCATCGAGTACACGGAGGAGGTCACCGTCGCGGCGATGTATACCGCGTGATAGACCTATTCGAATAATTTATAGTCGCGTTAACTATAATAGACTCGACCGTGCTATTCGTCGACTGGAAATGACAAGTACCAGCAAGAGTATCGACTGTAGCCGCGCTTTTTTCTCTCCTCGTCTCTTCGTTCGTCTTCCAACTCGTCCTTTTTCATCTCCTCCTACTACGTGGCTACCTACCACCACGGACACGAGAGCAAATAGAAGCGCGTACATGTCGGGTAGAGACGCGTTCCTGAGCGCAAGAAAAAAAAAAAAAAAAAAAAAAAAAGAACGCAAGCAGAGAAAAAGAGAAAGAAAAGGACGTAAGGATGAGATGGAACAGAGAGAGGGAATAAGTAGAAGATGAGGAGAGGAAGGCTCCTCGCGAACGATTACCGGTGACTTACGTATGCAGGCAATCTCGTGGCGTTTGCGCAATTATTGGAACACCTCATGTCCGTAATAAATGGCGGAATATGCCCTGAAAGGTGTTAGTTCAAGATCATCCGGTGATACAAGACCACTTGGACGGTATCGCGGCTGCCTGTCACAGGATTTCATCACCAACGTGCTCATCCGCGCACGGCTACCTATAGGCGCTGGTTTATGTAACCGGTCGGGACATTAAGGTTACCCTCGATCGTGGAAAGTCTCGCCTACCCTATTCTCCTTCGTTCCGCCGCGTTTTCATAATTATTTTCTAGACGGTGCAGCCGTTCTTACGCACGCTTGTTGGAGGCAACGCGCCTTCACACAGCGGGAAAGGTCGCCGAGAAGGTAGATCGCGATCTCGAAGCAGATCGCGCGCTTTGCGACATACCGCACGTTCCGTAACCTCGAGTCGTCTCTTTTGTAATTTTGCATTTATTTTTCGCATCGATCCTTACCACACCGGTACGAAATATTTGGTAGTTTCTATTTTGTTAACAGGCCGTTTCTTAATTAGAAAGATCCGTAAATAGTAAAATTAAGGACGACCAACGACGATCAATTTTTCGTTCTTTATTCAAGGACGATCTTAATCCTAATCGCGTCAAATAACGGACCGCTCGAAAGTAACTGTTGAAAAATTACGAAAAATTGGGAAACAGTAGCGTTTGCTCTCCCGCCACGTCCTCGGCGTTGATCCTCGCGCGGAGATTTCAATGCGCCGTGTGACGTGGGAGTAATTGCGACACACGGAGGTACAAGCGCTCGCGTACATACAAACGCGTCCGAGCCGACCTTGCGCTCGTCTTCCCTGTACGGTGCAATCGTGCGCTCCGCGATCAATTACGCGATATCCAGTTTCGTCGCGCTCCTTTCCTAACGACGTGGCCCAATTAAGGACGACGATTAATGCGTTCGCCGCTCGCGAGACCTTTTCTCCCGCTGCGATGGCCTCTGACTCACCGCTCGTTAGCCTCTCCGTGTCTCTCCTAACCGAGTTTTTAAGGATCTAGGAGCGCCTCTCGCTGAATCTCGAGATATTTCGATGTCGTCATTCCGATACACGAATCGTTTAGCGATTACTTCGAATCCTTCCTGGTGTTTCTTCTTCTTTGAAATCTTGAATACCAATTTTGTTCGACGAGCGTATTAATCGCCAAGTTGTATAATTTAGATCAGGTTTTTCAGCGTCACTTTTTCTCTACATTCCATTCGATTTAGATCAGCGTCTAACGTTGCGGAGATTTAATACGGCCGATATACCTATTACAGTCATTTGCAGTTTCTCCAAATTATTGCAAATCGACATTGCGCGTCTTTGGCGCTCTAGATTTTTCTGAAGAACCTGATGTATTTAAACGTCGAAAATTAGCTTACGTAAGCCTTTAACGTTGCAACGATCAGACCGGCGAGGCGATGTACCTGTTCAAAGGTTAAAGAAATCGTTCGAGTTTCTCTCGGGCCATTACGAGCCAATATTTTCCCTACTATTCTACAATTTTTCCAAAAAATGCAGAATCTACGCATCGAAAATTATCGATCTGAGCAAATCTCTAGCTTACGTATTACAGAAATTGAAGAAGTCGTTCGTAGAATTTTTTCTAAACGCTTACAGATCGGATTATCTCGAAGCAGCAAATATCGAAGAGTACGAAGAATATGATCGTGTCATAAATCCAAACTTGCCGATCCGTTACAATCCGTCGTGTCACGGTTAAAGTCAGAAAGACTAGCACGTATTCGTCTGAACCGTAGGAGGAACCATCGGGCAGCTGTGTATCCTGGCGGAGGATGATCTTTCAAGTGAGAGGACGACTCGTCCTTGTCTGTTCATGCGGATAGCGCGGTATGAAACGTGTATATCGTGCTCAGTCCGGTCAGGACGCCTCTCAAGATCAGGCATTCGCGTGTGACCACACATGTGTAATTCCAATTAACATCGCGCTCGCGAACTACGCTTACGTTCACGAGAGCTGGCACGCAGGTTATTTCGCGCCAAGTTTCACGCGTGCACACCGAACGGACTGATTGACTGACTGATTGACTTCTCCTGCCGTCTCTTCTTCGCTCTCCTCGCCGCCTTTTCGCCCTCTTCTCTTTCGCTCTCTCGGTTATTTGGCCGAACGCCAATCAACCTGCCGCGTTTCATACGGTGTCGACACTCGCGCCTGGAATTTGCTACGATTTCGCGAAAAAATAAGGTTCATCCGGTCGATCTGCCTGGCTAACAGCCAGCCGCTGTGAAAACCGTAACGAGCAACGCGGTAATTGGATCGTTGGACGCGAGATAGGATCGTACCGATGAGCCACGGGGAATTCCCTGTTACCACGGAATCTTTTCGACTTTTCTTAGTCGTTTGGTTTTTCACGCCTCGCTGAAATTGTTCCCATTAATCTTATATCTACAGGCTGTCGTAATACAAGTCGTTATTAAATAATGTTTCTTCGAACGGAAGGAGATAGTTACGTGTATTTTTTACCAATAATTTATTAGATTACTCCAATTAAGTATGAAATATGATATCGGCGATATAGACGCCTCTGGCTGCTTTATTACAAGTGCGTGCTTTAAATTTCTTCATTCAGTCTTGGTCTGTCGGTCACGATAAAGAAATCTTCTAAACATCTAATTGCTCGAGGAATAAAACGAGTTTCCTTGACAGAATTTTGGTAACAAATTATTATTACGATAAAATTGAACGGTTTGCCACAAATAATCGTAACGCTAACAGAAGTAAATTACAATAAAACGAAAAGGCGATGCTTTCTTTATGACACGCTGTATTATCTCTATGTTACGTAGTCGCTTGGGTCATTGGAAACGTCAAATTTCCTGAAAGCAATCGATTCTCTTCTACTTCCTGCATTACAAGATATTATTACTCGTAATATTAAATGTATGCAACATCGTAAATTCCAATTAGACGATTAATCGTAGTAGCGAGTATCGTCGAAAACCGGTTAGATCGGGATGTAGATATCGGACGACCGAGATTAGATCGAAATTATTGTTTTATATATGCAACGTGTGTAATGTGATTGCGTGTAGTCATAACGCGTCATCGTTGTACTAGGATATCGAATCATCCAGGAACTGTAGGATCGAAATCTTTGCAAATATCGGAGAAACTAGAAAGACAAATAATTATTAAGAATACCACCACGTCTACGCGACTTCGCTTCTCACCGTTGGATCTATAATATGCGTGGACCACACACGACGCAGTGCAAGTGCATCGTAAGTGGCCTTTATTTCCAGAGAAAATATTATCGCAACTTCAGGACTCGCTCGCCAGTGATACACGCTTCTACACTGGCCAGTCCCGCAAGATTCCGATGCACAAATCACGTCTTTTTCTTTAAAAATCGATCTTTAGATACTGGATATTTGCAGACAAATTTACGCTGTTTCTTTGTCCTTGTGTAAATCGTGCTTGCTCCTACATTATATTAACTCAAATCGGATTTACTAAATAATCTAACTAATGTAAGCGAGAAATTTGAAATAATTGAAAGAAAAAAGGAAGGAAAGAGTATATAAATTGCAGCGCCGATTTGGTGTACGATTCTTCGCGTACGTTATTTCTGTATCAAGCTAAGTACTAAACAACACGGCTGTTATACATCTTACGTCTACTTTATACGTTCCTCGTCTATCTCTGAGCCTCTATTCGTTGATCGTTTGTCCAGCGAAGCGAAAGAGGTCCGTCGTCGAACTGAGCTCCCTGGAATCATTGTCCGGCGAACGCGACAATTATCCGCGCAAAAAGGATCTTTGTGCCCTCGTTGTACTCTCTTAGAAAAATCAACTACGGGTACCATTTCGAGAATGCTGCTCTCCCTTCTGCGGCAGCGCGTTGCACGCGATCTTTTACAAATGCGAAATTTATCTCCGATCTGGACCGTGGGCCGTCCTCGAAACGATGGACAGATCTCTCTTTCAGTGGCGCTGCGTTGACCCTATTGTCGGCCTCGATTCAACGGGGTCGCCATTGTCCAGGTTCGCACCAAGAATGGATGTTTTGGTTTCCGTGAATGCATCGAGTGCCATTTTCGAGCGCTCCTCGAGCTGTCGATCGTTTTTCTTCTCCACTCGAGATTTTCGTCTTGACCACACGTTCTCCTCCTCCTTTCGCCTCGCCATTGTCTACTATCGCTCTTGTGTTCTTCCTTGGATCGCGGCCGAAAGAAAAGCAACCGCTCGAAGACGAATCGAGAACGTCGACCGTGTCGATGAATTATCACTTTGCACGACCGTTTCGATCGCTCGTGACACCTAACGGATCGATTTATCTGGCTCTTTGAAACGATTCTCAAGAAACCTGTTGGTGGACTGTAAGTTTGGCTTCGCGTGGGTGGAAGCCTTTTGTGAGATTATCGGTATTGTAAGAAGTGTGAGCTACTTTTTGAACCGTAAGGTGTTGGACGACAATGTTGATTTATCGAGACTGCTTTCGCCTCTATTACTCATCGATGGAAATGTTTTTAATCCATTAAGAGATATTGCATTAACGCGACATTTCATTTACATTTTTTCATATTCTGTTTAAGAAACGAAATTCCAAAAATTCGATTAATATCTCCTTCGTCGCTGTGTCCCCTTTCGCCAAGATTTTACGATTTTGTAAAGTTTGAAAAATTTGAATTCCTTTAAAAATTATTCGTATTTCCGCGCGTTTCCGATTCTAATAGATTCTAATTGATCTTCGTGTCTTAGTAAAACGATATGATACAAATACAAACGATACGCTAGATGCTGTACGCGCAGTTTACAATAGCTGCAAACTATTTTTCGAAATACGTACTATTTGATCAGGAATGTTCGCGAATTAAAATTTCTAATAAAAATTCAATCTCATTGATCCTATGGCTACACGAAGGAATCGAGTTCGGAGATATCCGTCCAGGTACATCGCCCCAGCCATTCATCACGAGCTTGTTAATTTCTTGTTATGAATCGATGCCAGGTCGACTACTGGCAACGATCTGAATGTCTTTAATAAGCGAAAAAGCCAAACGGTTGCTCCTCAACCGTAGGCCAGGCTGCGTGTATGTGAGATACAGATTGCGGTCGATTGTGACCGGCAGCCATGATTAATCGCGACGATCAGCCCTCGTGCGAGCAACGCGCGCCCTTCGAGTTCCCTCAATGCACGCAATTAACCGAACGATCCTCTGCTGCTCCTCTCTTTCGGCCACACCCCATCGAAATTCGAAATTCGAAAGATCATTCTCGATTAACGAGCAATTCTCGTATTAAAATACGATTCCAGTATCGTAGAAACGTCGTGACTACGGAAAAACAGGCGTTTGAGGCCGCGTCAATCACGCTCTGGTTACGTCAGTACATTCTCATGGCGGAACAGAGGGTAATTATCCTCCATTAAGTGCTCGCCATGACGCCTTTAAACGATAGTAAACGCGTCGAATAAGGTTCGCCAGTCACCGCGCTATACATCACGAGAAAAACAAAAGTAGAATGTTGATGCATGATACCGCGATATTTTAGAGTGATTTGTAGGTATACTCGCGCAAATTAATGATCGCGATAAAAGAAATTGCCAACTGTCTACAGTGACTCATAAAAGTATTCGAGTACTTATAGACACTTTTTACGAATACGTTATGAGGTTGTAAACGGTATATAGAGAAACTATGAGATATTTCATGCAAGTATGTATTTCACACAGATTATAAAAGCATTTAAACAGTCGATTATCCATTGACTATCCATTACACCTATTAATAAGTTTCAATATTTACGCGATAATTATAATGCGACCATCTGCAGTTGCGTCTTACACGTTCAAGATAGTTATTCATACCGTATACTGATATTTTTCTAAACGTCTCGCGGCTCGTATATACATCTACGGAACGATTTCAAATAAATTTCCTAGCAGTACGACGATCGTTTTGCGGCGAGACAGCGATCTATTTTCTGCAAGTTTCTCAGATAACGATATACGTTTGGGCAACTTTTACTCGTTATTTCGCGCCTAGATGAAATAAAGGCAAGGATCGCGCGACAGGTGATCAATAGGAGAGAGATTATCAAGATCGAAGAGGAAATCAGGCGGCCGTTTTTAACGTTGAAAGGAGTGGCTTCCGAACAGATGTTCGTAAAGTCTTTCGGCAGCCAGGATGGGTCATTAATACGAAATAGCGACACGTCGTTGTCGAGGCCCCGTGAAATCCTGAGGATCTCGTTATGCGTAACCGAGTACACGGAAGTGGCACAATGCTGGGCGCCCCCGAACAAGAAAAGGGACGGGACGTCCCTTAATCTGACGGCGCACATAAATTCGCGGCAACGAGTCAGTTTTCGTCGATACAAATCCGGGACCGCGTCCAAAGGGGTTTCGCCAGATGTTCGATCGCGCTGTCTCCGATTCTCAGGGCCGATCTAACGAGGCGATTATCGACGAGCGCATCGTTCCACTCGCTGAATTACGCTGCAATTTGCTCGGTTAAATTTAATCGCCTCGTAAAACAAATGGAAAATTCCATTTAATGACCTTTACCAGGAATTTCAAAGAAAATTTTATGCGAACGAATCCTTCTCTTTAAAATCGTTTTACTAGCTACGATCTTACTGATTCGTTGCTATGATATTATATCGAATGTATATATAAAAAAAAATCGAGACATTTTACGCAATTTGTGTTTATTCGTTTTTGCTAAAGAAGTTGAAACTAAATTTTCTCGCAAATACAAAGTATCCTTGTTGAATCCGTGTAGCAAGGAGTTAAGGGGTTAACAAATAGAATTCAATTTGTCGGTTCTACGTCTTTAAACATATTATTGTACAGTAATAGTATACACTCGCGTAAGATACTGCCGAAAGGTTCGATCGAATAGGTGGAAAAAGTATAACGAAAATTGTCGAGGTTCGGTATCGAGCTTTGTACGCTCATCGTCCATATAAGTCGCGATTTTATGGCTTTCTGTTTAGCGTCGATCAACCGTGATCTCTTCCATTATTCATTTGCTCGAAGCGAAGCGAATTTCTCGTCGATTTGTTCTGCGATCGCGGATTCGATGCTGGATATCTATCAGACATTCCGAAATCGTATACATTCGTCCAATTAAATACGTTTCTCGAATTAAAATCTCGGCACCGCCCTTTCGAAGTTAAACCATTAACCGAGACTACTCCGAGCTGATTATAACCTGGCACAATGTTTTATATTTCCAATAAAACCACTGGATCGTTTCGAAGCTATTCTCGAGGCACAATCGAATAATAACACGTGTCACGCACCAAGCAATCGTATAAAGATTTTCGTTAGAAGACCTCTGCCATCGTATAACTAAATACGTGATACGATAAAATATCTCGTTAAAAAAGAAATAGATTCTGTTAAATAAAAATCGATGGAATGGTATTTTTTCCCCCTCCTTGTTTAAAGGAACCGAAAAAATCCTGGAAAAAGATCACTTGGAAAATCGGTTCCTCAAATTTTTTTGTAAATTCTTCAAAATTTCCGACGAATCTTTGGAATTTTTGGACAACAATTTTTATCCGGAAATTATACGAGATCTATCGATAATCCGCGAACACCGATCGTCCAATAGGAAAACCCTGATGGGGTTGATGCCGCGCGACGCGGCCAAGTGCCCTTGAATTAAAATGGTAATAGAAATGTACGGATTTGAATTGCGAATGTCATAGCGTGCAGGCTGCGACTGAGCCCGGGATATGTATATGCTAAGCAGCGTCTTGTTTTGAATTTAGAACAGGCGCCATCTTACCGGCGAGTGGTTTGCTCTTTGCCCCCTTCCAGCGGGTAATTCGTGCGCGACCAATGGGGATGCATTCCGGAAACCAGGTATGTGTCTGTTGCTATAACCCACGAGCTATACGTAGCTATTTCATCGGGTGAAACACCGAACCCCAGCCAGTGTTCCTTTATTCGTGACAGGTAGCAGCAAACTCATTAACCTTAGGCTCACCCTCTTCTTTTTTGTTGTCATTTTTCTACGCTACTTCGATAGAGCGAGCTACTGCTAGACTAATAGCATTCCAAAGTCGAATATTACTTCATTGTTTCGTTCGTTATCGCATAAACGATGATCACAGGAGAAGGACCGATACGTCACACTTTTTGTTTTTCATACGAGAGCAATTTTTGACTAATTTGCCAACTAACCGTAATCGTTTGTTTATCAAATTTGGTTATTGTGCTCGCTTGAAATGATATTCACATTTGAACTATTGAAAATCAACAAAATTGTGCTCATACTTTTGCCGCGATCTTCAAATTGTTTAGAAGCACGATATTCTTTGCGTAAGAAATATTGTTTCAGTTTTGCACGGATGATGATTTCATCGGGTAAAGATATAACAAAGTAGGAAAACCGCAGTTACGTCATGGTTCTTTACCATGAGCAATATGAGACGCGAACCGAACTTTGAATGACTTATAAATTATAACTCTTGTTGTTGCACGATGATCTCACGATGACCATGATCTTGAATGAAGTAACGCGAATCTTAATTGTCGCACGTTACGCGGCATATAGGAATCCAAACCTGAGTGAAGCAGAGGCATTTTTGTTGTACTCTCGTGTATAACAGAAATTCAATTTCGAAATTTAATTATGTAATAACGTACCATCAAAGAAACATTCTATCGAAAATTCCTACGTATCCTTTTTCTGAAAAATAAAATTCTCTCGATCGAAAACGTACCAGGCTCGACAGCTACGACGAAAACTTCGTTTCTGAATTAACCGTTTAGTAACGTTTTAGCGAATAAACTTGCCATTGAAAATTGTCGCGCGCAAGATTCACGTACCTGTTGCTGAAAAATAAAATCCCCCGAATTTTACCTTTGCCTACTTTTGCCAACCAATTCCAAGCACATTTTCGGCAGCGAAAAACCGATCGTCGAAAATCTTCTGCAATTAGACCGCGAGTCTTCGATGATCCTTTCACCCTCTGTTTACCCAGGACAAACATCGCTGGCCGAACAAGACCAGTAGAGGAAAGGAACTTGAGAAAACGAAGCCGTGGAACAAGACGAAGGAAAGAGGAGACGATCCTGTTTCGAATCCCGGCTGGCACGAATCACCACTCTCCTTTTGTGTCAGGACCTTTCTCCGCCTCGTATTATTCGTTCGCCTAAGTCAACAGATCCTCCCGTGATGTCGTGCCTTCTCCACCTCTCTTTTCTCCCTTTTGGCCGTCTACACCTTCGAAGCATCGCTTCTCGCGCGAAACCGTCGTTTCTCCGGCTCGTTTCTCGTTTAATCGAAATCCAAGAGCTAAGCGTTATTAGGACAAAGCTGATGAGTCGAATCTGAGGAGTAATTTTCACGAGATCGTCTACGTAGCTGCTTGATTCGCGTTTAAATCCAGTTGCTATCTATCTAGATTCTAGACTATTTCATGGGAATTACGTTTGAAATTCAACTCGTCAGGTTTACTCTAATAATGCTTGGTAAATCTGTGGTTGAACGTTTCGTGGTTAAAAACGATCGAGATCTAATGTTAGCGTTGTAACACGCCACTCCCCGCAGGATGTCCAATTTTAATTACACCGTGAGCTAGGATGCTTGTTTGCGTAAGGATAATGAGACGAGGATCGATCTCGCGTAGATCGAGACACTGGGGGTAATGGGAAAAAATTCCGGTTGCGTCCGCGAAGGAACGTGACTGGGTTGCGTGGTAAAGATCCTTTCTAACCCTGCCGATCCTTTCTACGTGCGACTTTACATTCCACGTATCGAGCCATCTTTCCAATTCTTTTTACAAATTAGTTCTTAATGATTTGTAAAAATTACCAGTGAACGTTACCAGCGAAAGTACTTCGAATAATATTTAGAATGTTATTTAACGTAAATTAGTTGTCTAAGATTCCCTCAACTATTTCCAAGTACGTCACTTCCCTATACGCACGACTACAATTTCGCAATCTTCAAATTCACCCAACATACCACTTGTTGCGCTTCACTCTCTCGATAATCGCGAACCAAACCTCACAATGCTACGATCCAACTAGAAAGCATGCAAAGGGTCGTCGACACCGGGACTTCTCTCTTTACGATCGAATTCCGCAATTAATAAATCCCTCTCTCTCCCCCCCCCCTCTCCGCCCATCCCACGTTCGATCAACGTATTCACCACGAGCCGTCGTAATCCATTTAATCGATGATTAGACTCGCGTAAGCTTGGTTCGCCGCACCGCTACGGGTTTTTCCTCGGGGCTGGAGGTCGGCCGCCTTTAATCGGCGAAATTTCATTTCCATCGGGCATATCGCACCGGCTCGTTACGACCGATCGAGTGTTCCGTGATCCGAGGAGAGAATGCCAATTACGTTTGTTTCCTCTCTGTGCGCCGTGCGGCCTGTAAGCGCGGCGGTCTTCTATGACTACGAAGAAGAAGTCGGGGGTCGGGCTTCGAAAGACTATCGAGAGAGCGTTCGATAGGCCGAAGACGACGCGCGTGCATCGTATGTGCGTTTTTCGACTCTGTTACTTCCGCATCGATGGAAACGTAGTCATATCGATGCAGCCGTAAGATAGCCGCCGGTGCCCCGTGTGTGCCGAGCGTTGTTCGCGATCAATAGATCGCTGTACCGGCGGATCGGCGATCTGGCGATCTAGCAGCGGGAGATCGTGTAGCGATCGTTCGTTCCGCGATCGCGCACAATACGAATCGTACGTTCCGGGGTCGTACCGGGGGCGACTGTCTACGTATACTACTTCGGATCCGTGAGAAGTGTGCTGCCTGCTCACGGACCCGTACACCGCTCGTGCTGCGCTGTAAAAGATACTTTCGACGACGATGTATCGTACGCGTCCGTATCCACAGGGTGAGGCACTGGCTCGAACCTTTCAAATCGTTACGAATCGTAGAAAAGCTGAGATCGATTCGTTGCCAGCGATGGCTGCTACGTTGATCTGTATGGATTTCGGTTGATCGGTCATACGTCGATGGACTCGTCGCATAGTCTAGGCTCTGGGATGATTTTCAGCGAGAGGCACGACGGGTTTGGAAACTTCTCGCTCCTAGATCGTATCGATATTCGCTTAAAATCGCTCGACGATTAATTCCATTCGCAGCAAGACGATCGAACACTCGCGATTTCGTCGGTGAAATAATATTTTCGAGGGAAACCGATATGTTTTCGCGGGTCGTGAGGTATGCCGGGCATCCGTTGCTCGCGGAAGGTATGCGGCGTCAAATATCTTAGCGGGCAAAAGTTATATTATACCGAGCGTATCTGATGTCTACATGCATGCTGCTCGTATATAGCGAGGCATTCACGGCGGCGTTGCGCAGGCCCCGGGCACGAAATAATGCGCGAGGATCGGCCACGGCAGCTGCCGCCAGCCTCGCAACGATATCAAAGGATTTGCTGATTCAGAGGCGAGCAGACACGAGCACGCGGACCAGCAGGAGGAGCAGACGAGAAACCGAGAAGAAGAACGAACGGCTCGCATCGGATCGTCCGCTTTCCTCGCGAAGAATCGAAACGTCGATCGATCATCGAGGGCGTAACGTCTTCTCGTAGGGCGCGGATCTAGTATAGAGAGAGAGAGAGGCAGAGAGAAACCAAGAGCTGACAGTCGTTTCTCAACAGGAAGATTTATTTCGTCGTTGAAAACGACGGTCCGTGAGAGACAGCCAAAAAATTTCTCCCCTCGATAGGAGAAACTAGCTCTCTTTTATTTTCTAACTTATTCCCTTTCTGTATTACTGTTCGTAATTTCTGGCTTCGTGTTCGTCTCTCAGAAATCTCTTCAATTAGAGCCCGATCGTGCGAACGTCGAGCCGACATCGATATTTGACAAAGCAGGACACCTTGGCTACTGAGAATGATCACGATTACGCATAAAAATCCAGCATGAAGGAAATCCACGACCGAGTTTTGTCTTTGTACGAAATTGACGAACTTCGTAACCCAGTTTCTTCTAAATCATTGGAGAATTTACGTCAAATTTTTGGCACCAACCCCTATAATTAAACCAACTAAATAAATACTAAGTAAATCAAGTATCGCAACGTTTTTTTATACATTTTTTGGTAAAGAAGTTACACAATATTCGGAATAAATATTTGCACGTTTCTATCGTATACTAATAGGGTATGTGCAAATATGTTCCGTAGCCATTGCGCAAGTTTGTGTATTCTATGCCGAGTTTAAGGTTGATTTTAAAGTTGTTAAGTCAAATACCCTCGTCTTATCCTATTTGCGAACAACACTGTTCGCCTTTCAGTGTGGTACAACTCGCGGAATCCGCATTTCCCGTAGTTCCCTCCAGCGACAATCTATCTTTCGAGCACGAGTTCGCTCTTGAATGCGGTTGTTTCAGCCGATGGGATCTGCGGGGTGTCCCCCGGGCAACGTTTCGCAACGCGATCTATCGCTCGTTTATTTATTTATTTTCGCCCGTTTCTGTCAGAGCGGCCGATACCAGGGTGTCGATCGCTATCTTAATTTCGTATTGTGATCGGTCAAACGTTGCCGGACTGGCGCTGAATGGGCCGAGCGTGTAGTACGTACATGAGCGCGACACTCGACGGTCTGAGCAAACACCCTTTTGTACCACACGACGGCCGCACGATGACGTAGTGTCGACGTGAAACTACACGAGATTTTACGAAACGTCGCGTGCAACTATCCTGCTTCCCTCGTCAGGCAATCAGCGTGGATTTGTGGCCGTTGCCGAGGTGAAAAGACTGTTTTGGACCTGGTTAAGCACGACACCGACATTCCTGTCACGCCGTTCTAACGTGAAAGTACAAATAATTTAGTTAACCAGGAAACGTAGCGTCGCGGCCATTAGGAGAGCCGCGTTGTTTAACGTTTAGCTGGTTTCACGCCCGATCGTGCATGCCCGTAACTCGTTGATACTTCACGTATGCCACGTATATTATTGGCATTATATGGCTGGTTTGTTAGGGGAATGACGTGTCTTGAAAGTCGCCTATTTTTAGATATCCGTGGAAATCTGAAAACGTCGCAATTTTATTAAGAATTATATAATAATCCAATTTATCCTCTCTGTTTCGATTCGTCGAACGAGCCACGCAGATTCTTGTTCACCTTTCGAAGGGCAGTCTCTCAAAAGTAAAATAAAAGGGAGAAAAAAGTTGAAGATTTGCTAGCTGGTTCAGTGGCACGAAAGAAAGGAGTGCACGGAAGGCCCATAAACCGGATAATTTACGTATTCGGCAGCATATATCTGGTTCAAAATCTGCAGGGTAGCGAGCCGAAAATTCCCAAGAAGACAGGACCAGGTAGACTTGGAATATTCACCGCTTTCAGATGCGCCACGATTAGACCTAGGTGGGAGGAGCTCGCGACCAGATTAATGACGTCATAAACCCAATAAAATATCACCGAGAGGGGACAACGACGCGGACGAAATCCCTCTAGGGAATCGGGAGCGTTCTCTCCTTCTTTCGTTTCTTATTTCTCTCGCGTCCCTGGCGACCACCACGACCTGGTCGCCCCGTTTGCTTTCCCCCGCTGCTGATGGATGATGCAAATAACTGTGCCTGGTCCTGACGCAACCGTCGAACGGTCACGGAGCGCTTTTCTCAGCAGGTGGCTGCTGCTTCGGGTGGCAGGTCCAAAAAAAGGGAAGAAACGCGCAGGGAGGAGAAAAGAGAGCGCGCGTTTCAGGGGCGGACAGAGAAGAATGTAGAGCTATGCTTACGATCTCGTAA